>JBBBDQ010000937.1:985000-1585000 GCA_037127315.1 Ascarosepion bandense
TACAAAAGGAACCTTATACATAACAATTTATCAAATGCACTAGTCAAAAAGATAAATTTGAAATACATCCTCACATAAACAATTTATTGGCATGTATTATATATATATATATATATATATATATATATATATATATATATATATATATATACACACAAATTTACAGGTGTCAGAATGCATATGAGGTATATATATATATATATATATATATATATATATATAAACTTATTTATAAATGGAACTTTGTCTCTGTGTGTGTGTTTCTGTGTGTGTCCGTTACCTATAGACTCCGAAACGGCTGAATCGATTTTCTTGAAAGTTTACACAGTTGTACTATAAGCGTCTGCGAGTGTTCTTAGCTAGGTTTTGTGTCGAGGTACCCCCGATAAATATCGAAAATCGATAATCGAAAAAATCAGGTTATAGAAGGGTTTTTCCGATTTTAATCGAATTTGATACACTCATAGACATAAAAAAACGATATTCAGAATTTTCAAGGCTGCAATTCTTACAATAGTGCAGAAAATTGATAATATATATATATAAAAGGTAAGATGTTTGTGTGTGTGTATCTGTTTATCTGCCTGTATGTCTGTATTCTTTATCAGCCCTTTTATTTTAGTTTTTGCTTCGGGTTTGGCTATAAGTAGGTATAATTGTAGTTCTTAGTCTCAGCCGTGATACCATTTAATCAGAGGACTTATTTAGCCTTCAAAATTCAGTTTACGACGAAAATCTTATTTGATATTGATACCAGGAAATCAAAATCTGACTTACATCCATTCATTTTTCTTTCAATCTACAGTTTCGCTTTAACTGGAAACAACTATTGCATTTTAGTCTTTCGTGCCAACATCCAAAGAGTCTGAGCTCTAGAACCATGGATTAGTTTGAAACCTTTCATTACACCCGAACAACGCCAGGCTATACTGCTAGTGTATATATATATATATATATATATACTATAGTCATCCGCAGACCGATGTGTTTCGCTGTATCGCAGCTCATCAGTACCGCTTAGACTCCGATCGCTTCCTAACCCAGGATTGAAACCCGACCGAATCGGCGTCAGTCGGCTGTACTAACCCTAGGCTACGAGCGTCCGGTAGAAGAAAAAAGCTTTTTAGCGCCTAATAGCCACACACGCACACACACACACACGCACACACACTTACACACATATATGTGTGTGTGTGTGTGTGTGTGTGTGTGTGTGTGTGTGTCTTTTAGTGTGTTTAATGAGTAATTAACTCGTTATGTAGCTAGATAGGCATGTAGGAAGTTACGTAGGGAAGATGTTAATTTTAAGTAAGACTTTCCGTATGTTCTTGTCTTTGTTTGTGATGTGAGAGAAATGAAGGAAAAGTATATACAGGTTGGCAACTGAAAAACTGAAGGGTTTAATAAAGTCTTAACTTGTTCATTTTCAATCTTTTTTTTTTTTTTTTTTTACAGGCTATAGAGTATTCTTGGAGATTAAAATGGCTTCGTATGATGTCCAGTAACGAGTAAAACTCATTCAGTTTTCTACTTCAGTGAAAGATCAATTATTCAAACTCAGCGAAAATACAAGCAAAATTTTAATGTCAGAGTATCTCCCAGCGATAACATGATTCGTAAACTAACCGCCTGGTTTTAAAGAACTGGATCAGTCGGCGATCTTCCGGGAAAAGATCCTAAGCGCACTGCGTACACTGACGCAGCCGCAAAGTGTCCTTGAGAATTTATCAGCTACCTGTCGTTGGTCTGCTCAACTAGGAATGGCAAGAACATCACTTCAGAAGATTCTTATTGAAAGAATCCATTAATTACATTTCCAAATAAAATAATAAGAAATTAAAAAGCATTTATTTGAAAAAGTTGTTTTATTTCATGTCAATCAGTCTTTCTGTGGCCAACCTGTATAAGTTTTTTGTGCGTATCATTGGTACTTTTGTCTCTCTCAATTATACTTAATTTCGATTCAATTAATTTTTCTTTCATGAAATTTCATCTTAACCTTCTTTTTCCTTTAGACGAAACCAAAATAGTAACAAGTAAGAAGAAGGCTTTTTATTATAATCAAGCAATTACTCTTAAAAAATCACTCGATACGAAACACATTATTTACAACGAATTAAAATGAATTTTAAAATAATAATAATAACTAGCAGAACCCGTGGAATTTCCACAGAAGGATAATTATGATTTTCTGGAAAAATTTTACTTTGTCATACTACAAATGATAGTCACATCTTAATAAATAACATACATTAATAAAATTTTAAAAGAATTGTTTCATTATTATTATTATTATTATTATTATTATGATTATTATTATTATTATTATTATTAAATAATTTAATAATATATAAAGTTTGAAAAATATTTTAAAATCTTCAAAGAATTGATTGCGAGTAAACTTTTTAGTTAAGAATTGATGATTATATTGTCTATCTAAAATTGAAAACTTTAATAAAAATCGTTTTATTATTAATCAAAATTTTGTTTTCTTTAGAGTATAATGTCCTCAATAGTTATTATTTATTCCAGCAATTAAAAGTTTATCAAGTTAAATTATATCAGAGTTTTATTGCATTTTTTATTTTATTCTTCGGAGATTTTCGGATAATGATTGCAAACTTAAACTAAAAAAAAAAAATAAAAAAAAATAGATGATTTACATTCTCCAATATGTCCTGCGTTGAACAAATAAAACAAAAGTTAGCCATCAATATAAAATTTATTAAGATTTCATGGATTTATGTGGAGTGGGCGGGTAACAGAGGTAAAAAAAAATTTTATCAAGATTTTTAAAAAATAATAATTTAAAAAATAATTTAATTAATTTTTGAATTAGTACTGATAGTTTCAATAAAATCCGACAATTATTTGATTTTTGCGAGAATTTCCAAATTAATGCATTTGTCACCGAAAAAAATGGGTGATGCAATCATTACGTTTTCATTGTAAAACAGTCGTAACGTTTCTTTAGCCGCTAACTCAAATAAAAAACAGAACTTTCTGACAAAATATCGAAAATGTTAGAAGGGATTAAAAATTTAAAAAAATAATTAAAGTTACTTTAAAGGCTCCTGTGTTTATTGTAAACAGAAAAGACCAATTGAGTAATAGCCAAGGGTGTAGAGGCCAGAAATTTTATTAGGTCGAGGGATACGACAACAACCGTACCTATTTTTACTATATTGTACAGTACATACACACAATTACTCTACAACCACCAGCTTAAGCTGCTACTGATACGATAATGCTATAAGCTCTCTCCTACTCTCTCACTGTTTACTACCCTTCCGTTTGGCAAAGGTGAGCGAAAGGCTGAGAAGAGTAAAAGATAGAGGGGAAAGAAAAGCTCGTGTAGAGAGTGTGGTGTAACGGACAGACGGACGAACTAAGTAACTAAGGAAGGAACAAGCAAAATTATACTATAGATTTAAAATCAATAAATTTCGTATCTTTTCATAAACTTTAGAACAATGAATAAGAATTTATAAAAATGAATATAAATTGCTTCAGTTTCTATAACTGATGCTTAATATTTTAAAACAGTTACTGTTAAACTGTCGCATGTAATCAGAATGGGTGGCTTCCTCGGTAATACTTAGAACAAAGCTAACGAAAATACAGGTTCCCTCATATTCATTCCCTTTGTTTTAATGACTTGGGATGCTGGTAATTAATAGTAAATGAAGCTGATGATCAGAAATATACTTAATTTGGTAAAGACATGAACCCAAATATCCCTGCTTGTATTTCTATTGGGAATCATTTCACTGCTGTACTAAAAAGTACAAATAGGAATAATTGTACGAAATAAATCTTTCAGGGTAGAAACCTTATTAAAAAAACTCTCGATGTAAAATATTGATTTATTCAGTTTATAGGCTGATAACTATTCATACAATATCATCATAGCCAGTACTCTATAACGAGTCAAATTTGATGCAAGAAAAGACCTTATTGCAGGTAGGCAAGAAAAGTTTCTAACTTAATCCCATGGCTATAAGACATTTTGACTTTTAGTACGATAATCTATCATTTAAATGAAACTACTCATATGACTAATTATCTTCAGATATTTCACTGGGAATTAACTTTTTAAGTTATTAAATTACTTTTTCGGCATTACATCATGTTACGTTCCCTCTTTTCGGGTATTCAAGATGACTTTCAAAAGATTTTTCACCCACAAATCACTTAACACAATTCAGCACTTAATAATTCATTGACCTGGAAAATTAATCACCTTATCTACTGAGGATGTAATACTCTTAATTCTTGTAGATGCCACTGAAACAAATAACTTAAGATTTATAACATTACCTGCTAAATAGGGGGTTAATTTTTTACTCTGATTAAACGTAATTTCTGCTCCTCACTTAACGACTCAATTAAGTTTCAACAGACTGAATTCTTTTTAAAAATAAGTTGGTTGCTAAGTGAGATTGATACTTTTTTACATCTTACGAATATTTTGTGATTTATTAAAGTCCAAACATATTTCGGACAGTAGGAGGTGGCTTACATTACTTGGACTTCCAAAGGGTTCCCACATTTATGTACTGACCGTGCGCGATACTACATAACTTCGGTGAGTGAAGTGTTTTCGGCTTGATATGAATCGAGATGTGCTAAGTGAAAAGTTGCACTGACCGCTATTTCAGGTATACTATGCGTGTCATGGATTTGTGTTAACCAGCTTCAGATAGCTTTAATGTCACATTTGAATCATTTGCAACAATTCTAATTGATTTCTAAATGTTTATACTGTACAGTAGTTTACAGTAAACGTAATAAACAAATAAAAAATCAGTTGTATATTCAGTATGTTACTTCGATTTTTATGCTGTAAATAAAGTATAAGTAAATTTTTGTTTATTTTTCTCTCTATTCACTTTTTTTCGACTATCGGAATAAAACAATGACAAGTTTTTATACAACATAAAATATTTACTGGTTATATATATATATATATATATATATGTGTGTGTGTGTGTGTGTGTGTGTGTGTGTGTGTGTGAAAAGTGTAAGTATATAATTATAAATATCAATATATATATATATATATATATATATATATATATATATATGCAATTTGTTATATATATTATATTGTTTACATATATATGCGTGGTACTTATTTAAAAGCGGTCAATATCAGTGATAGAGCAGACATATTCATATAGATAGGTGTGAGTTTGTAACCCTGGGTTTCACGCTTTTGCGATCGTCCTTTCACGCAAAAGCGTGAAACCCAGGGTTACAAACTCACATCTATCTATCTATCTATCTATCTATCTATCTATCTATCTATCTATATATATATATATATATATATATATATATATATATATATATTACCGGTCATAATTATTAGGCCACCACAGTTTTTTTTTAAAGAAATTATGTATTTCATACTATTTTTAATATTTATTGCCAAATAAAAATAGAATGGTTATTTTGTTATTATTACTTTGCAAAATTTTACAAGGTAATGAAGCAAAGACCAACTCGTCCGAATCACCTTAAATTTTCTTCATTCTTTCATTGATGAAACTGCTATATAGGCAATTATTAAATATTTATAAATTCATTTGATGCACATATTATCGTGCAGTGTTACCAAAAGAACCATTCTATTTTTATTTCAAATTATTCTCTTGGCAACAAATACTAAAAAATAGTATGAAATACGTGATTTTTTTAAAACACTAGGGTGGCCTAATAGTTATGGCCGGTAGTGTATATATATTTTAATTTTATATTTCATGAGATTTTGTAGCTGATCGTAAGTCCAGGGTTGGTTAAACAGGTGACTCGTTAAGCGAGGATTGTCAGCATTCATTGTCTATTCTAAATTTAGCATCTTCGCGTCCTTGTAGGCGACAAATTATTTCGATTTGGCAACCCGTTTCTCACAGATGAGTCATCCCAAGCCTCTCGTTGCTTTATCGCTATTTCTATGGTGAGTGTCCTAATCAACTACATACTTAGAACATGATTCTTAAACTCATCGCCTGGTCTGAAAGAACTGGACCAGTAAAAAAAAATGTGAATAGTTTCCCCGTAATTTTGAAACAAAAGAAATATTTTTAAAAAGAAATGTTTTTTTCAAACAAAAACAAAATATGTAAAAGAAATTGGTCAATGGTTAATTTAATTATTCAAGACTTTTTTTTCAGATTTAATATTTCATACTTCAGAAAATAAAATTAAAGAAAATAGAGCGTTTTTTTTTTTGCTAAATATTTTATTCAGGAAATCAAATGTCTGTAATTTGTGTGGCATTAATGTAACTTTTTCCTCTAAAATTTCTAAAATTCCTCTACATTTCTAAATATTCTTCGAAAATGTTTGAAATTCAGTTAGTCAACAAAAATGTAAATATTTTCCTTCGTAATTTTGAAACAATTTAATTATTTAAGTCTTTCTTTTTTTTTCATATTTAATATTTCATACTTCAGAAAATAAAATTTAAAAAAAGTAAAGCTTTTTTTTTGCTAAATATTTCATTCAGGAAATCAAATGTCTGTAATTCGTATGGAATTAATGTAACTTTTCCCTCTAAAATTAAATGTCTACATTTTAAAATATTATTCGAAAATTTCTGAAATTCAGTTAGTCAACAAAAATGTAAATATTTTCCCCCGTATTTTTGGAACAAAAACAAAGGCATTGTTGTTTACAATGTCACGCAAAAAGTCTTTTTTTCAGATTTAATATTTCATACTTCAGAAAAATAAATTTTTAAAAAATAAAGCTTTTTTTCGCTAAATATTTCATGCAGGAAATCAACTGTCTGTAATTCGTGTGGCATTAATGTAACTTTTTTCTCTAAAATTAAATGTCTACATTTTTAAACATTCTTTGAAAATTTCTGAAATTCAGTTAGCCAACAAAAAAATGTAAATATTTTTCCCCGTAATTTTGAAACAAAAACAAACGCATTGTTGTTTTAAATGTAACACAAAACATTAAAAAATGTTCTGAGTCGCACGGGCAACGCTGGGCTATGATGCTAGTAGTATCATAAAACGCAAGAAAAAATATACAACTAATGCACAATGATTTGTACTCTATGAGCGCGGTATTTGTCAGATTTCCATTGTAGACAAATTGATAGTCAAACCGCAATTGAAATGATCCAGAATAGCTTCAAAATTACCAAAATAAATTATTTTCTCTTTTAATTAAAACGGTATCTGTTTAAATTTATTAAGGTGAAAATTAATTGAAAGTTAACTAATTTCAAAATCTTTCGAGATACATTTACGCCCAAAATCAGACAACATATTACTTCATAAAAAAAAATAATGAGATACAATGCGGATATTTGAAAACAAAGTTTAAAAACGGCAATTAAAAACAATAGCAATAAAGATTTTTAAAAAAGCCATAAAAAATGAATCAACTTGGCTAGATTAGGCATCTGGTTACATCAGATGCGGGAAAATTAAACGTAAATTTAAGTCTCATGCTATCTGCTTCGATAAATATCATCTTAGGCCTTCGACAAGGTGTGCCATAGGAGGTTGCTAAACAACCTCTTCACCAATGGCATCTCTGAAAGAGTTTTCTCAAGTCCTCAGTTAGGTTCATGAAGATCCTCGCTAACAGCCAGTTCTCTGAAACCCATCTAATCAAGGCTGGTGTTCTCCAAGACCCCTTCCTCAATTTGACACACTTCCTGCTTTATATTAACCTATACCTAAGAACACTCATAGATCATTAGTAAATATATATGTAGACGATACCACGATTTATGGGCTCATCTCCCCCAAATACCAGAGTCTTTTGACCTTGCTCTAACAGCTCAAGGATGGTGGTAATCTGGCTTGTGTCATTCAATCTTTCCAAAAGCAAGCTAATCATGTCAAAATTCCGGCGTCCCTTTTTAATCCAAATGGAAGAATTATGGACCAAAATATTTTTCCGACAGGCCATTATGATGTTTACTTGGTTTTCAGTGATGGTGGAGAAATTTTTTAGCAAAATTGATGCTATTTATCAACAATTGCTCGGAGATTGAATAGTAGAAATCTCTGATATCGAATTGAATAAATGAGGCCTTATCTTTGTGGCGTAGTTGTTTAAACCATTTAATAGCATCGTCGGAGTTCTTCCGTAGATTGAGTTTCAATGAGGTTTGCATCTGTGAGACTATATCTTGGATAATGCATTTAGAAATTATACCTAATTCAGATTTAGTGGGGTTAATTAATCTAGTTGGTTTGGCACCAGTAAAGTCCTCTTTGTGGTCTTTCAGTAAGATATATGAATTTTTTAATTCAATTTTTCCCATTCTATCTTCGATTTTCAGTTTAGAAGTTTCATTATCTAAATTAGAAAGTGTGTTAGAAGTATCCAATTTGTAGGAGTGTCTCTCATTAGTTTGTTATATTCTGATGGGCTGAGTTTATAAATATTGTGAGATTTGTCAGCTTTGACCCAAATTTTATTAGATTTTTTATATCTTTAATATCCTTGTCTAAATTACGTTGAGAATTATTATATTGTTTTTTAAAACGGATTTTTATGATTAAATCGAACATATCAGATTCGAAGGCCTCTAAATGTTTATTACTAGGAGGAGTTTTAGGTGATTTAAGATTATAAGTTTCGTATGAGGAGATGGATTTATCAGTCGATTGGAGATAAAATAAGTTTTCCATCGTTGTCGCTTGATAAATTCAACAGTTTTGTCGGTTAAGGATAATAGGAAGGAATGTAAGTGCGGAAACGGAATATTTTTTAGGGAGTAATCAGGTGTGAATACATCCATAGTAGAATCCCAAATTGTTTAGATTTATCGATGTAAAAATAAATCCAATGGAAAGAATTTCTGACCGTGTATATTAGATGGTGTAGATTTATGGCTGTAACAATAAATCAAGAGAAGAAATTATCCGGACGAATTATTAGGAAATAAATCCAGAGAAATAACTTCTTAAAAGAAATATAGGTCAGTAGGTATAAATGAATCCAAGGAAATAACCATCTGTCTAAGGAGTATTCTGAGAGGAGCTCTAACTTCCAGAAAATAAGGAGCAAAGTATATCAGCATGCGGTGTAGATATAAAAGAATACAAAGAAGTATCCTGTACATACAGTGGTAGAATAACTCTCTAAGAGAGCTCTAAATATATATGTATTTGGATACTCCTTTTTATATATACAGGTTTTTATATATCTATGGTATTGCTTACAGATTTGTTTTTGCTGGTGTTTGAGTGTATATATATGTGTGTGTTCGTATATGTGTACATGTATATATGTATCTGTGTGCGTGTACATATATGTGTATACATATATATGCGTGTACGGGTATGTGTGTACGCATTTAGGTGTATGTAAGTTGTATGTGTATATATATATATGTCTTTTCACTTTACTAAAGTTATACTGTATTATAACTGTACCGTTGACCGAAAAATTTACCTACATTATTGTATTATTAGTTACATTGTATTATTATTAATGTACTGTTAACCGAATAATTAGTATAATTTTGATTATATAGTGTTGTGGTGGTAATTGTGATTAAAACGGATTGATTAACTAGTATATTTTAATTGTTTACTTTTCTTAGGTTTTTCTAAAATTCCAATTTCTTATCCTTTGACTAGTAATATGTAAATTTATTTTTAAACTAAATAATTAAGTTTAAACAACTAAATTTAAATAGAATAATCAGGCTTACTTTTAAATTAATTTTTTAATTTTTTTGAAAATTTTATATTGTATTATATTTGTTTTTTTTATTGTATAATTAGTATAATTTTGATTATATAGTGGTGTGATGATTTGGTGATCGCAAAGGATTGATTAACTATTATCTCTTAAATAAATTTTTAATTTTTTTAAAACTCCAATTTCTTATCCTTTCACCGTGAATAGATAATATTTATTTTTATTTTTTATTTTCATTTTCTCCTATCATCTTTTCTTTCTATTTTAAATTTATTCCTCTCTTCTTTCTTCTTCTTCCCCTTTCGTTTACGCTTTAAGATACTTACCCTTTCTTTTAACGCTCTCTCTCTCTCTCTCTCTCTCTCTCTCTCTCTCTCTCTCTCTCATCTAACCCACTTTCTTTACGTTTCAAATCTACGGGTCAGCAGTCTAACTGACATGCTGAATGTATCTTTAGATTTTAGTTGATATCCGCTCTTACGTGTACTCTTTGATTATATGTTGCGAATTTAATTCGTGTCAAATTTTTGGTACAATAAAGACGGAAGCTGATGATGGTTCGCCTGAAATCCCGATTTACCATGAAATAACGTGTCTACCTTAATTGTATATATATATATACAATTAAGGCAGACACGTTTTTTCTGAGAAAATGTCTGATGAATATAAATATATATTTTATCAGTCAGCTGTTGTACTCTGGTTTTCTTCAAGGTCTGTAAAACATGGGTGATGATTAACCTGACTTATGGCGCATTAAATACGGAAAATTTGATGCAGAAATCAGGAGACGCATTGGTATAGCGAAAGTGCCTTCCAGAAACTAAGCAAAATAATATAAACAGGAAAATTCCTTAGAAACAAAGATAAGAGTGCTGAACCGTTATGTATTATTAGTCCACGTATTTGGTAGTAAATGCTGGTCACTTTGCTCAAAGATGAAGAGGTGACTTGAGTCAAGGGGGTTGTGGTTCTACAGGAGGATCTTGATGACAACCTGGACGGAACAACTAAGCATCAAGGAAATTTTAATGAAAATTTGAACGAAACGAACATTTTTGATTTGGATAAGAAAGAGGCAGTTGAAAATTCTGGACACATCATGAGGGGCTTGGAAAATTTGACACTCACATTACTTACTGAAAACAAGAGAGGCAGAGAGAAGCAACGATTAACCTGCTTAATTGGCTAATGTAAATGGCTGGCAGAAAATGAAGAGCGGGAAAATGGGAAAAATATTGCCTCGCGCTACAAGGGATAAGAAGTTGTGGAGGGCTATCATCACCGATGTCCTGAAGCGTCTGACTGAAAAATAAGAATGGCGTATTGACAGGGAATGTAAATGAAGTTTCCATTCTTTTAGATTACTTACTCTACCAAGACTAAAGAGAATAATTAGCCCTACTATTTCACTCATGGCAAAGTGGGGGAAAGAAAATGGATCCTTACCATTACCAAGAGCATTACAACAAAGTAAACGTAGAAACCTCCATGGGAATTTGATTTTTTCCCATTTTCCGCGTCGATAAACGTTAAGTCACACTTGGACAATTTTCTGAGTGAGTGCTGAACCAAATACAACAAATTAAAAACGACTTGATCTAATGAAGCAATATGTATAATTTCAAAAATAATCATATTTAGGCAGATTGGGAATTTTTAAAAAATATTTAGTTCAGTTCATGCGATATCAATTATATTCGGTAGTTCAGTGTTCAAAAAATAATTAATTCTGTTAATAGCGACGCATTTGTTGATCCCGGAAACACCCGCTAAATTAGTATATATACAAGCGGATGCTAAACTTTCCCGGCATGGTTCACTTTCTAAAATCAGTATTTCAATAGTTAAACAAAATACTGACTGTGGGAGAAAATGTACCTTCCAACAACTTCTCGCATATATATATATATATATATATATATATATATATATATTAACTATAGCAACAACAATACAAATAGTAACAGAACTAACTCTGTCAAAATTAGTATTAATTCAGCTATAATTTACATCGTCTTGTACAACCTACCAAGAACGAATTCGGAGGGAAAAGAAGGGGAAGTAAAAAAAGAAACAAACGAAGTACATGAACAAAAGGTTAAGCACTTGTAAGAAAGATAAAAAACCCAAGACAAAAACACTAACACTAAAGCGCTCAATACGAAAGTAGAGCAAATAAAGACAGAAATCTAAGCAAGAGCCAACAACCTACCACGGTTTCGCCCAACGGCTCGTCAGGGAAATTGGCCCTGACAAGCCGTTGAGCGAAATCGTGGTATGTTGTTGGCTCTTGCTTAGATTTTCTGTCTTTGTATATATACTGTTAAATATGAGACAATGAATGTCTATTACGTTTAATCATGAGCCGTTCTAAACATCGTATTTTGGCTTTAATTTCAGATTAAAAAAGAAGAGAAAAATTCTCCAACATTTGGATATTTTTTTTATTAATTTGGTTCTAAGCTTTCGGCTCACATGAGTCATCTTCAGAGAAGTTACAGGGACGTTAATATAAAAACATCCAATATAAAAAACGATTTTATTTTGTGCTGACATAAAACTTTGCTCAGAAACGATAGCTGTTACCAAATAGCAAACGCTCATCCCTTGTTCCCTGTTTAGGATGTGGCTTCCGGCTTTCTCTTTTCCAATTTTTTCACTTATCCTTTTTTTTTTTTCTCAATTGGAGTAGATAGACTAAACTATCGCCCGGTCCACACTCCACCCACGTCTATTGTACAGGTGTAGAGGCCCATCCCTTGTTGCCTGTTTAGGATGTGGTTTCCGGCTTTCTCTTTTCCAATCCTTTCACTCTTACGTAGCCCCCTGCACATCAGTGGCGTTACCGTCTTTGCTCGGGGTGATATGATAAAAAAAAGACCCTTTTATTCTTAAAGTCATTTTATTTTCTTGTTCTAATCTTGCAAATATCATTTTTTTTTTCGGGGTGATATGATTTTTAAAAAAGTCTACGGGAGAGCGTGGTTGTAGTAAAAACAAATATATGTAGTAGATTTATTATCTATCTGCTGCCTCGATACACTATATATATATTTGAAATTATTTGTTTGAACATTATTTTTTAATCGATACACTTATTTAAGTAGATATTTTGTTTTTATAATCAAAACGTTTTTATAATAAAGACAGAATATCTACTTAAATACGTGTATCGATCAAAAAATCATGTTCAAACAAATAATTTCAAATTGTTTGATTGTTTATAACCTTTTCATTAATCTTCTTTAAGATATATATATATATATATATATATATATATATATATATATAATTAATTCATTGCTTTATTTTTATATTGAGCATTGTTTTAAATTAAGGATTTGAGTGTTGCAATTGTTTTCTTTGTTCCTCATTCCTTTGTATATATATATTAATTTAAAACAGTGCTCTATATATAATGTATAGAGCTGTGAATATTTATTATAAACTACGTTTTAGAACATGTACATAATTGTTTCTATATATGTCCTCTACAATCATATGGTTGTTTCGACGTTGGGTATCCAGTGTCTCATCAGGAAGAATGGGCAAGAACTGAAATCATCCGCTGTCTATATTTGGTTCATTGTTCTTGTGGGGTTGTGGGGTTGGTTGGGGCTATTGATAATAAAGGGAATATGCCTTTCGTGTTGACCGTTAGACTTTTGAAGAACTTGGTGTGTAAATGCTAAATGGTCTAAATGGTTGATTAATGGCATTATCTGTTAGAATGTACGTTTTTATTGGTCTTATTATATATATATATATATATATAAACCACTTGGCCACGCACGCATATACATATGTTTGCGTGTGTGTGTGTGTGTGTGTGTGTGTGTGTGTGTGTGTGTGTGTGTGTGTGTGTGTTTGTGTGTGGCCAAGTGATAAGAACGTTCGCTTTCTGACCATGAAACCCAGGTTTGAATCTCACCATAGTCGATTTGTCAGGAGGGGTGACTTTTTGATGTTATCGCTCAGAAGGTGGCATTCCCAGCGTGCGGATTCTTGTAAAATCCCTGAAAACCATACCACTGGTTGACCCAAGTCTTGTGAATGAAATTGGGTAGACGGCCCTCTTTGATGGTTTTGCTAGCTCGAAGTCATAAGTCATCGTGACTGAGGGCCTTGTTCAGAGTGTTGCTTACGTTAGATAACGCGCTCACTCCCAGAAACTATAACTAAGGTCCGCTCAGCATAGTTACAGTATAAACCATAGGTGAGCTCTTTGGGTGCTGAACATACATATATATATATTAGCAAGTGGGCTCGAGAAAGTGTCTAAAATAGGGATTAGCTCGCCGCTCTATTAAACGGGTATCCTCGAATACGAGTGGCCAGTCATTAATATGCATGTATGGCGTGCAAAAGATTTGGGCTACCTTGGTAGTTTTTTTTTTTTTTTTTTTGTTAATTTTACTCTCAAATCGAAAGTCATTAGCAGTATACTTTTCTCTGTACATTTTATCAACATTGAGGGCCAGAAAACAAGTCACTGCATTTTCGATAATGCTTTATGGTGAAAGATATAACACCTTAAGCGTAGTGATGTTGAAATAAGTTAATTCAAAAATACTGGGCCACTAACGGAAGTTTCACGTTTCAGCGGGTTTTTTTTCTTTTTCTTTTAGTTAAAAAGGAATATATTTTTTGTAAAAGTGGTCTTTACTATTACAGAAAATACAAAAAGTTAAAGTATGGATTTAGAAATTATTGTTGCTACATCTGGATTGAATAAATGCTTCAATTCGATATGGCATTTAATGAAACAATGTCTGCATTTTCTTATTGTGAATTATTTTTCCACTTTTCTTCGTTGTAATCCCGAAGCTGTTAAAGATTGTGTGGACTTCGTTGGAGCACTTGTTTTTTCAGTTTCTACAGCAATGAATCAATTATATTGAGATCAGAACATTTTTCTGGGAAGTCTTCCAAAGATTGTCCATCTTCATCCGCAAGAAACATTTTTGTGGCATGTAATTGGTGGCAAGAAGCATCGTCATTCTGAAAAATTTCTTAATCTTGCAGAAGGTTAGACGGTAGTAAACTAATATAATTTTGGCTGTTTAGGTTTGCGTCAATTCTTACCAATTTTTGCCTACTATCGCATTTGATTGAGCCCCACACCATTACGTGTCTACCACAATATTCTACCACTGTGGTGTATCTTGTATTGTTTCTTTCTCTTACTGATATTTTTAACATATTCCCTTGTATCGGAATGCAATTGTTTTGCAGTAATCATTAAAATTTATTTTTGCCACTTTTCAGCATTCACTGTTAGATGTTTTTTTGACCAGTTTAATCTTCTTTTGATTAATGATGCCTTTTGCTACTATACCCACGGTTGAAGCTGATTTTTTGTAATACTCTACATATTGTATCAAATTATCAAATGAAACCTCACAAAGCTGTATTGACTCCTCACTCATCAGGCTGATAATTTTTGATTGCCTAAAGAGATTTTCACAAAATTTCTTTCATCATTCTTATTTTGTTTTTGTGAACTTCTTGTTTTCTTTATACTTAAAACACTTCCAGAGATAGAAAACATCTTTTGGGTGATTTCTCTAAGTTTTCAGCCGTGTGGCTATCTTTGTTTTAAAACATATTTCCCTTCAAAGTTCATCTCTGTTTCAGCAAAATGTTTAACCATAATTTTAGTGTAAAAAACACAAGTTATTGATCAACTTCAATAACTTTGCAAGACACATTACACTCCTCTTAATAAGATGGAATAATTCCTGCTTATAAATTTGGATATTATCATGATTTC
This sequence comes from Ascarosepion bandense, assembly GCA_037127315.1. Classification (NCBI taxonomy): domain Eukaryota; kingdom Metazoa; phylum Mollusca; class Cephalopoda; order Sepiida; family Sepiidae; genus Ascarosepion; species Ascarosepion bandense. Next base: position 1,000,464 of record JBBBDQ010000937.1, read on the forward strand.
ATCATCTCAAATGTTTCATTGGCATAAAAGTTTTGTATGGTCTTTTTTTCAGCTGCAAGTTGCTTAATCATTTGATGCCATTGTTTCCTTCTTGCATTATTTCTTTCTCTTACTGTTTTTATAACATATTTCCTTGCATTAGAATGTATCTCTTTTGCAATAATCCTGAAAAGTTATTTTGAACTTTTCAGCATCTATTTCCACTTGACCGTTGGATCTGTGATGGTAAGGAGGGGTTGCAGTGTAGTCAATGGCCAGAGAAGTGCAGAAATGTTTTAATTTCCTTCTAGTAAACTGTGTCGCATAAAGGTTTTGCATGGTCTTTTTTTCAGCTGCAAATTGCTTAATCATTTTTTGTCTTTAGCTCCAAATTTTTGCACGCCAGTGGATATATATATAAGACAAAGACAAAAAATGATTAAGCAATATATATATATATATATATATATATATATATATACTGCAATGAATTGAGTTCCTTCGGTGACTGGCGTGTGTGTACCCCGCTTTATGTTCTACGCTAAAATGAAAAATGGTCAATCATCGTATTTGTGGACGATAATTCTTGAGCATATATATAAGTTAGTTGAAAACAAATTTTCCTGCCCACAAACAGAAGATGGCCTGACCTAATGCTACGCATTATGCGGCAAATTGAACATTTTCGTTTCTTTTTCTAACCTATCGAAAGTATTAGGATGCTAGCTTCCGATCTAAACATAAAAATGAAAGTGACTTGGCGATAGTTACTTTCTGGGAAGTGACCCAGTATGTCGTACTCAATATTATGAACATGCTGGAAGTCTTTGGCGAGAATGTATCATCTATGTTCAGGAGAAAAAAATATTCTATGCTGGTAGGCGTCGTAACAACGACTCTGTTCGTCAAGCAGGTCCAGAAAATCTTCATCATAACCTCATCAACTAGATGAGAGCCATCGACGCACAGCCATAGGCTGGACTCCTATGTATGATCAACCAGCGACCACAGAATACAAAAGACTCGTTATTAGCCAACTTTAACGAGAACCACCTGATCCATGATTATGAATTGTGCTCCGTCACTTGGCGCAGATAGTATATAGAAATATGCATGCGTGCACAAAAGTACAAGAAAAATTTGAATACAAATCTCGTATAAAAGTTATATAAATCTGGTATGATTATCTATATATATCTAGTTTAAAAACTATATAAATATGACATAAAAGCTATATGAATATAATATAAAAGCTATATTAACATAGTATCAAAGATATATAAATGTGGTATAAAAGCTATATTAATCTCTTTCAGCTTCCTGCTTTTCATTCAACTTTGATTTCCAAAACAATGAATGCAATGTCAATTGTTACCTTCTGTTTTTATTTTTCCAGCCCTAATAAGGATTTTCTTTTTCTCATATTTTTTCACACTCATGCAACTTTACGTCCTAGTATCTTCATTGTCTTATTTGGGAGGAAATGATTTTAAAAAATAAAGTAAAATTGAATGAAAGTGAGAAGATTGAAAAATACCAGAACCTTGCCAGAGAGTTGAAGATTATTAATTTCGTCCATAATTATGCTGTGTTCAAAACAGTACCGAAATATCATTGCTAAAAATTAAAGGAATTGAAAACTTTCGTTTAAGTGGCCTTATTGCCTTACTTAGGAAGAAATAAATAAAGAAAAGCTGGTATTAAAAAAAATCTGTTTCCAAATTTCTTGGTGTTTATATTTCTATGATGATTTAGACGAATAATTGGAGTAGATAGATCTATAATTGGAGTAGATAGATCTATAATTGGAGTAGATAGATCTATCTATCGCCCGGTTCACACTCCACCCATGTCTATTGAACAGGTTAAGAGGCTCATCCCTTGTTCCCTGTTTAGGATTTGGTTTCCGGATTTCTCTTTTCCAATCTTTTCACTATTACGTAGCCCCCTGCACATCAGTGGCGTTACCGCCTTGCTCGGGGTGATACGATTAAAAAAAAATACAACAAGTATTTTCAAAGCCACAATATTGAAAAACAGTTAGTATCCAACACTATATTATTAAACATATAATCTGCCGGTGTATACCAAGACTGTTAAAAGAAGTCATCTATACTCTACAACTTAGGAATTCACTAACCTTCAGTCAGTTAAGTGCCATACGTGAAACACGCTTGGGCGATCATGTCTCGAAAGAGACATGACTGACTGGGCAGAAGATTATCCCGCAGTAGGTTGCCATTGCTTTCTGCGGTAGACTGGTTGCCGACCAAGGCTATAGAACCCAAACTGTCCTTTTATTTAACCCATAACTGGAAGGAATAGGCGGATTAATACCTTTCCCAAGGGTATTTGCGCGTAAGTGAATGCAATGAATTCAGCTGGAATTCGAACTCGGCTCCCCGATTTGTCGTTCCGAGCCGATATACAATGTACCACAACGCACATCACTAACCTTACGATACTAAAAATCTTTTCTTGGTTTTACAGAGAGTGCATTTTTGAAACAGCTTCTAACACTTGCATATACTTCGTTCTTTAGCAAAATAATCGACAAAGAACGAATTAGCAGTGGTTAATTAGGGTGACTTGTCGAGCGGATATATTCCATGGCGGTCGGTGGGAAAATTAATTAAAATAAAAGGGGCACGTGATGATGAAAATGGTGAGCAACAGTTCATGAAGAATGAAGTAACCACACGTAAAAGCGACATTATTAGCATTTACACTATGTCAGATTTTATTACGTAAGTCAATGTTTTCTCAATAAAATTGCTATTAACTAACCGATGTTGGTAAAATTTTCTAGATATACGAGTAATACATCGTGTAAGTTTCAGCATATAATATCTATCCTTAATAAAAACAAAAAAAATAAATATTGATAAAATGTTTTGGGGGTTTCAGGTTTTATGATGCAAACTAAATACTAGATAAATTTTTATTTATAAATCCGAATTATATTTGTATTTAAAACATATCGACACAATATCCTACAAAATCTGGATAAATTATTATTTTAGTATAATATGGGATGCTTGAAATTTTATAAACTTCATCTGTATCTGATTTTATAATTTATTCAAGAGTTTTATCAGTTTTACTCGTTACACTGAAATGTCTTTATTTTCTATTAGCTGCAAACATAAAAAATATAAGCAAATTGATTCCTTCTTTTTCTTTTTTTTGGGCACAAAATTTAAGCAACTCGACACAGAACAAAATTCTAAGGAACTTATTTTAAAAAAATATTCATATAGTGTGATTTTTTGTTTATAATAACTAACCTAATAAAAATATTGATATAAATTTTATATTTTAAGGGTTTCATTATGCAAAGGACAACATATATCGGCCATTGTCATATATATTTGCTTAACAAAATATCTTATATATCTAAAGAAATTATTATTTTACTGTTTTACCTGTTAATATGGCTTCCTTGTCGTTCTATAAACGTTATCATTCATTTATCTATAGATTTTGTTAAATTTTCTGTTTTTTAACATTGTATGAAGCAATTTTTATTGCGTCCCGGAGATCTTTGCTTGAATATTGTTTTCCATTTTCATTTACCAGACTTTTAATGAAGGACCACGTATTTTTTATTAGATTTATATCAGGAGAGGCTTGAGAAAATTCTATTAAATTGTTGTCTTTGAAACCATGTTTGGCAAGGTGAGCAATAGTGAATTTTATAGAATATGATGGATCATTGTCTCGCGTGAACGCTCTTTTTAGTTTATCGCTTCTTGGTTCTAACTTATACAACTTAAGGATGTCTTCTGCAAGGAAGTGTTAAACTCATTTGTAGTTATTCTGGTTCCGTCATGTTCTTCCTATAATATTGCTGACTGTAGCATTAGCCAAAAACATGACTGGAAATATGAACGTGTTGGCTGACTGCTTCCATGAAAGACCAGTTATAAGGTCCATCAGTAAAAGTTTCTGTTGAGAAACCAAACTTGATGTACGTCCCCAACCAACTTACATGTTCCTCTTTTTGGTGCTTACATAAAGTTGTTCATTTGATTGTTTTCATGCATTTAGACCTCGTTCTTACCATTCTGTGTCATTTCTCCCGATTTTGCATTTGTAAAATTAGCTATTTCAAATATTTCTTGCTCGTCAATCTATTCTTTATTAATTTAAATCTTTATCAAGTCTGTCAGTCAGTCTCTTTCTTTCTTTTTTCTTTGCCGGCTATATTTTAGTTACCTTGGTGTATAGGTCACCCTGGAGATTTAATAGCCCGGTTCACATTCCACCCACGTCTATTGAACAGGTGAAGAGGCTCGTCCCTTGTTCCCTGTTTAGAATGTGGTTTCTGGCTTTCTTTTTTCCAATCTTTTCACTCTTACGTAGTCCCTTGCGCATCAGTGGCGTTACCGTCTTTGCTCGGGGTGATATGATAAAAAAAAAGACCCTTTTATTCTTAAAGTCATTTTATTTTCTTGTTCTAATCTTGCAAATATCATTTATTTTTTATTTTTCTCTGATCTCTGTTTAACATTTTTGTCATTTCCAGCATTGCATTTCCCATCATTCAATTACTTTACAAGATCCTGTTTCTATTTTGACTTCATATTTTTCTTACGGATTACAACAATCTTTAAATCTGAAATTATAAAATGAATATTAATCTCCATTTTATTAAGTACATTTAATTCTAATACGATGAAAAACTCTCTAGATACTTAAGAGAATCTCATAGTACCAAAAACAATGATCATAAATATTTCTAATAGAAAAGATTTTATGGTGTATTTATTATATAAATATAAATATGAATATATACTAGAAATTTTATCAACATCAATTGGTTAATATCAATTTTATTCCGAAACATTAAGCTATATAATAAAATCTGACATAGCGTAAATCTCAACTGGATAAATTTTCTTTCCCTCAATAAGTATTTTATCAGATTATTTTTTTTAAAGTCAGTCCGTTAAGTGCCATACATGATACACGTTTTGGGCGATCATGTCTCGAAAGAGACATGACTGACTGGGCAGAAGATTATCCCGCAGTAGGTTGCCATTGCTTTCTGCGGTAGACTGGTTACCAGCCAAAGCTATAGAACCCAATCTGTCCTATTATTTAACCAATAACTGGAAGGAAGAGACGGACTAATACCTTTCCCAAGGATATTTGGGAAAGGTATTAGTCAGTCTTGTGGTGCATTGGATATCGGCTCGGAACGAGAAATCGGGGAACCGAGTTCGAATTCCAGCTGAATTCGTTGCATTCACTTACGCGCAAATACCCTTGAGAAAGGTATTAATCCGTCTTTTCCTTCCAGTTATGGGTTAAATAACAGGACAGATTGGGTTCTATAGCCTTGGTCGGCAACCAGTCTACCGCAGAAAGGAATGGCAACCTACTGCGGGATAATCTTCTGCCCAGTCAGCCATGTCTCTGTCGAGACTTGATCGCCCAAGCGTGTAGGTTGCCATTGCTTTCTGCGGTAGACTGGTTGCCAGCCAAGGCTATAGAACCCAATCTGTCCTATTATTTAACCAATAACTGGAGGGAAGAGACGGATTAATACCTTTCCCAGGGTATTTGTGCGTAAGTGAATGCAAGGAATTCAACTGGAATTCGAACTCAGCTTCCCGATTTGTTGTTCCGAGTCAATATCCACTGCTGCACAACGCACATTTTTAAAGAGGAATACATTTATTTTGCAGAGAAATAGATTTTCTAGAAATCGTTGATTACTTTCAGTGTTAAAATGAAAAAATGTTAAATGTCATATCTGGGCCGGAGCTGCCAAGTCCTCACTTGTCTATCGTGATAGATTTCAAAAGCATCTGCGTGGCTTGGAAGTGGTTAATTATTTTCCACCTTAAAACTTTTTTCCCACAAAAGAAATGTGTCGCGAACTTTATCGCTATTTCCATGGCTTGTGTTCTGACGATCTACATTTCATTGACCCACCAGCCTTAACATTTGTAACTGGGATCAGCCATATCACGTATACAATGGGGAATCAGCCTCTTTTCATTCGTATTCCACTAGTAAAATTAAGTTCCACCCGGACAGTTTTTTCCCAAGAACTGTTGCTTTGTGGAACAAACTCCCCGCAGGATATTTTCCCAATAACTACAGTATTGACCTCTTTAAGTCTAAAGTTAACAGTTATCTTTCCTACAAAACCTAATGAACTTCACTCCAGCACCACGCAATAACCTTCTAGCTTGAGTAACTCTTGAGCTTTGTATTGAGTGAAAATTATTATAAAAAGGTCTGTTTACAGAAGGGTAACGTTTGACGGACTAATCAGTCAGTCAGTTGAGTGCCATACGTGATACACGCTTGGGCGATCATGTCTCGACAGAGACATGACTGACTGACAGAAGATTATCTCGCAGTAGGTTGCCAATCCTTTCTGCGGTAGACTGGTTGCCGACCAAGGCTATAGAACCCAATCTGTCCTGTTATTTAACCCATAACTGGAAGGAATAGACGGATTAATACCTTTCCCAAGGGTATTTGCGCGTAAGTGAATGCAATGAATTCAGCTGGAATTCGAACTCGGTTCCCCGATTTCTCGTTCCGAGCCGATATCCAATGCACCACAAGACGGACTAATACCTTTCCGAAATACCCTTGGGAAAGGTATTAGTCCGTCTCTTCCTTCCAGTTATGGGTTAAATAACAGGACAGATTGGGTTCTATAGCCTTGGCTGGCAACCAGTCTACCGCAGAAAGCAATGGCAATGTAGTGCGGGATAATCTTCTGCCCAGTCATCACACAAGCGTGTTTCACGTATGGCACTTAACGGACTGAACGTTTGAGGATGTGCACTGTGGTGCAGTGGATATCGGCTCGGAACGAGAAATCGTAGAGCCGAGTTCGAATTTTAGTTGAATTCCTCGCATTCACTTATGATCGGCCAAAGCGTGTATCACGTATGGTACTTAACTGACTGAACGTTTGAGGAATCTCGTCTAGGTTCACACAGAGATCCCGAGGTTTATTGCTGGTATTATCAAAAAATCTTAGACATCTACTACGGTACAAAGTTTAACAAATTCGTATCGTTAGTTCGATCCCTGGTAGGTTTCCCATTGCCGTATTCTTGATATAGGCTAGCACTTTCTTGAGGTAAGTGAATTTAGTAAAAAAACAATAATATATATGTGAGTTTGTATGTATGTGTTTGTGTATTTACTTATATATCTGCTAATCTACACATTTTTATATTCGTGTGTATATCTTAACGCTCTCATGTGTGTGCATATATGTATGTGTATGCATGCGTGAACTGTTGTGATACATACGCCTCAACACATTTTAATAATTTTTCTTCTTCCAGTATTTTTGCCTGTGGCTTATTTTATTTTATTATTTATTTATTTTGTTTTTTGCAACCATTTCTTTTCGTCGGCAGATCTCTTGATCGTTGCTTGTATATTGAACATTTCACACGACCATTAGACCAGGGAAACAACCTAATCAAGAAAAGCCAGATTATTTTTTAATGCTCAATTAATTCAAATTAGGTCCTTTAACATAGGTTGGGCTTGCGAACAAATAATGTTACAACGGTGCTTTCTTTTTTTTTCTCACCCTCTTTCACGTAACTTGTATGTATTATAAACATACTTGTTTAATTTTTTTGCTTGCTGCGTTTTTTATTAGTACAATGTTTTTAATATGCCTGTTGAAGTTTGTTGTGCAATCTTTCTTTATTTTTTCTTTATTACAATCTTTCTTCTTTTCATTCTTTCTTTCTTTATTTATTTAGTTCAAAATCTCTCTTTCTCTCTCTCTCTCTCTCTCGTCTCTCTATTTTTAAATCTAATATGTTTTTATTTTTTCCTAGTTAAGTTTTTAAATATTTTTCTCATTTTACTTTCGCTTTCATCTCTTCTCATTTCTTTTCCCCGTCTGATTCTTCGTTTCGTTTCTTGGGCTATATTCGTTTCACTTTTTAAAAATTTTTCTTTGCCCCGGACACGCACAAACATAAGTTCACACAAACAATATCGCACAGAAACAAACAAATATATTTTTCTCGTATTTTTTTTGTTCTTTCCTTCTATTTTTCTGCTGTTAACATAGTCTTACTTTTGCCGTGTTAACAGTCTTTCTTTTACAAAGTACTTTTTTTATTTCTTAATTTTCTTACTTATTTTTAACTGTACTCTTTCTTTTGTCTCGTCTGCATTCATTCATTTTATTACGCGCCATTTGCTTCCCTACTTTTTTGAGGTGTTCATTTCTTACCTGTCTTGCCTATATATTCCTTTTTACAATCTTTTTCTTCTTTTTTATCTTTTTGTTCTACTTTTCTTTCTATCTCTCTATCTATATTTCCCTGATTTATCATCTTTTTTTTTTTTTGTCTTTAACTCTGCCCCATACATTTGACCGTTGCTCTTAATCGCTCATGTTATTTTTCCTTTCTTTAATTATAACCTTTATAATATTCGTCAGTGGCGGCCACAATCTTTACAATATAAGATATGCAGATGACACTGTACTGATAGAGGACACGGAAAGGAAACTACAAAACCTGCAACAGAAGGAAAGCGTAGGAAAAGGAGAAGAAAGGACTAAACATAAACTACATGAAAACTGAATGCATAGTCATCAGAAAAAAAGCGGAGCCCAAAATGCCAATTGCAGGTTGTAGAAAAGCAGGTACAGAAATTTGAATACCTAAGAAGTGTTCTAACAGAGAACTGCAATTGCGACACTGAAATCCGGAAACGTAAATGCATAGTCAAGGACGCATTCCAAAAGCTGAGAGACAGGAAAATTTCGTTGGAAACAAGAAAAGAGTACTGGAATGTTATGTGATATTTGTTATCTTAAATGGCAGCGTATGCTAAACAATCTCATCAAAGATGAAGAAGAGACTCGATGAAACAGAAATGTGGTTCTACAGAAGAATGCTGAGGATATCATAGACCGAACATGTTAGCAACAACGAGGTTTTGGAGAGAATTGAAACAAAAATGAAACTTATACATAACATAAGGAAGAGACAGTTGAATTTTCTGGGACACCGTAATGTGAAAGGAGGGCTTGGAGAATCTAATACTCACAGGTCAGATAGAGGGAAAGCGAGAGAGTGGAAAGCAAAGTGAGACATACTTGATGGGCTTGAGCAAGTGGATGGCAGAACAGGGTTTAGGAAAAGAAAAGTGTTAAGAGTTAGTTCAGCCTATTTTATGTTCAGTCTTTCTTGTCTCCTATAATAAATTTGTTATAACTGATCCACACAGCGCGGTATTTAAAAGTGCTTAGTTTTTATTAATTCCATATTTTGAATTTTATGACGGATTCATGGTTATGTGCTATCACTGCTTTTATTCCAATTCGAAACTATATTTTCTGCTTTGGAAAGGTTTGTTGTGGTGCAGTGGAACGAAAATTCGTGGGAGCCGAGTTCGAAATCCAGTTGAATTCATTGCATTCACTTACGCGCAAATGCCCTTGGGAAAGGTATTAATCTGTCTCTTTCCTCCAGTTATTGGTTAAATAACAGAACAGACTAGGTTCTATAGACTTGGATGGTAACCAGTTTGCCACAGAAAGTAATGGCAACCTAATGCGGGATAATCTTTCGAGACATGATCGCCCAAGCGTGTATCACGGATGGCACTTGACTGACTTATTGTAAGTTTTACTTCTTGGAACACTTATGTCGATACTTTGTTCACGATCATTCTGAAAACAAAGAAAAGGGTACCGGACTGTTATGTGATATCTGTTGTCCTATGTGGCAGCGAATGCTGGACAATTTCCTCAAAGATAAAGGAGAGATTTGAAGCAACAGAAATGTGGTTCTACAGAAGGATGTTGGGGATAACATGGACCGAACATGTGAACTGCGACGAGGTTTTGGAGAGAATAGAAACAAATAAAGTTTATACATAAGATCAGGAAGAGACAGCTGAAGTTTCTAGGACACGCAATGGGCTTGTGGAATCTGATACCCACAGAAAGAGAGACAGGTGTAAAAAGCACATGACATACTTGATGGGTTTAAACAAATGGATAGCAGAGCAGGGTTCGGGAGAAATAACCGGATAACATATATTAAGAGCAACAAGTGGCAGGAAGAAGTAGAGGATCATGTTTGGCTAGGTCTTCAAGGAACACGGCACACAAAAAAAGAAGAAAAATTAGATTACTTTTTATTCTATCATTCTTTCATTCTTCACCCTATTATTCATTCATTGCTTTGATCTTTCTTTCTCTTAATTATTTGTTTTTCACCCTCTCACATTTTCTTTCACTCTCTCACTATGTTTCTCTGTATTACGGATTAACTTCTCGTCTTTTTCCACGCTTCATATTCCCGTCTGCACGCCTTCTTTTCCCGTTCACTTCTTTTCTTATTCTCTACTTCTTAATGCTTGCCTTCGATATTTCTTCTCTTCATTCTATTTGGTATTTTCTTCCCACCTATTTTTCTCAGTCTCATAATCTTTGAAAATAGTTTTAGTTCCCAATGTACCAACAGCTCAAATAATTACTACAACTACCACTATCAATATTATAACGGAGACAAACAAGTTTTCTCGCGTCCATTTGTTAGGCTTCTTCACTGAAACCGGCAAAATAGAACGATTCTTTCGTATATTTTCAAAAAGGACGTTTACCCTCAATACACAATATTTTGGTAAATGTCTCGTTTTCATCCATTTTTGGCAGCAAATACCTTCAAACTCAGAAAGAATTTGACACTACAGCTTCCTTTAAAAATTGTTTTTGTTTTTGTTTTTATTTATACTCTAACGAACCAGGTTTAAATTCTTGTAGGAGTTTAGTTTAGTTTTTTAATGTATAAAAAACAATATTAAACAGTTTAGCCACAATTTTGATCCCTATTCACAAGATCTTATTCGAACAAAATTTAACAGACTGACCTTGTCCGTTATTTTTAATCAATCTTATTTGAATACTTGCTGCCTAAATATATATATATATATATATATATACACACACACACACACACACACACACACACACACACACACACACACACACACATATATATATATATATATATATATATATATATTGTTTAATTACTTTGTGTTTGGTCATAATAAAATTAGACCAGTACGCGGTTGCATTAAAAAGTGTTCAATACAGTTATATTGCAGAACTTTTGCAATCATCTGAAGACATCACATTGTAGAAACCTAGGTTACGTAGTAACTCGTTTACAAATGAAGAATATATATATATATGTGTGTGTGTGTGTGTGTGTGTGTGTGTGTGTGTGATCCAGTTGATGAATGATATGTGCTTACGGGTCTATTTTGTCAGTTATTAATTGCTATCAGTATTGGTATAACAATATAACTATATATATATATATATATATATATATATATATATATATATGAAGCAAGTGGATGTGTCTAGCCACACGTTTTAGGTGTCATACATCGAAACAGGCTAGTATGTGGATGACTAATATATTATGCTCTTATTACGATTGAGCTCTCTAGAAACGAAAATCTTAAAAACAGTTTCCACTTCTGCGATATATGCGTGACTCTTCAGAAATGAATTACGTTCTTTCGGCGTGAGTATACACTACTGATATACAACACGTTAAAATTTCCCTTTCCGTGACCCATGCGCCTATGGCTTACGGGGTAGCAACTCCGACTGACACCAAATCGGTCGAGTTTCGATCCCGGCCAGACGCTAGTGGATGTGTCTAGCCGCACTGATCAGCTGTGATACGGCGAAATAGGCTTGCATGTGGATGACTTATATATAAGAGTGTGCTGAAAGATTATAAGTCCTATCCAGTTCCCCATTATTTCAATGACTAAACATAAGAATACTAATTTTGAGGAGTGGATGCTACCAGTAATATTTTTATCATCCAGTCTTGTGTGCCTGTAAAAACTATCTCTGTCTCTTGTCACCTCCCCACACATATATATATATATATATATATATATATATATATATATATATATATATATATCAAAGGAGATAAGAGGAGTGATTGCATGAGAGATCCAAGAATATTCTTGGTTAAGCAATTATTTATATACACTCTTCTCCCAAATAATATACGTATATAATTAATCTCCAAAGAAACATAAAATGAGGGGCATCTTTTAGATTTCATCATTCACAAAACGCTAAGATGTATCATCTACTTCAGATGACTGCAAAGGTATCTTAAAGAATTGGCCACAAAGAAAAGTCCCAAAGTACAAATTAAAATTTTAAAAAAATAATAATAAATGCTCCCTCACTTAAAGCTAGCGTTCAATCATAAAACATTATTTTATAAAGGGAACAATGCTGAGAGATCATTTTACTCATACATGATCGTTTTTTATCATATAATCTAAAATTGCTTCTTTAGAAGCGCGAGAGGAAGGCATTTAATAGACTTCAAGGAAGAAAAAAAAAGAAAAGATATTTACTTCAAATTTTTTTCAGTTATTAATTACTATCTTCATTGCTACAACAAGAATAAAAGTTCTTGTAAATTCTGGGCGGGTTTGCTATCAAGGATGGCGTTTTTAGTTACAACATTAATTTTCTTGAGTATCAAACGGTAATGTTTGTAAATTCGATACTGCAATTAGCACCAAGCGGCAAAATGGCGGAAAGAAGATATTGGCCGCCATTATTGATAATCCTGTCTAGACATCCGGATGTTGGCGGGAAGCTACATCTGACGCTTGCGTGCGTTATTTGATAAAACTTACGTTTCACTGGTCAAAAGAAAAAAGAAAAAAAGTGAAAAAGATGAGAATGGTAGAAACGTTGTGAGAGAGCATACAAATTTTAAGTATTATAGATGTCATGAACTGAATTTAAAAAGCAATTTGAGAGGTATGAATATATATTAAACATGATTAGTTATATGAGTGTGCGTAAGCACATATATATTTGTGTGTGTGATGTGTGCGTGTGTTTATTCGATTTATATGCATATATGGTCAGAGAAATTTTTTCGTAGTTATGTTTTCTAAAATTCACACACACACACACACACACACACACCGATGGATAAATTTCTTCAGATTTTTATAAATTGAAATTCAAATGCATATATACGTAATGCATTATATATAAATGGAGATTTATAATCTGTATCTATTTGTTCTTTTTTTTTTTTTAATCGTGTCACCCCAAACAAGGCATTCCACTGCCACTATAGCGCAGGGGGTTTCATAGAGGGATTGGGTATAGGAAATGTCAGAAGGAGGGTGATAGACGACTTAGGATGTACATAGGGAGAGAGAGTTGGAGAGAGTGGGTGTGAGTTAGTGTGTTAGGAGGTGTCTATTGACCTTACATTTAAACTCCTGGAGGTTGTAGCCGTCGGGGAAGCAAGCATGCGGTAGGGAATTCCACAGGCGGGAAGTGCGAGGAAAGAAGCTGTTGGAGTAGAAATTGCGGTTACATTTAATCGGTTTCACTGTAAAAGGGTGGGACCTAGTTGCCAATCTAGTATCTCGTGCAAATTCACATCTAGGGGGCACCAGTGATTTAAGTTCGTCAGAGCAGAAGCCATGAAAGTATTTATAGAAGAGGCACAGGGAAGCCACGTCACATCTCTTAATATGTATGCATAAAATATAACTTGCAAATATATATTGTCTTCAAATTTACATTGATGAGAATGTAGTGAAAGAGAAGGGTGTACAAGAATTTGATTTATTTTGAATATTTGTAATTTATTATGAAATATGACGAACTCAGGAATTAACTCTTATAAATCAAGTGATTACGTCCCTTTATTAACGCTGAAAAGTCGATCAGGCTGATATAAAATGGCGAATACTTAACGGATCTTTATTTAACAAATGACGTATCCGATGACACGATAATAATGTCAAACGATATAATATCAAACTCATATTCAACTGAGAACGTAAGATCAAAATAACTACACAACAACAGTCATTAGTGTTATAAAAGCATGAGCAAAGTGCCTGTTAAAGAGCCATAAAATTTAAATATTACTACTACAACTACTAATAATATTATTAATAGTAATAATCAAACCATATTATAATTACTGATGTGTATTTATTTATATAGTTACTGACAAACTGTAGTGAGAAGGGAAGTAAATCAACTTAAGTTAGTAAACCTATATGGTTATTACTTCCTGTAATCGTTTGAATAACTTATACAAATGAGATATTTATCTGTATTTAGATGAAATTACTTCCTGAACAAAATAAAACGTTTAATTAATCAGATCTTTTATTTCTACGTTTCATAGATTGCAGTCTTATTTGTTCAAGCCTTTAATGTGAGGTACTCAGGTACCTTTGTCTATTGCGTCTTACTTCAATTTGGTCTTGCAATAGGCTTTGTCATCGCGGTCTTTATCATTCTGTTGCTAATCTTTTTCAGCCGAGAAATATTTCAATTTCACTGCTATATTAAATACATGCATATTTAACAATAAAAAATTATGTTATACCAAGTGTTATCAATAAACCATGGATACAATTTAAAGTCTACAAAAATATAAATGGAATGCTATGTTACTTATTCAGACCATTTTTCTCATCTTTACTGTCATTTTACTGTCATTGTACGCCCCAGCCTTCTTTAGATGCTAGGAATTTCGAACCGAACCTTTAGGACACATAGCCTAGTGAATATAGACGTTGTTTAGTTCAAGTGAATTGACCCAAGGAGCTGTGAGTTCAATACATGACTACAGCACTGGTAAACAAATAACTTAGAGAGTTGAGTTAAAAGGAGATAACTACATGACTCCCAAAAGTGGCATTGCACATGGAATGAAAATTATATACCCAAGAGACCGAAATAAAAGGTTCGGTTCGAAATTTTTAGCCTCTGAAGAAGGCGTGAGCGTACAACGGCTGAAACGTCTTAAACATAATAAAGATGGGGACAATGGTCCAAATAATGTAAATGGTGCAAATATTACCTCATCTTAAATGTATAGGCAAATAAATTAGATGAATTAATTAAATGGTTCACTAGCCTCTATTTCAGTTGTAAAATCTTTATTTCTGAGTCAATGAATCAAAATACATTGTTTCAAGACACTTGTCTCATTGCATTTCACTATTTCAACCGTTTAATACAGCCTTCAATTTTATGACATCGATACAATCGTAATAATAAAAATAATAACAACAATATGCGTGTATGAATTACAATATATATATATATATATATATATATGTAAGAAAAATTAAGGCAGACACGTTATTTCACGGTGAATCGGAAGTGTAGGTCTATTTCAGGCGAAACTTTGTAAAATAAAGACAGAAGCTGATGATGGTTCACCTGAAATAGGCCATACTTCCGATTCACTAAGAAATAACGTGTCTGCCTTAATTTTTCTTATATTTGCTCTGTATGTATTTATATGCATATATGTTTAGAGATCTCTTAGAGAATTATCCTACCACTGTATGTACAGGATACTCTTTTGGATTCTTCTATACCCACACTGCATGCTGATATATATATATATATATATATATATATATAGATAGATAGATAGATAGATAGATAGATAGATAGATAGATAGGTGTGTGTGTGTGTGTGTGTGTGTGTGTGTGTGTGTGTGTGTGTGTGATATTTATATGATACAAATGAACAAAACAAAATACGTAAAAATTAATAGACTTTGACGTATTTTAAAGTGAGCAGAATCTTTGTCAAAAATATTCAATCGTGGCAATTTTCAATAAATGAATAATAAATTAATCGATTTATGTCTCGTCTAACGTCAAAGTTTCGTGACACATCGCTCATCAGGATCAGATTTATCGAAGCCTCGGACTTTGGTGAGCAGTGGTACACGAAACTATAGTCGACCGAGAGATAAATAGATTCAATTTTTATTAATTTATTGACCCCCCACACACGCACACACGCACGCAAGCACGCACACACACGCACACACACACACACACACACACACACACATATATATATATATAAGAGCAGACTTTGAGGTCAACACTAAGTGACAGTCTGATTCGGTACTTTGACACGTGGTGTAATAGATCAATAACGACTGAGTTGTGAGTACTGTGTGATCATTCTTTTGGCTTTATAACACATCTAATCGATACTTGAAAAATGGGGTTCCGAGTTCGCATTCCAATTGAATTCCTTACATTCACTTAGGAATAAATACTCTTGGGAAAGGTATTGATCCATCTCTTCTTTCCAGTTATGCGTTAAATAATAGGTTAAATTGGGTTCTGTAGCCTTGGCTGGCAATTAGTCTACCGCAGAAAGGAATGGCAATGTACTGCAGGATAATCTTCTGCCTAGTTAGTCATGTTTCTTTCGAGACATGATCGCCCAAAGCGTGTCTCACGTATGGCACTTAACTGAATCTATGCTTAGTAAATCACTATATAGCCTAAAGATTGTGTTTAAGCATGAAACGGATTGTCGTCACTCGATGTTGAACACAGTGTCCATTTTTATATTTACATATGCGCTATTCTTAATATTGTACACTTTTATCCATATATATAGCAAGCCTTATAACTATATTATTATTATATGTCTACTTTTTTAACTTATATACATATTTATGTCTATGTGTTGGATCTCATACATTATTTTCCAGTGCAGTCTGACTTTTCTCAAATTGTTTTGCCTATTACGTCACTGATACGATACGTGTACATTTTAATTAATTTGAATTCTTGCGTTTCAAAATAAATAAATAAAAGTCGGATTGAAGCCAACAGAATCTTATCTAGCATATTGACAATGACTAAGGCGGTCGAAAGTACTGAAACAAAAACAAAACAACGAATGAACATTGAAGAATTTATCAACGGTTCTGCTTCAGATGTAAGATATCTTATTCGAAAGTTAAAAGAACTTTGAACACACCTAGTCGATTGAATTCAACAAAGCTTCATCTTCTGACTATTTTTTGTCCTACTGCATTTGATTGGGTACCAATTTTTGCTGTCTTACCAGTCTCAAGTATTGTCACTTAAACACGTCTAAGATCTGTGACGTTCTCTTTTTATTTCTTGAATTGCTCTTTCCATAAAGAGTTATATATGTATTCCAACGATTTTGTATTCATTATTTACTGGCGTTATACATTTAGTATGCACTTTACGTTCTAAGCATATTGACAAAGTGATTCCCATTAAAACGTATTTTCATTTTAAGCTTTCCATTAACTTGTTATACGTCGTTTTATTTCGTTTTTATAATTCTTCTTTTAATGTTATCACTTTTCGTAGATAGATGTATTCCTGGAATTCTTCTGGTTCTTCATCCGCTACTCTTATGGTCTTTTTCGAAGCAAACCTTCCTTGAGACGATCCCAATTCAGATCTTTTAATAGTTCTTATCATCCAACTGCTAGTTCTGATATTAGTACAATTTCAACAAATCGTAGTTGGTGCGAATAATATCCGCTTATGATGTTTCGTTAAAAGCCAGGATTTGAAACGATTCTTTTCCAGCTTAGAAGTCAAGCTTCATCATTTGAAAAACTGGCGCAACGTTGCCTATTTTCTCAGTAACACTAGTCTTAATCCAGGACTACAGTAAAAGTCATTTTATTTTCAATACACGACATTAACTAATTAAAATTAAGGCATGAGTTCACATTTTCTTCCCAGCACGAGATTGAATTCCAATTGAATTACTCGCTTTCACTTACAAGCAAATAAACTTTGAAAAGGTATTAATCCGTCTCTTCTACCTCCAGCTGTCGGTTAAATATTAAGACAGATTGGATTTCATAGCCTTTGTTGTTAACCAGACTATCGCAGAAAGTAATGGCAAACTACTGTGAGAAAATCTTCTACCCAGTCAGACATGTTTCTTTCAAGACATGATCGGTCAAGTATGTACCACATATGGCATTTAACTGACTGATGGGTAAATAGAAATACAGTTATATTCCTTAGGCGTTTAACTAGGTTATGTATTTACTTGGCATGACATCCTGACGATTTAATGGGTCCTGGGAAATATAAAATGCTAAAACTTATTTAAACAAATGCATTTTTTATGCAAAATCGAATTTCGCTACATTAGCAGCTTTCGTATCCATGTGAATGGCTTTCTCTTTTTTTGTTTTGCCAAACAAATCCAAAGTAGGTTCTATGATGTAATTGGTCCTGGCCAAGTATCTTGACGTCCAGGGCCGCAGCTGATGCTAAAAAAACGCCAGGCACAGAGAAAATTGCCCGGATTTATTAGTTGACAATTTGATAACATCATCACTGTCACCCGTTTCCAGAAACTATGATTTTTGCGGATGTTTTCGTCTATTCCGATAGAAATTAGGTACAGAACTTGAACTAAAGCAGGAAATCGGGTTCGGACGGATTAATACCTTTTCCAAGTTTATTTGCTCGTAAGTGAAAGCGAGAAATTCAAGTATAACCAGTTTTTTCTCCCAAATTTAATAAATAAACAAACACATATTTACTGCGTTCATTCGGGTGTTTTCTTTGTTTTTCTTTCTTTCTTTCTTTCTTTCTTTCTTTCTTTCTTTCTTTGTGAATTGTTTAGTTTGATTTCTGGCGAAGACATTTTTCCTTGCCCGGATTTTCACTATGATTGCACCGGATCGGTCCGGACCCGTGCCCGGTGTGCCCGGTAGTCAGATACGGCCATGTTGACGTCAGACACTTTCCCACTTCCTTGATATGACTTCTCTCTGTTGTTTTTATAAATATTTTAAGGGCAATTGTACAGATGAGTTTTCATTGTTTTTATCTCAGTTACATTAATTACTGCATTTGTAATTAGGATGTTGTTTGTTGTTGATTTTGTTTTATCGAAGGATGCTGAGGATACCATGGACTGAGCACATGAGCAAAGATGGGGTCTTGGAGAGGATGCAAACGAGAAGGAAACACATACTTAGCATAGGAAGAGACAGATGGGGTTCCCAGGATACGTAATGAGGAAGGAGGGCCTGGAGAATTTGATACTCACAGAACGGATAGAACGAAGGAGAGACAGGGGAAAGCAGCGCGAGACATACTTGATAGGCCTGAGCAAATGGATGGCGGAACTGGGTTTGAGACAGATACTAAGAGGGAAAATATTGAGAGCGATAAGAGCCAAGTACAAGTACAAGATCGCCTATGTCCCGAAGAAACACGACACATGAAGAAGAAGATATATTTATTATTTTATCTAAACTTATTTATAAATTGAACTTTGTCTGTGTGTGTATGTGTGTCTGTGTGTGTGTCCGTTATTTATAGACTCCGAAATGGCTGAACCGATTTTCTTGAAAATTTACACAGTTGTACTATAAGCGTCTGCGAGTGTTCTTAGCTAGGTTTTGTGTCGAGGTACCCCCGATAAATATCGAAAATCGATAATCGAAAAAATCGGGTTATGGAAGGAGTGGTTCGATTTTAATCAAATTTGATACACTCATAGACAAAGACATAAGAAACGATATTCAGAAGTTTCAAGGTTGCAGTTCTTACAATAGTGCAGAAAATCGATAATATATATATATATATAAAAGGCAAGATGTTTGTGTGTGTGTCTGTTTATCTGTCTGTATGTCCTTTATACAAATCCACAATCTTTATCCGATTCTCACCAAACTTCACACAAATATTCTTTAGGCTGATTCTGAGCTCCAGGACCATGGATTAGTTTTAAAGCTTTCATTACACCCAAGCAACGCTGGGCTATCCTGCTAGTCGCTATTAAAAATGAGCTGTTAAAAATGATTTTCTTAATAGTAGATGGAGGTGCAATGTATATCCGTTATACATTCTGAACACCTTTGAATATTTTACATACAGTTTTCAAATATTAAATATTAGCTGCTCTGGTTAATTGAAATGTCAAGATTCCGAATAAGGATTTCTTCAAATTCAGAATATATTCACAATATTTGTACATGCTCTATGTGTACGATAGCAATTTTGATATCTGCTTACTATCTATAAATGCTTTCAGTATTTGGCATGTCATTGTATATGTAATCGATACAACGACTGAAATCTGAGACGGAATTCGTTAATCCTAATCGTAGTCATCTTATCACCGGTTACAAGAATATCACAAGTGGGAAGTGCTTCTCATGAGAGCAGTCAGTCCGTCTATTAAGTTAGCCAGTATTTACCATGATTCGTCAGATATTTAAAACATTTGGCGTCATTACTTCGCCCTGAAGAAAGAACTTTACTTGGTATAATTATTTTTGTCTGTGAAGAAAACATATTACCAAAATTTTCCAGTATATATAGATTAGATACATCCACTTGCTTCTGAGCGGGATCGAAACCCGACCGCTTCGGTGTCAGTTGGAGTTGCAACCCCCTAACACATAGGCGCATGGAATGCGAGAAGGAAAATTTTAACGCGTTGTATATAAGCAGTGTATACTAACGCCAGTCACCGAAAAAACTCTATTCATTTCTGAAGAGTCACGCATATACCGCAGAAGTGGAAACGGTTTATGAACACGGAGGGGAAAAATGGAAACGAAAAAAGAAACGAACTAAGCGCTTGAACATTAGTCAAAGTACAAGTCGAAAGAAAAAAAAACCCGAGACTAGGAACCTAACACGTAAAGCGCTCAAGTAGAGCAAATAAATAAGTAGCTAACCTAGAGAGCCAACGAACCTACCAAGGTTTCACCAAATTGGATTTTCAGAGCAAGTTGGCCAACTTGCCCTGAAGATCCAATTTGGTGAAACCTTGGTAGGTTCGTTGGCTCTCTAGGTTAGCTACTTACTTATATATATATATATATATATATATATATATATATATATATATATATATGTACACACGACTCAGAGTTTCATGAAGATAGCGTTGTGCATTAAGGGTGAATATATATATATATATATATTAGATGTGTGGGTAGGTTTTTAAGGCTATCACAATGGGTTTAGTAAAATAAAGGAAGGTAAAGAAGGTATTGGGTATTACCTATTTATTATTCACTAATATTTCGAGGTCAAAATCTCATCTTCAGAATGATAGAAACCGGATCAGACAGTGGTCTTCCTACAAAGATGGACAGAAATTCTAACTCTACCAGTGAGCACTTTTTTTAAGGTTCTTGAATGCACAGGCCGTCACACATTCTGAAGGAAGATGAGGTGAATAATCTGGACAATCTCTTCACAGATGAAGAAGTAATTTTTAAACCACAGACATGTGGTTCTATCGACAAATGCTTAGAATACCATGGACAGAAAATGTGAGCAACTAGGAAGTTTTAATGAAAATGCGAACAAAAAAGCCATTACAAGGAGACTTATTGTTATATCTCTCTACCAACGGTTATAATAGTACACCTCGACTGACTACAACGGTTCTCTAACGAAAATTCTAACGAACACACTATCAAAACCCTCACGGACACGGGATATATACCCAAATCTCCCTACTGAGTTGCGATGTGAGACAAGGTCGTTTTTAACATGAAGAACCAAAGCGCGTAAACTCAGGCCAAGGGTAAGAATTTATCCAGTCCCAGCAACCGCTGGATCAAGCACTTTGCATTTTATTTTTCTCAGCAGAGTAAACTAATAAACAGCTTAAATTTCTTGGATATATAATGAGGAAAGCGCACCTGGAGAATTTACCACTCACAAGATATAGTGAAAGAAAGAGAAATAGAGATGTAAGCGACCACTGCCCACCACATCCCCTCTATTCCTTGTAGCTCTTAACACCTTTGTTCTTGATATTTCTCCCAGACCCTGCTCGGCTTATTAAGTATGTCACGCGTTGCTTTCCCCTGTCCCTCTCTTTTTTATCTCGTTTTCGTTCCATCCTCTCCAAAATCTTGCTAACATGCTCCATCCATAGTATCCTCAGCATCCTTCTGTAAAACTACATTTCTTTTGCTTCAACTCTTTCTTTGAAAAGATTGTCCAGCATTCGCTGCCATATAAAAGGACAGACATCATATAACAACATAAATTTCTAGAATCCATAACGAGCATGTGAGCAACGATGAGGTTTTGGAAAGGATGGAAACGAAAAGGAAATTAGCACTGACCTTCAGGAAAAGACAGCTAAATTTCCTGGGACATGTAATGAGGAAGGAGGGCTTGGAAAATCTGATGCTCACAGATCAAATAGAGAGAAAGAGATACAGGGGAAAGCAGCGAGTAACATACTTGACGGGCATGAGCAAGTGGATGAGAGAGCGGGGTTTAGGTGGGGTCACAAGAGAAAGCGAGCTAAGCGCCACTAGGGATAGAGAAACTTGGAGGGCCATGATCGCTTACGTCCTGAAGGAGCATGGCACATGGAAAAAGAAGAATGAGGTAAGAGGGCCTTGGAGAATTTAATACTCAAAGGATATACTGAAAGCAAGAGAAGCAGAAGGAAGCAGTGAGCAGCCTACTAAAGATGATATGAATAAAAGGCAAAGAGCGATGATAATGTGTCAAAAGTTACACAAAAGAAGATGTGGAGAGTCACGATCTCTTACACATTGAAGAGATGCTGCGCATAAAATAAGAATAGAATGTTGAATTATAAAGAAACCATACAGTTATTTTTCTTTCTAAAACATAAATTCTTCTCTTTTTTATTGACAGTTTTTCCTTTTTATCATCAAGTACATTAAATTCTTCAGTCTCTTTTCTTTGTTTCGCTGTTGCATTTCAGATTTGTAGATACGTTGAAGAACTAACCCCCTTTTTTTTTTACCACGAATATCAGCCTTCTTTACTTTTCAACTAAGTTCCATGTATGGTTGGTCGCTAAAGAAGACCAGTGCTTCGAAATAACAAGGCTCTAATTCTTTATATAAAGAAATCCTAAAAGAGTAAAGCATCAAGGCTTCTTTTCGCTTGTTCATTTAAAAAAAAACTCGGAAACTTAATACTTGCAGCCGACATCAACCTGGTCGGTTACCAAGAAGTTTATTTGAATATAAATCCTTTTCACGGATTTAGTTACAGTTTCATGGCACACAGCGCAATGCACAGCCAGTGATTCTAACCACACACACACACACACACACACACACACACACACACACACACACACACACACACACACACATACAACTGCATGAGCGCATACGGGTTTCTCTGGATGCACTCACACACAAATAAATTTGCAAGCATCTTTTGATTTATTTACACATTCTTAAATACACTCGAGGACGTCGATGCGAGTAGAAGCTTTTTCACACACACTCAATCACATATGCATGGCAATAATATGTGTGTGTGTGTGTGTGTGTGTGTGTGTGCGTGTGTGTGTATGGAATAATTGATTGTTACATATGTGTTCAATTTTAAATGAATTAAGGCAGAGCAGACAAATAGACTAGATGGAAAAATAGATATGTATACAGACAGACAGACAAAGAGAAAGAAAGACACGCAAAGAGTGAAACAAACTGACAGACAGACAAACAGGCAAACAGACAAACATAAATTTCTATGTCGATTTTAGGCTCTTTGCCATGCTTGATTGGTTAGCTGCTAACAGGACCCCATTCTAAATTGGAAAACGTGGCCACATATATATTTCAATTGAAAAGTTTCATTAATACCTAACTTCGATTAAGACATATCTAGTAATATTAAGATATACTTAATGATATTAAGACATATCTAGTAATATTAAGATATACTTAATGATATTAAGACATATCTAGTAATATTAAGATATACTTAATGATATTAAGACATATTTAATGATATAAGCAAACAGTTTCAAATATCTTTACGGCACATAAGAACATCTTTTACGGAGGAACAAATTCGGAAAAATTACTTCACGTGTTTTAAGAAAACTAGATGAAAATAAATTCAACTTTAAAATCAAGTCTCTTAAAAGTAGCAGTAATCATCGCAAAAATCAGAATAAAGACATTTAATTATTACATAGAACTTTGTATAAAATAACGGAAAATGAGAAAATTTTCTAAAACAGTTAAGTGCCATGCATGATGCACGCTTGGGCGATCATGTCTCGAAAGAGATATGACCAACTGGGCAGAAGATCTCCCAGCAGTAGGTTACTATTACTTTCTACGGACGATTGGATGACAACCAAGGCAATCTGTTCTGTTATTTAATCCATATCTGGAAGGAGTCGAAACGGATTAATACCTTTTCCAAAGGTATTTGCGAGTAAGTAAATACAATGAATTCAACTTGAATTTGAACGTGGTCTAAAATACGAGTTTACAGAAAAAAAACAACATTGTATATCAGTTTAAATGTCGTTCAGGAGATCATATTACTGACAAAAAATTAAGTACATATGTTGGCTTGATGACCACAATATTATCAAGACGTCTTACACTCCATTTGTCAAATACAAGTTCTATTGCACAATTTTTAAAGACCCGTTCTTGTCTGCCTTTATAATACAGGAAACTACTTGCTGACAACACTAATATACTACACCATGAAGATAATAAACAAAAACATCAAATTCTTGAAGCCCCCTATAACAAAAGCAGCCACTCAACTCTGAACAAAATCTATTACGTGTATAGTAGCAATATCTTAGAATGTATTTGATCAACATTTAATGCTGTTGGCATTTTTACAATTTCTGGTTAGTTCCATTTCATTGCAGACGCTTGTTTACAAAAAAAAAAGCAAAAAAAAAAAAAAAAAGCACCATAGCTACAACGTCTAATTTTCAAATAATTATGACAGAGCGCGTTCACACGTGTTTACAAAAATCACCATCACAACGATCACCGTGACATTAAGTACCGCAATTCAGCCCTGAGGATGATCTGGAAGAAGATCGAAAGTATTTGGGTTAACGAAAACTACGGCGCCTTCCTTGATGAATTTCAACTTAACACCAAGAAGCTAATTAGGGAATTATTTTGTAATAAGGATTATTACAAAAATATGCAAACATAACATATATATATTATACAGTGAAACAAACCGAATGAAGATCAGTCAGTCAGTTAAGTGCTATACGTGATACAGACTTGGGCGATCATGTCTCGAAAGAGACATGACTGGCTGGGCAGAAGATTATCCCGCAGTAGGTTGCCATTGCTTTCTGCGGTAGACTGGTTGCCGACAAAGGCTATAGAACCCAATCTGTCCTGTTATTTAACCCATAACTGGAAGGAAGTGACGGATTAATACCTTTCCCAATAGTATTTGCGCGTAAGTGAATGCAATGAATTCAACTGGAATTCGAACTCGGCTCCCCGATTTTTCGTTCCGAGTCGATATATATATATACTACCGGTCTTAACTATAAGGTCATCCCAGTTTTTTTTTTCTTTTTTTTTTAGAAAATGAGGACTTTCATAGTATTTTTAGTATTTATTGCCAAGTGGATATTTCTAAATGAAAATAGAATGGTTCTTTGGTTATTATTATTTTGCAAGAGTTTGTCACTTTAAATGAGCAGGTACATACCGACTTCGCAGTTTCGTGAGAACAGCGTTATGATGACTCTCACTCATCAGTTTCTTTGTGCTTATCTCCACACCGATATCGAGCACTTTACGATAAAATATATACTTGCTAATATATATTTTATCAGTAAATCCCCTGAATAAAACAACCTTGGCACTAAATTTGAGAGTTTGGCTAGTTTTGAACCAATAAAATTATTCATCTCGCAAACTGCATCATCACTTAATAAGTCACAAGAAGTGTCGAAACAAAATAGCTACTTTTGTAGTGATATTGTGACATACTTATGTTATAAATTTTACACACACACACACACACACACACACACACATATATATATATATATATATATATATATATAAAGGAAACTCAACACGTCATTTAAATTGGTTATAAATTATAATTCATTTCAGTGACCTTAATTAGCTCATTTCATCAGACCACACAATATTCCTTCCATTTGGTACAAAAAAATTGCCGGAGTAAGCATTTCCTTTCACTGAAGAGAAAGATAAAAAAGAAAAAAAAAAAAGGAAAAGGAAAAAAGAAAAAGGAAAAGATAGTCAGGACAGAGGCATTGGCGTTATATCAGTTGTGGCTATTCAGACCAGTCGTGAAGATGCTGACCGATAAGTCATTAACTAAGTCATATATATATATATATATATATATATATATATATATATACGATATTTGGTATTTTTGTAAGGTAAATTCCAACAGAGACAAACTCAAATAGAACTCAATGTTAATCTTTTATTAAATTTAACAGAGTAATATAATCTTGAAAAGATTTCGTATATTCTACAAATCGATGGGTAATAAATATTTCGCAGCTAAGCCGCCGCTCATCAGACTGAAATCATACAACTATATATATACAACCATATACATTTACAAAGTTATATATATATATATATATATATATATATATATATATATATATATAACTTAAATGTTCATTGTAAAGTACATAAATCTATTTAATCTCAATCTTAAATCACCTGTAAGATATGCAAACTTGTGACTGGTCTGATAAATTAAAACACTCTTACACTCGCGGTTGCTTTAAGTCAGATGGTAATTAATAAAAGAGTGTATTTAATTTTGCATTTTAAAATGAAAAGATAATATGAAACGACAAAACGAAACAAAGTGAAATTCGACAAATATAAAAAAAAAACACTGAAAAAATTTAAACGCCTCGTTGTAAAATTTGTGAAATCTTGCTAAAATTGCGCGGCATATTCCTTAAGTAATGTGAGAGACAAAATTGGATTTTTAAACTGCGTGCACAAGCACTGCGCAAAAAAAAAAAAAAATACACACACCTGCCCACGTATGTATTTACACTCGATATCACAATCACATACACGTACATTCCCACACAATGTCACACGCACACACCAATAGACGCTTTCGTAAATATCCTACACGAGAAAAATAAGCACGCAAACTGAAAAGCAATTAAAATTACATTGATATACGCAGATCTCAAGTTCACATACTCCTCCAGTCTATGGGAATCCGGAAATTTGCAAGTCAGATTAATTACACGTTCCTCTTCAAATCACCATCATTTGCAAATTCTGGTTGTGATTTAGGAGTTAAAGATTTTATATACTTCCCTATAAATTGTTAATCTATTATGTATTGAGGGAAAAGTGCGCAGTTATCCGCCATTGCAGTGTTTCGATCGTAACAACAAAGATTTCCTTTATAATAAACTAGCAGTATAGCCCGGCGTTGCTCGGGTGTAATGAAAGCTTTAAAACTAATCCATGGTCCTGGAGCTCAGACTCTTTGGACATTGGCACGAAAGACTAAAAAGCAATAGTTGTTTCCAGTTAAAGCGATATCGTAGACTGAAAGAAAAATGAATGGATGTAAGTCAAATTTTGATTTCCTGGTATCGATATCAAATAAGTTTTTTTCGTCGTAAACTGAATTTTGAATGCTAAATAAGTCCTCTGAGTAAATGGCTTCATGGCTGAGACTAAGAACTACAATTATACCTACTTAGAGCCAAACCCGAAGTAAAAGCTAAAATAAAAGGGCTGAAAAAATACAGACATACAGGCAGATAAACAGGCACACACACAAACATCTTGCCTTTTATATATATATATATATTATCGATTTTCTGCACTATTTTAAGAACTGCAAACTTGAAACTTCTGAATATCGTTTCTTATGTCTTTGTTTATGAGTGTATCAAATCTTTGATTAAAATCGGACCACTGCTTCTATAACCCGATTTGTTTCGATTATCGATTTTCGATATTTATCGGAGGTACCTCGACACAAAACCTAGCTAAGAACACTCGCAGACGCTTATAGTACAACTGTGTAAATTTTCAAGAAAATCGGTTTAGCCGTTTCGGAGTCTATAGGTAACGGACACACACACACACACACACACACACACACGCACACACACACAGACAAAGTTCCATTTATAAATATGTTTAGATAACGATATGCAGATAGAAGCAAATTCTAAATTTACCGTCATTTTATTGAAAAAAATACAAGCACACATGCTTTTTAAAAATCTTCTTTGATGTGCCGCGTTCTACCAGTTTGTGAGTAGTGATCATCTCTTCATTCAGTCAGTTAAAGGCCATACGTGATACCTGCTTGGGCGATCATGTCTCGAAAGATGACTGACTGGGCAGAAGATTATTATTAACATATAACTGGATGGGAGAGACGGATTAGTACCTTTCGCAAGGGTAGTTGTGCGGAAGTGAATGCAAGGAATTCAACTGGAATTCGAACTCGGCCCTTCGATTAATCATTCTGAGCCGATATCCACTGCACTACAACGTACTTCCAGGATCACTTCTTATCTAGCCATAAACAATGTTTGTTCGCTATTTCTTTCAGTGCCCATTCTGACATCCATTTACAAAAGTTTGTTTGGTAGGTAAGTCGCTGTTTCCCTCTGCCCTTTCGCTATCCCCCGTGGGTGTTAAATTCTTCAAGATTTTTTTCCTCATTATATGTTTTATCAATTTTAAGTGTCTCTTTCTGATTTCAATCACATGCGATCTTTTTCGTTTTCATTTTCCTTAAAACTTCAGCGTTTTTCACGATTTTCCGTCCATATCATTCTCAGCATCCTTCTGTAGAATCATATTTTTCTTATCTCAAGTCTTTTTTTATATATGAACGTGCACATTCGACTGAGGGAACTGCATGCTTTTTTCTAATTAGTTACAATGGTCTCTTTAAGTGCTAAGTAAACATTTAAAAATCATAGAATACCGGTTTTCGATGCGAGCTCACTCCAGTTGTACTATTAAGTTATTATGAGCAATAACTGAGAAGTACCAAATAAGAACTAGACGAGATAGCCCCAGGCATGGACAGCGGAATGAGACAATCTTCCCCCGTAGATTGAATAAAGAGCTAAGTCGAAATTCTTTGATGGTTACCCTGATAGGCAGTCACTGGAGGAAGGTCAGAAAACACAACAGCCAAAATCTTGTGATAAAGATACAAAAATGAGGATATTAGTCCAAATATGGAATTAATATCTTCATCTATAGCTAGAAAGAAATTTGGGGAGAGCGATAATTACTACTTCCGTATTGGGGGGACACGGCATATAAAAGAAGAATATTTTTGAACGCGTGTGTATATGTGCATGTGTGTGTGGTTCTTTTTTGTTTTGTTTTTTAATAAAAATGGCGTTAAAATTAGAATTTACTTCTATCTGTATATCGTTGTTATTTATAAAGGACATGTAAATAAGAAAATGTTTCTTGTTCCAGATTACGTTTGAAATTGTAATCAAATTTTCTAAAATCGTATTTGACATGAAAACAAGAATCCGGAAGAGAAGAGTGAAAAAAGAAACTATTAGTATAGATTTCATGGCTACAATTAGCAATTTCAACACTGAAATTATTAAACCAAGCTGCCAATTTAGTCAGTCGGTTAAGTGCCATACGTGATACACGCTTGGGCAATCATGTCTCGTTTGATCTCTGACTGACTAGGCAAAAGAGTTTCCCCACAGTAGGTTGATATTTCTTTCTGCGGTAGACTGGTTGTCAACCAAGGCTATAGAACCCAATCTTTCCTGATATTTATCCCACAGCTGGAGGGAGAAAAGATGGATTAATATCTTTTCCTAAGAGTATTTGTGCGTGTATGAATGCAACGAATTCGACTGGAATTCGAACTCGGCTCTCCGATTTCTCATTCCTAGCCGATATCCATTAGATCATAACAATGTACTATAGAGAAAATAACAGTCTACTAAAGGGAAAATAACTGAAATCTAAATATCCAGAAAAGGCATGTGCTGAAATGCATGAAGTCGAGGTACCGACGAAGAAAGAGCAATTGTTGTGAAAATATTTAAATCAGAGACAAAATGAGAAAGTCAAGATGACAAATCAGGGCTGATAACGTTGGCAGTTCTTCTATGGATCTTGTCAAGGATCTCTCTACACGTAGCAGACGCACCAAAACCAGATATGGCAGTAATATTTGATAAATGGACGAAGAGTAGTGTGAGATAGATTCTGGCGAGAAAACATTGTCTAACACGACATGGTGAATCGACATTTCTAGCAGCTGACTTAACAATTGATTCAAGGTAATCATTCTACTTCATGTTAATGAAAAATATGAGACTAAGAAGGAGTAGTCATTTGCTCTCCTGAAGGCTAGCATTAATTATGCTGATACTAAGCAGAAATAGTTCTTGTTGTGTACCCGGAATACATCCGGAAGAAAAATCGAACTCGGGAATTAGTGAAAGATATATTAAACGGAAAACAAATACAAGAGTGTTACACGTCGGTCTGACCGGGGTGACTCAACCCAACTCAACCCCACCCCCAGAGGCATATTCTCTCAGTATTAATAATAATAGGAAGAGTTCATTATAGTCCAAAAAGGGTAGGTCCCATGACAGTTCTTTAAGATGATTAATAGAGAACAGTTTCAACCACATCTTTCCTCAGTTCACAAAAGATTGCAGGTCATTTTCGAAATCAGACGCTATTTAGATCTTATCGAACCTATCAGACTTACTATGAAAACAGCAGTAAATACTTTTGTAATCCGCACTGATACCGAGTCGGGAAGTGATGACGTCGGGAAGGCCGTTAATGCAAATAAAGAAAATAATAATAGAGACATAGAGGACGAATTTTCAAAATGATCTAGAAGAGTGACCGTTCAAGACAACTTACTTTGCGGGGTTTGATCAGAAAGATTGAATTAAATCAAAGAAAAAGCAAAAAGCACCATAAGCACTTGATATTGGACTATCAAGAATTGAAAATGAAAATTATTAAGCTTTTGTTCATATGTCAGCAATACTCCATTTTCGGTTTGAACTGTTATAAATGTAAAGGATAACTGGTAAAGTTAAATACTTATAGAAATGGTACAGAGAATCAACCATTATTCCAGCATCTTAAGCGATAGGTTACATGTATGAATCTTACTTGAGGTATGGATTGGGTTTAAATCCCAACAGTTTTTCAAGCCACACTGCCTCCGTGAGAGAACACTTGTTTGTCGCGATCGGTGTGCTATAAAACAACCCAAACTAAACCATTTTATATGTATGGTTTTTTCTCCTGTGAAACAATGGGCATTTTGGCTATTATTATATAACCCTAGAAGTTACAGTTTTCATTTTAATTTACTGTTGTTTTCACTTTCTTGTGTGTGTGTGTGTGTGTGTGTGTGTGTGTGTGTGTGTGTGTGTGTGTGTGTGTGTGTGTGTGTTGATTGATTGATTCATTTTCTATGGTTCACTAACCCAATTGCAGTTTATTTAAAGCTAAACATATTTTTAGATTGTGAGAATTTTTTTGTATAATAATGGTCAAGTAATACAATTCTTACTCATTAAACTATAGCTGTGGGAAGAAGAGGTGGATTCATATCTTCCCCAAGGTTATTTGCGCATAAATGAATATAACGAACCCAACAGAAATTGGAACTCGGCTCTCTGGTTAACAATTCCGAAACATCGTCTATCACACCACCCGCACATCCAAGTTAACAGCATCTGGTATTCATTCCATACGGTCACCCGCTCTACTGATTATACTCGACGTTGTTTAACTTCGGTTATCGTACGAAAACCAATGTTTGACCGTGATGAAGCCGTAAACCGTATGTCTGTGCACGTGTGTGTGTATGTGTTTGTGTGCTTGCATGTGTGCGTGCATGTGTGCGTGTGCGTATGTTTATGCATGCGTGTTTGACCATTACAATTCATGCGTTCAACTTTCACTGTGTTTGCATAAATGCATGTGTAAACTGCGCAATAATAGTTTCGAAAATGCATACATTCGCCCACCTGCGGGTGTAAATACAATTAAACACATGTAACTTTTGGAAAATATGGCAAAAGACAACATTTATTAAGAGCTATAAAAACAGGAAGTTGTGGAGAGCCATGATCATCAACGTCTATAACAAAGGGAAGATTCGAGTAACTAAGAGTGTAAGAGTGTTTGCTTGATAGAGACAGATCGAGTGTTGGTGTATAGGTGTGTTAGGTATGTGTGTATGTGAACATGTTTGTGTGTGTGTGTGTGTGTGTGTGTGTGTGTGTGTGAGGTCTGGTAGATGAATGAGTATATTGTGGGTACGTACACATGCATACGTCTAAAACCCACGTGAATAATTCTCCACGCCCTACGCTGTTCCTTCCCCGCGTATTTTGTCAGGGTTTTATGACTCTTCTTATTTGAGTTTTAGCATCACTTGCCAGGGTTGATTGTCATAAAGTCCTAACTATTTTGCCAGCCTTTTCTTCTGCTAAAGTAAACATTCACTTTCCCTCTACTAAACTATAACTACAAAGCCAAAAGTCCAGGAATTTCAACGAATTTTTATAACTTCTTTAGGCCGCAATTCTTATCCAAAAAAAAAGCCATTGTTCGTGTTCGTTTGAGGAGAGCGCTAACAGTCACTGGTTATAGCGTCCAGAAGAGGCGATGGATAAGGGTCTTTGTCCCACGTGATGGGAAGACGTTGTTAGAATTGGGAACGGAAGTCAATATTTGGTCTTATGGTTTTTTACTTGATATACGGCATCTAAGATGCTTGTACAAAAAATTAACGAACTTGATTCTTTCCCAGTTTGTAAAACGTAAAGAACACTTCCAAAATAACAAATTATTTTTCTTACTGTTTTTATCACTCCCGTTTCTTTACAGCATTGTCGCGTGTCTCTCTCTCTCTCTCTCTCTCTCTCTCTCTCTCTCTCTCTCTCTCTCTCTCTCTCTCTCTCTCTCTCATTCTGTATATATGGTCACATCTATCTATCTATCTATCTATCTATCAGTTTGTATCTATCTATGTATCAGTATGTTCGTATCTATCTATCTATCTATCTATCTATCTATCTATCTATCTATCTATCTATCTCAGTCTAATCATTATCTATCTATCTATCTATCTATCTATCTATCTCAGTCTAATCATTATCTATCTATCTATCTATCTCAGTCTAATCATTATCTATCTATCTATCTATCTATCTATCTATCTATCTATTCTCAGTCTGTTCATATCTATCTATCTATCTATCTATCTATCTATCTATCTATCTATCTATTCTCAGTCTGTTCATATCTATCTATCTATCTATCTATCTATCTATCTATCTATCTATCTATCTATCTATCTATTCTCAGTCTGTTCATATCTATCTATCTATCTATCTATCTATCTATCTATCTATCTATCTATCTATCTATTCTCAGTCTGTTCATATCTATCTATCTATCTATCTATCTATCTATCTATCTATTCTCAGTCTGTTCATATCTATCTATCTATCTATCTATCTATCTATCTATCTATCTATCTATCTATTCTCAGTCTGTTCATATCTATCTATCTATCTATCTATCTATCTATCTATCTATCTATCTATCTATTTATTTGCAAACAATTTTGATTAAAAAGAGCCGTCAAAATTCAAGGTCTTTCTTACTGTATTTTTCCAATTTTCCAATAAAATGTTAAGTATTGTGAGTGAAGTTGTGGATAAACTGTCCAAAGTTCATATTTTGTTATTCTTGCTCAAGTACTTTCGACTTTCGCAGTCATTATCAAGAACCGATGTGTTGTCTGGTTGGTAGTGAGAATTCCTTATTCTGCATCCTGGTATTCTTTAAGAATGTGGGTGTTTGAAATGATCTAGCGTGATGTCATATGTAGCAGCAACTGGGAACAAGGCTGAACAAAAAGAATGTAATTTTTTTAAATTTATTTTTCTTTTATTATAATACTGATAAAATATGTGCGTGTATTAAATATATCATATTCACACCAAGAGAACATCTCCTGTAGTGAATGATATTTTATTTAATATGGGTTGTTTATTTTGTATAATAGTAACTAGTAGTTTGGTGATATCTACTATTATTTGTCTTATGTACTTAACTGTAATTTTGTCGTTCATGATGTGCTGAGTTTGGACAGGTGAAAGATGAATCCATGAGAGAGAGAGAGAGAGAGAGAGAGAGAGAGAGAGAGAGAGAGAGAGTGTGTGTGTGTGTGTGTGTGTGTGTGTTACATGTATGCCCAATGTAAGTATTTAATCTTGCTTTTTGTTTATTATTAGTGTAGTGTTGGAGATGCGATCTCTCAAACGCGGGTGCGGGAAGGATGATAATTCATAGACAATATTATTTTTTAACTAGTGGGGGTATTTATAAGGCCCGGTGTTGTTGGCAATAATTAAGTTAACACGTCACTCAATAAATCCTGAGCATGACATATAAATGGCTTCACTAATAAAAAATCAATATGATTTTTATGAAGTACTAACGTTCAGATGGCATGTGACAAAATTTGGACCCAATCGGATTATTAGTTTACAAATGATAGTTATTTAAGTGAAGCTACTGTTGGGATTTTTCAAAACAATGGAAAAATTTGAATTTCGTATGTTGATAAAGCATTGCTTTCTGATGGGAAAGATACTGTTCAAGCAAAGCAATGGCTTGATAAGTGTTATTCGGACTCTGCTTTGTCGGAAACAACGGTTAAAAGGTGGTATGCTGACTTTAAACGCAGTCGTACAGACAAAAATGATGCAGAACTCTCAGGTTGCCCAAAATCGGCAGTTGTCCCCGAAAACACCAAAAAAATACACAAACTCGTTTAGGCCGATCGTAAATTGAAGTTGTGTGAGCAGAGGATTTGAACATACCAGAAGGCAGTATATTCACCATTTTGCATGACTATTTGTCAATGAGAAAGCTGTGAAATATGATATAAGGGTTACGATTTTGAATACATCAAAATTTTCAT
This sequence comes from Ascarosepion bandense, assembly GCA_037127315.1. Classification (NCBI taxonomy): domain Eukaryota; kingdom Metazoa; phylum Mollusca; class Cephalopoda; order Sepiida; family Sepiidae; genus Ascarosepion; species Ascarosepion bandense. Next base: position 1,035,118 of record JBBBDQ010000937.1, read on the forward strand.
TCACTCTAAAAATTAAAGGTCTAGGAAGACAGACAGAATTCTGATGGTAATTAAAAATGAAGTGATAATCAAGTTTATATTTTAATGCCGATTGATAAGTTTTTTACAGCTTATCAACCTTTTTCATGTTTGTCTAGATTTATGAGAAGGGGTATTGTAACTAGTTACACCATTTACATTTTTCAGGCTGTTATTCTCGGCTTTATTATCCTATTCCGGACGTTTCAACAATTATACACACCGGCCTTTATCAGGTAATATACTTTGGAATTTTACATTATTTAAAAGACAAATATTTTTAGATCTAAAATCTTTTGTAGATAATAATGATTTGTTAGTAGAAGTTCTATTAAATAATCCATAGCTAGAAGTTGAAGAAGTGGATTCATAGCTTTCTAAATGGTATTTGTGCGTAAATGAATATAACAAACTTGACTGGAATCGAAACACGGCTCTTCGATTTTTAATTTGTTGTAATCGTCGAGGTAGTAAACTATACACAGTTGTTAAAATCGTATCTTATTTGGTAGATCTAAACTTATTTATAAATGGAACTTTATCTGTGTGTGCGTGTGTGTGTCCGTTACCTATAGACTCTGAAACGGCTGAACCGATTTTCTTGAAAATTTACACAATTGTACTATAAGCGTCTGCGAGTGTTCTTAGCTAGGTTTTGTGTCGAGGTACCTCCGATAAATATCGAAAATCGATAATCGAAACAAATCGGGTTATAGAAGCAGTGGTCCGATTTTAATCAAATTTGATACACTCATAGACAAAGACATAAGAAACGATATTCAGAAGTTTCAAGGTTGTAGTTCTTACAATAGTGCAGAAAATCGATAATATATATATAAAAGGCAAGATGTTTGTGTGTGTGTCTGCTTATCTGTCTGTATGTCCTTTATACAAATCCACAATTTTTATCCGATTCTCACCAAACTTCGCATAAATATTCTTTAGGCTGAGTCTGAGCTCCAGGACCATGGGTTAGTTTTAAAGCTTTCATTACACCTGAGCAACGCCGGGATATACTGCTACTACAATATAATAGTCCGTAGTAGATTGCAACAATATGGGTGGTTCAGTTAGCAAGTAACACGCAGGTTAACAGTAGCCCTCAGCTTACACTAACTAACTTCCCCCTATCAACCAACTCACTCTTTCTATATATAAGTGAACCCGGTCACGTAATCGAACCACGTCACAACATAATTGCAAGCCATTATCCAGAACACAGTAAGCTGCAGAGTCAAGCTTACAGTACCTGGTATTCCCGAGTGGCCATCCATCTAGGTTTTGTTTAGGCTCGGCGTTACTTAACTTCGGTGATCGAACAAGAACTGGTGTTTCAACGTGATATGGACGTAAGCTTTTTGACTGTGTTTCAACCGAGATATGCAGCGTATTGCTATCAACAGACTTTAGAGATACCTCACTGGTTAAATACGTTGCTTTAGTTACTTTCTCTGCTAACAAACTAAATATCTCTGAGATAGAAAAATAATGATAATCAACAACCAGATTTTGTAAGTTTTTTATATAAAATATTTTTCATTAATTGAATATGAAAAACAAAGAGAATTCATGAATCAAACGTTATTTACAGAAAATGCCCATTATTATTATTATTATTTGCTACTTGAGTTTCAACAACTATAATAATCTGTGATGTGTGGGTAGTGTAACGGTTAATCCTGTACTACACTTAAATTCGTAGTGGTCCAGTGGATATCGGCTCGGAACTAGAAATCGGAGAGCCGAGTTCGAATTCCAGTTGAATTCATTGCATTCACTTACACGCAAATATCCTTGGGAAAGGTATTAATCCGTCTCTTCCTTCCAGTTATGGGTTAAATAACAGGACAGATTGGGTTCTATAGCCTTGGCTGACAACCAGTCTACCGCAGAAAACAATGGCAACCTACTGCGGGATAATCTTCTGCCCAGTCAGTCATGTCTCTTTCGAGACATGATCGACAAAGCGTGTTTCACGTATGGCACTTAACTGACTGACGTACCAAAGAAGAAGGCTCATCAGAACAATTGCCATTAAAATATTCATAGAACAAGTAAAGGAAAGCTACGTTAGCACTTACTATGGTCTGCCGAAACATCGGCATTCTCTATGTGTTTAATTTAATTTAATTCTCTTTTAGTATTCCTAGCTATGAATATGCTGATAGGGCGACAGTGATCAGCGCGGAAAGTGAAATTGCCGAGCCGAGTTCAATTTCCGGTCGATTCTGTTTGCTTCATTTCGTGCTAGTATCCTTGGAAAAGCCAGAAATTCATCTTCCTCAAGCTATGAGTTAAATATTAGAGCAGATTGACTTACTTGCCTTGGGGTGTCAGTAAGTCTAGGAGAAAGAAAACTTTGCATTTAAAATGAGACTGAAGAGGTACTACTTCCATAAGGTTAACTTACCCTTGACGCTCCAGTTCTACCATTGCTGCAACGCATGTAGTGTTTCTATCAATTTAATGGGTTTTATGGGACACCTGACGTCACAATTTGTAATTATGATTTCCTGAAGAAACTTTCGGATACAGTGGATATGTTTATGAATTCCTAAAAGAGGTAAACACTATTGGTTTACATCAGAAACTCTGATTTAAACGACTTCAAAAAGCGAATATTAAATCAATGTAAAAGTTCGTGCCCGACTAGAAAATTAAAGACAAAATTTTACATTTACACTATTTACGTTGCTCGCACTGCTGTTCTTATCTTTGTTTCCATATTCATTACGTTTCGACCGTTGTAACCTCCGGTCTTCTTCGGATATTTGTAATTTCGAACCGAACCTTTTATTTCATCCACTAGGGTAGATTGTTCTATTTTCACGAGCAATGTTTCATTATCAATTATCTTCTTTTTAACTCAACTGTTCAAGTTTTTGTTGATCTCTGCTGCTGTAGCCAGGTATTGAACTCACAACTCTTTGGTTCAAATCACTGGATTCAACCAACGCTTTTATCCACTGGGTTCGGTTCGATATTCGGAACACCTGAAAAAAGGACGGAGTTTACAATGGTCGAAACGTCTTACATATGACAACAAAGAGGCGAGCAACAGTCTGGATAATGTAAATAGTTTAAGTAATTATAATAACTAATCTCAGAAATATGGACAAAATTTTATAAAATCTCGAAAAGCATTTATTAGTTAAATACACAGTCTCTATTGCTTTTAACAAGTTTGCTAGAGACATTTTTCCTTGAAACTTCGTATTTTTCCCGAAAACTTTGTATTTTTTTGTTGTGAGGTAGTTTTCGACTGACTGTACAGAGTTAATATTTGCCATTTAAATATTTTTGTAGAGAGTGGGATAAATGAAAATATAAAGGAGACAAGTCAGGAGAATACGGTGGATGTTGGGGCGTTTCTCATTTAAACTCTTTAAGTTTCTGCGAGGTGATTTGCAACATACTGTCTTGCGTTGTCGTTGTGAAAAATAACATTTTCGATTTGCCAAAACCGGCTATTTTTCTTGAACTCAAGTCTCTTCAGATAGAAAAAGGCAGTTGAGATATTGGTTTTCAAACACGTAGCTATCTCGTCTGTCGAAATATTTACAACAATGGCGGACTGAGGTTTAAAAACCACCCTTACGATATCTGCCAAACCCCTTTTTAAAAATCCAAGGTGTTAGTACATGATCCAAATAAACCTTCTGAATGCTTTTGGTCGCAGTTTCGACATCTACCCCTTTCTGCGATTCAGAGAGCAAGATATAGCGAAAGTGCAAGTTTTCATTCTCTAAAGGTACTCATTTGTAGACAAAACGTCAACATTTAACAAAGTCTGACACGCAACCGAACGTTGAAAGGTTTCGCTCAGACACACCAAAAATTGGAACTGAAACAAACGCCAGTATCAAATTGCAGCTATCTTATATTACCAATGAAAATCGGGTACGAACTTTTGCACTGTTCAGATATTAAGACCAACAAAGGACAGTAAATTGTGGTAAGCTATGATCTCCGACGTGTTGAAGGGACACAGTACATAGAAGAAGGTAACTTATATGTAGATATATATACTGATATATATTTTATAAAAGGTTACGAAATGGATTAACTCCGATATATTTCTAATCTATGTAGTCTGTTGAGATGTAGAAAAGCAGATGAGATATCGATCTTCGCACGCTTAGCAATCTTTTCCGTTGAAATGTTTGGTATATTCTCCACAATGGCAAGCAGGACGTTTTCATCACTGTCGAAAGGTTGAAGTGTCATTGGTCGTTTAGGTTAAAATCACCCTGACAAAATCTACCAAGGTACTTTTTGACAGTCCGAAGAGTTGGAACGCGATCTAAATAAACCTTTCTTTTATTTTATTTTTGCCGCAATTCGAACGTTTACTACTTTCCGAAATTCATAGAGTATAATATGCCGAAAGTACAACTTTTCACCTTCCATCTTTAAGGCATTCATTTGGGGATAAAATGTCAACATTCAACGAAGTCTGACTCGCAACTGAACAATGCAAGGTTCCAATCTAGAACAAATATTATTATCAAGTTACTGTTGTCATTTTATATTAACAATGAAAATCGAGCATAAACTTTTGCAATGATCTGATACTAAGAGCGACAAAGGACAGTAAATAGTGGATATGTATTTGTATACTGATATATATTTTACAAAATGTTACGAAATGGATAAACTCTGATATATTTTCAATTTAGTCTCTTTAGATCTAGAAAGGTAGTTGATATATTGTTTTTTACACGCTCATTAATCTTTTCAGTTGAAATCTTTAGTTTATTCTCTACAATGGCAAACAGAACATCTTCATCGCCGTTGGATGGTCACCCGGGATGTCATTGGTCATTTAGGTTAAAATCACCCTGATGAAATCTGCCAAACTACTTTTTGACAGTACTAAGAGCCGGAACGCGATCCAAATAAAACTCTTTTTTGTCGCAGTTCTAACGTTTACGACTTTCCGAAATTCATAGAGCATAATATGGTGAAAGTACAACTTTTCACCCTCCATTTTTAAGACATACATTTGGGGACAAAATATCAACATTCAACGAAATCTAACTTGCAACTGAACGATGCAAGGTTTCAATCTAGAACACAAAAGAAATCGTCACCAAAACAAACATTATTATCAAGTTACTGTCATTTTATATTTACAATGCAAAGCGAGAAAAAACTTTTGCAATGATCTGATACAAGAAGGTTAGGACTAGAAATAGATTTTGAATTTTTCTTTTTAATCGTATCACCCCGATGAAGGCGGTAATGCCACTGATGTGCAGGGGGCTACATAAGAGTAAAAAGATTAAGTAGAAGAGAGTGAAGAGGAAGACGAACCAGTTAGAAATGAGGAAGAGAAGGATGGGAATACAGGTGTGATGACAGTTGCAAAGATGGAGAGAAAGGAAAGGATATACGGAGTGGTGAAAGAACTAGAGTCAAGTGGTTAATAGATGAGTATTGACATTGCATTTAAATTCCTGGAAGTTGTAGCCGTCAGGAAAGCAAGAATATGGAAGCGAGTTCTACAGGCTGGAAGTGCGAGAGAAGAAGCTGAAGGAGTAGAATTGTCGTCTGCATTTGGTTGATCTAACAGTGAATGGGTGAGACCCAGTTGCCAGTCTGGTTGCACGAGTAAACGCCTGTTGCAGAGGTACCAGTGACTTAAGTTCGTTGGAGCAGAAGCCATGAAAGTATTTATAGAACAGACAAAGGGAGGCCACATCTCGTCGGTGGGAAAGTGGCTATAGTCGAGCCGCCAAGTCGGTACCTATCACATTATGCTTAATAAAAGAAAATGGTGAGGAAGAGTTATCAAAGAGATACAAATATAATATCAACGCTTGGTAGATGACTGAATCTAATGACACGTGACAATAACAAGAGTCAATAATATTTTTCGCATTAAATCCATTGTCACCTAAATCATTTGGCTACATTGTTATAATCTGTTGTCAGTCAATAGTATAACGCATTCTTAGACATTAGTGCTTGTTAGTGTGTTCGAGACAAAACAATAAGGACTTCATTTTCTCGCTGTCTAGTTATATGTCAAACATCATAATGAGTAAAGATCCACGTGCAGTTACTGCTTTCACACGCAAGTAAACATAAATTGCACTGAATAAATATATCTAGAAGTAGAGTCGTTGCTCATTGGTACGTTTGATTTTTGAACGATTTTTCTCCAAATTAACACTTTTTCTTGCATAAATTTATCTCTGTGACAAAATTGTTCTCATATTGTTGATAAATGTTTGTTCTTTCTTAGATAATACTAGCAGTATAGCCCGGCATTACTCGGGTGTAATGAAGGTTTTAAAACTAATCCATGGTCCTGGAGCTAAGACTCTTTGGACGTTGGCACGAAAAACTAAAAAGCAATAGTTGTTTCTAGTTAAAGCGAAGCCGAAAAGAAAAATGAATGGATGTAAGTCAAATTTTGATTTCCTGGTATATCAAATAAGTTTTTTTCGTCGTAAACTGAATTTTGAAGGCTAAATAAGTCCTCTGAGTAAATGGCATCATGGCTGAGACTAAGAACTACAATTATACCTACTTAGAGCCAAACCCGAAGCAAAAACTAAAATAAAAGGGCTGAAAAAAATACAGACATACAGGTAGATAAACAGACACACATACAAACATCTTGCCTTTTATATATATATTATCGATTTTCTGCACTATTTTAAGAACTGCAACCTTGAAACTTCTGAATATCATTTCTTATGTCTTTATCTATGAGTGTATCAAATTTGATTAAAATCGGACCACTCCTTCTATAACCCGATTTTTTTCGATTATCGATATTTATCGGGGGTACCTAGACACAAACCTAGCTAAGAACACTTGCAGATGCTTATAGTACAACTGTGTAAATTTTCAAAAAAATCGGTTCAGCCGTTTCGGAGTCTATAGGTAACGGACACACACACACACACACACACACACACACAAAGTTCCATTTATAAATAAGTTTAGATTTATACATTTTTATAAGCCGTTCAAGAGATTCGATATGTTGTGAATGCCATTTGCACATGCGAGATGGATTTTATGCGCGACTTTCAGCAAATATCAGTCAGTTAAGTGTCATATGTGATACACACTTCATGTCTCTTTTAGATAAAATATTTTTCCGCAGTAGGTTGCCATTTCTTTCTGTGATAGACTGGCTGCCAACCAAGGCCATAGAATCCAATCTGTAAGTGATTGCACGTAAATGATTGCAACGAACTCTACTGGAATTCGAACTCGGCTCTTGGATTTTTCATTCCGAGCCGATATCCACTACACCACAACGTACATCCGTATCACAACTGGCAATAATAATATAGTACTTTGAATATGGCATTTCATTTTGCGTGTTATATTCTGATTTTATGTGTGTGTCTGGGGTAGTTCTATTTTGGCTGTCTTCAGTTAGGAATTAATTTGATTTAGTCTTGGAAATACAAAAATAGGTATTTATTTTCAACCATCTTGTATCACGAACGACATATTTGCATTTTGTCTCAGTCATTTGCATAATAAAAACAATATAATCAATGTTATTCTTCAAATATATTTCTTTTTCATTCTAACAACCATTGTGAGCACATGTTATGGTCATGATAAGGATAAGAAAACGTCGTTCTGTGTAGAGTAGTCGTTAGCAAGCGAGTGTCAATATGTTACTCGCATGTACAGTTCCAACCTTGCACACCTTTGTCTATTTACCAGGTTAAGCTCAGCTCTATAAATTACTCCACCCTGCTATACTTGCCTGTATTGATAGAGATCAATGGCGTTTGAGTGGCCTTGCGGGTGATGAATTATTTTCCACCCTACAACCCCTTTTCTACAGAACAAATGTCGCGAGCCTCTCGCTGCTCTATCGCTATTTCCGTGGCACGTGTTCTGACGAGTTACATTCCTTAGTCCCACCACCCCTGACCTTTACAACTGGGACCCGCCATACAACTTACACACTGGTGAATCATTCTTTTTTTCCTTCGTATTCCATTAGTACGAAGTAAGTTAAACTCCGATTGCTTCTTCCTAATAACTGTTGCTTTGTGGAACAAACTTCCAGGAGGGTGTTTTTCCAATCACTGTAACCAAAACCTCTTTAAGCCTAAGATCAACCATTATTTTTTCTGCATAACTGAACAAAATTCACATCTTGCGCTCAAACAATGCCACACAGTAACCCTCAATCTTGAGTGACACTTCAGCTTTGGAGTAGATAGACTCAATTGGAGTAGATAGACTTCAATTGGAGTAGATAGACTCAATTGGAGTAGATAGACTCAATTGGAGTAGATAGACTAAACTATCGCCCGGTTCACACTCCACCCACGTCTATTGAACAGGTGTAGAGGCTCATCCCTTGTTCCTTGTTTAGGGTGTGGTTTCCGGCTTTCTCTTTTCCAATCTTTTCACTCTTACGTAGCCCCCTGCACACCAGTGGCCTTACCGCCTTGCCTGGGGTGATATGATTTTAAAAAAATATATTAATTAGACATTAATATAAAAAAAATGAGCTTCTACGGTATCGCGATGTTAAGCTAGCTTGTCTAACAGCTCAGTTTTTCAAAAACCCGTTTCCCTTTAGGTACCGCCATTCTCTAGCATTGTTCCTTACTCTGCGGATGATGTAAATCAGGTGGGGATCCTAATCATCTCTCAGCTGCGACTCTGTCCTCGAAAACAGTGTGCGGCTCAGTTGTAGCTCCGTCTGCGAGGGCAGGGTTGCAACTCAGAAAAATTACACTGATAGACGCCCGGTTCCGGGAAACAGTGTCCCGCGGCCGCACCACCCCATTGCAGCAAAGGAGTAGACCAGGTGTTCGTCATCGGGGCCAGCTCAATTGGCGCTTGAAGGGACTGGGGAATTTCTGTTCCTCTGCTCATCCGTACGCGGTCGAGTCCCCATCTTAAAAAAGACCTTGTGTCACATCTCGCTCCATTGGGGGAGCAGGGTAAATATCCTTACTTCGCGGCCCGTCGGGCAGGATCCAAGTGTAGTATCTGTCCTCAGATACTCACTTCCTGCTCGTCGGCCGCACAGAAACAATGACCGGCTAAGACCAGATTTGTACCCAGTTACCGCATAAGCGGGGGCTGGGTAATCTTTGAGCAGTGGCCTGAGCGTACGCGCTCAGGTTCCCCTAGTAATAAACTGACCTTGTGTCACAACTCGCTCCAGTGGGGGAGTAGGGTAAATAAGCTTATTAAAGCTTATCATGAATCAAGTTAATTCCGCCGATTATTACAACTTTGTCGTCAGTTTGATCGTCACTGTGTGCCACGTACTTGTCGTTTTATGCTGCTCTAAGCGTAACTTAATAGATATAGAAACAACGTTGCGTGGTTGTGGGATAACGTTATTGGGCGGAAGTTCGAACATTTGCTGAGTCTACCATTAATCAAATATTTTTTCGCGCTACACCCTACTCTCTACACTATATATTAATATAAAAATAAAAGGATAACGTTAAAATAGATGAGACGTGTGTAAATTAATAAGAATGTTTCAAATTGCGAGTGAATTGCTCCATTCGTTTGTGTGTCTGCTTTTCACCAAAAAATACTGACCCGGTCAATATATATACAGAATAATTATAATTGCAAATACCCCTCCTTTCGTTATATTGTACGACCGTTACGTTCTGTCAATACTTCATAAATAATTAACTATTTGTTTTGATCCCGTGGAAAGAGGGAAAAAACCCTACTTGCTTTTAGTGGGGAATTAATATATGAAAGAAAGAAAGAAAGAAAGAAAGAAAGAAAGAAAGAAAGAAGTGTTTAACGGCTGTTTCAGTGAAGTGAAAAAAGTTATCAATATTTTTTTTTTTATTTGTACCCACTTCTTAAAATAAACGACCATCATATATTTATGATTGTTATTGCAAAATTGTTTAAAATTGTTAAGCACAAATATTCAACGATGCAATAGAAGAAGTTCTACAGATAATTAATTGTCGTGGAATACGCCATAAGCTTATTCAATCATTAACTTAAGAATAAAAATAAAACAAAACAAATTAAAATTAAAATAGAGTAGCATAAATCTTAAAACGAATCTATTGCATTCATTTTCGCACAAGTTTCCTTGGGAATGATATAAATCTACCTCTTGTTTCTTGAGATGTGGATTAAATAACAGAGCAGATTGTGCTATCTAGCCTTGCTTGGCAGCAAGTCTAGAAGAACGAAAAAAACTGAATTTAAAATCATGGAGAAAATAACACGAAAGCACTCCACTGTATTTTCCTGGCAGTTCACAAACATAAAATAGAAGAAAGCTGTGGAGAGTCATGATTGACAATGTTCACAAGGTATTTAAAAATACATCGATAAATATGAACTATATAAATAAAGATACTATAAAAATTCTAGTTAATATTTATATATTAACAATATCAACAAAAATGAAAGGAAAACTTGAAGCAGCTGAAATGTGGTTCTACAGAAGGATGCTGCGGATATTGTGGACCGAGCATGGGAGCAATGACGAGGTGTTGGAAAGAATGGAAACGAAAAGGAAATTAATATTGAGCATCAAAAAGAGACAACTGAAGTTCTTGGGACATGCAATGAGGAAGGAGGGCTTGGAGAACCTGATACTAACAGGCCAGATAGAGGGAAAAAGAGACAGAGGAAAGCAGCGGATAACATATTTGAAGGGTCTGAGCAGGTGGATGACAGAACGGGGGCTGAGACACGTTACAGAAGAAAGCGTGCTAAGAGCCACCAGTGATAGGGAGATGTGGAAGGCCATGATCGCCTACGTCCTGAAAGGACAAGGTACATAGAAGAAGAAGAATGGTAAGGGAAAGAAATGAAAAGCAGTATTAAAACCAGAAAATGATCCAAACCAAAAACAAGAGATACCACTAATACTACTACTACTACTACTAGTGCTACTACTACTACTACTACTACTACTAGTGCTATTACTAAGAAGACTAAGATTTGGGAAGGCGGTTAATTTGGGTTCTTAGAATTACACCAAACAGAGAAATGAATCTTAAAAGCAAGAGCAATAATATATATATATATATATATATATATATATATATATATATAGAGAGAGAGAGAGAGAGAGAGAGAGAGAAGGGAGAGAGAGGGATATAGAGAAAGAGAATGGTCCAAAACCCCTTGCAGAACAGTTTAAGATATCATTTTCATTTTAAAGTATAAAAAAGGTAATTGTAGAGAGGAACAAAAAAGGAAAAAATAGCGCTGATGGTGTTCTATGTTAAGGGAAGGAATTAAATTGAAAGAGATATAGATGTAAACATATTTGTGTCACTGGCCCAATAAAGTACATCTCAGGATAGATTAATAGCGTTTAGATCTTGTAAGCAGCTTAACACCATTGCTTTGTTCGCCGTAAGTTGGATAAGAGATATCCGCCATGTTTAAATTTCTTTACTCCGACGACCTCCCTCTTCATGACTAATGATACGAAAGGTCCCTTTGTACGTTTCAAAGGAAATTGAAGCTTTTACAGAATAGTAAACAACTACAAGCAATACCTTTTTTTTTTTTACAATGTGCCTAAAAGATAACAGTGACAAGATTTTCTTTACTGATTGGAGAGAAGAAAGACGAAATTTAGTTGATTTTTAGTGGGACAAAAATAAAAAAAAGTAGTAGAAAGAGATTGGGCAGAGGCACGAGATTTGAATGTAGATTGGGTAGAAGCACGAGAATTGAATGTAGAAAGAGATCAGCGTTGAAAGAAATCCAAACGTTTAAATAAGATATTTGACAGCTATGTTTATCCGAAACATTTTTATGTGCCAATAAAACGAAATTGGTCAGATACCGATCAGAATATTTCTGTTCACCTAACAGACAATTTGTAATTGAGTAAGACCATCCCTTGGAGTAGAACTTGATGCACTGAAATGATTCAAGATTAACATTTCACTCTGATTTAGAATTCGTATATTTTGGTTGTTTTACATTAAAATTTACGTTTGCAGTTACATTTTTAATTCCAGTCTGCAGTAGAATTGTTATAGACAATTCGTATTGGTTGAAATGTAAGCTGTAATGAACTCGGTATTTACCCGAATATATCCACAAAGACTGGCACAAGACCGACTTTACAGGAGATCATTCTGAGCGTGTACACTCGGCTAAAAATTCCCCATAAACCCCGCATACGAAGAATCGGGCTCTCGTTTATTTACCCTAATCAAGACTCTGCTCTTTGGCAAAGTGTAGTCTGAGTTTCTCTCCGCCCGAAGGCAGAGGGTCCGACAACGTAAGGGCTATGACGCGCTCGGTATTTACCCGAGCCACCCACAAAGGCGGGATATGGCACGAGAAACCAATTTTTTTTTACGTCGGACATTCTGAGCAAAAATTCCCCGTAAACCCCGTATAGGAGGAAACGGACTCTCGTTTATTTACCCTAATCAAGACTCTGCTCATTGGCAAAGTGTAGTCTGAGTTTCTCTCTGCCCGAAGGCAGAGGGTCCAACAAAGTTAGGGCTTCGGCACGCTCGCTATTTACTCGATCCTCCCCAAAAAGGCGGGATATGGCACGAGACCAATTTTTTTACGTCGGGCCATTCCGAGCAAAAATTCACCATAAACCCCGCAAAACTGGGATCTGGTCTTGTCAGTTTACCTAGGCGAGACTCTGTCCTTTGATATAACTTCACCTGGGTTCCTCTTTACCCGGAGGCAGAGTGTCCGGCAGTCTGAATACAAGCGAAGTACTCCTGAATATATGTACTCAAAGCAGATCTTTTAATTTGTGCAATGGATTATACCATACGATCTATTAGTTAAGTATAACATTGTATTGTATAATGTATAATTGATCAGAATATTTCAATGGATTTCGTGAACAAAACCGATGCAATTAGACTTTACCGATGCGGTGATCTTTTATGATTTTAAAGTAGCAAAATAAAGAATTTAAAGATAACTATATAAATATGGTATGTGTCAAAAGATTTTCCCCATTCTGTTAAAATAATGGACCGTATAATAAAGAATGTGTTAGGAAAATCTGTGTGTATGTATGTGTGTGTGTGTGTGTGTGTGTGTGTGTGTGTGTGTGTGTGTGTGTGTGTGTGTCCGTTACCTATAGACTCCGAAACGGCTGAACCGATTTTCTCTATAAGCGTATGCGAGTGTTCTTAGCTAGGTTTTGTGTCGAGGTACCCCAGATAAATATCGAAAAAAAAATCGGGTTATGGAAGGAGTGGTCCGATTTTATTCAAATTTGATACACCCATAGAAACAAAGACATAAGAAACGATATTCAGAACCTTCAAGGTTGCAATTCTTACAGTAGTGCAGAAAATCGATAATATATATATATATAAAAGGCAAGATGTTTGTGTATGTGTCTGTTTATCTGCCTGTATGTCTGTATTTTTTCAGCCATTTTTTGCTTCGGGTTTGGCTCTAAGTAGGTATAATTGTAGTTCTTAGTCTCAGCCATTTACTCAGAGGACTTATTTAGCCTTCAAAATTCAGTTTACAACTTATTTGATATCGATACCAGGAAATCAAAATTTGACTTACATCCATTCATTTTTCTTTCAGTCTACGGTATCGCTTTAACTGGAAACAACTATTGCTTTTTCGTCTTTCGTGCCAATGTCCAAAGAGTCCGAGCTCCAGGACCATGAATTACTTTTAAAGCTTTCATTACACCAGAGCAACGCCGGAGTGTACTGCTAGTAAAACATAAGACAGAAAAATTCAGGTTACCGTTTAAATGACGTCACCATTAGTGATTTGAAATTCGTTCTATTAAACGTGAGAACGCCGGAATTAAACGAAAATAGTTGCGTAAATATACAAAGAGCAGTCCTTGAAAATGAATGTAGCAACATTCGAATGTACTAGGGAAAAATAAATATGAACATTGGCAAATTACTGATAACATAAAACGACTAATTCGGAAATTTGAAAAAATAGCACACACACACAGACACACACACACACATACACACACACTTATATATATAAATATATATATATGTGAAAAGTGTATGTATATAATTATAAATATCAATATATATATATATAAATATGCAATTTGTTATATATATTATATTGTTTACATATATATGCGTGGTACTTATTTAAAAGCGCTCAATATCAGTGATAGAGCAGCAAACTCACACCTATCTATCTATCTATCTATCTATCTATATATATATATATATATATATATATGAATGTATGGACTTTTTTAGTGTATTTATTTAGAGTTATAGGAATTATTTATTTTTCAAACTTTCACACTTATATACATATATATATATATATATATATATATATATATATATACACATGAATGTATGAACTTTTTTTGTGTATTTATTTAGAGTTATAGGAATGATTTATTTTTCAAACTTTCACACTTATATATATATATATATATATACACATGAATGTATGGACTTTTTTAGTGTATTTATTTAGAGTTATAGGAATGATTTATTTTTCAAACTTTCACACTTATATATATATATATATATATATATATATATATATATACACATGAATGTATGGACTTTTTTAGTGTATTTATTTAGAGTTATAGGAATGATTTATTTTTCAAACTTTCACACTTATATATATATATATATATACACATGAATGTATGGACTTTTTTAGTGTATTTATTTAGAGTTATAGGAATTATTTATTTTTCAAACTTTCACACATATATATATATATATATATATATATATATATATATATATACACACATTAATGTATGGACTTTTTTTGTGTATTTATTTAGAGTTATAGGAATGATTTATTTTTCAAACACGGTCAGTTGATGTTGATTAAGTGTTGATTCCATTATATTTAGACTTCATCACATAGGGATGAGGCTATTATATTTGTGTTGTCAACGAGTAAGTTAAATTTTTAGACAATTTATATATCATTTATTTTCAGAAAAGAAAAGAATTATAAGAACACAAGAAAAATAAATAAAAACTTAACCGCAGTACCTTGTCAGTTGTTTTTAACGAAACTTGAATAAAAAAGGGTTGCTTCCCAAATAGACAATTATATATATATATATATATATATATATATATATATATATATATATATTTTAATTCAGATACTTCAATCCAAGGGAAAAAAGCAGGAAGGTAAATTCCAAAAAAAAGATCCTAATTAATATTAAAAATTTATTTTAATATTAAAAAATGATACAGGAAGAGAGCTCCATGTAATAAAATATTACAGAGCAAATATATATTAAAAAAGGATTAATTCAAAGATGTTGAATGGCCATTTCGATATGAAGATCCCCACGGGGGACGACACATCACCTCAGGTTTCTGAAAGGATTTTTCTGTTGCTGAGGTGATGTGTCGTCCCCCGTGGGGATCTTCATATCGAAATGGCCATTCAACATCTTTGAATTAATCCTTTTTTAATATATATATATATATATATATATATATATATATATATGTATGCATGTGTGTGTGTATTTATGTATGTCTGTGTGTGTATGTCCCTCTATATATATATATATCAGTCAGTCAGTTCAGTGCCATACATGATACACGCTATGGGCGTTCATGTCTCGAACGAAACATGACTGATTGGGCAGAAGATTATCCCGCACTAGGTTGCCATTGCCTTTTGTGGTAGACTGGTTGCCAGCCAAGTCTAGAGAACCCAATCTGTTCTATTTTTAACCATAACTTGAGGGGATTTGTGCGTAAGTGAATGCAAGGAATTCAACTGGAATTCGAACTCGGCTCCCCGATTTGTCGTTCCGAGTTGATATCCACTGTAGTACAACGCACATCCGCAGTGTATATATGCATTGTATATATACATGCATTATATATTTGGGCTGCAACTCTTCTTCTATACATGCCTCGTTAAATATGACCAATAAGGAATATTCTGTAAGCTTTTTCATCTATCCTTACACTTTTCATTTGTGGGAAAGAAGGACTAGGAATGTGAAGAAATTGTCCATAATGTTTACTGCCCTGTGCTTTTTCGGCTCATACTTTATCCATTACAAGAAGAGTCATTTTCGTGGGAACACGGATTGTTAATATATGTTTGTTTTGTTTTCTATACTGTTTTTTGACAGGCGTTGTTTTTAATAATAAATTCATTTCATTTTCAGGGAATATTTGTTTTTTAGTTTTCGAACACTTCTTTGTTTCTGTTGTGTTGAGTAATACTTTTGTGAAAGTCAGTTGTTTTTTATAAAGAAATATTTCTTGTCTATCATATTTAACGAAAGGTATGTGTATGTGTGTGATGCGTATATAGTGGGTTGTACGTAAATTGATTCAGTACTTAGAATAAATTTTCTCTCATTTTAATTATTTAAATTAGTCATTTCCAAATGTTATTTGATGCCAAATTTCATTTGATGACAAAAGCCATTATCAACGCCGAGGTGATTCAGCACCTTATGACCAACGGGCTTCTCTCTGACAAACAGTATGGGTTTCGCTTCACCAGGTCTACTGCTGATATGCTAACGACCATTACCGAGTACATATACCAGGCACTCGACAAGAATGGTGAAGCCCGAACCGTTGCCTTGGATATCTCCAAAGCATTCGACAGGGTCTGGCATGCTGGCCTCTTGTGCAAACTGCGGAGCTATGGGATAACTGGACATCTGTTTGACCTCATCCAGTCCTTCCTCTCTAACCGCACATTAAAGGTGGTATTAAATGGGCATGCCTCCCAAAACTACCAGACGAACGCGGGCGTCCCTCAAGGTTCTATCCTAGGTCCCACGCTATTTCTGATCTACATTAATGATCTCCCCGACACCATTAGTTCCCAAAGTTGGCATGTATGCCGACGACACAACAATCTACTCCCGCATCGATCAGAAACCAGGTCTGGACGACAAAGTGAACCTCGCTGCCGCACTTGAAAGGGACCTCCAATCCGTAGTGACCTGGGGTAGGAAATGGTTGGTAAACTTCAATGCCTCCAAAACAAAGCTGTTATCAACTAACCACCATAGACAATCGCATCTACCTCCCATTAGCATGGGACAGGCTAGCCTCCCAGAGAGTAAAATACTACGCCTCCTTGGCCTTACACTCTCGGCGGACCTCAAATGGAATGACTATATTGAATCCATTGCCAAATCTGCTGCTATGAAAGTGGGCTCCCTGTGCAGGGCCCGGAAATTTTTCCCACCTGAAACTATTCTGCACATATACAAATCTACCATCCGCCCGTGTATTGAATATTGCTGCCATATCTGGTCGGGTGCCCCTGCTGCTCTCCTTGGGCTTCTTGGACAAAATACAAAGGAGGATCTGTAACGTGGTTGATACTGACTTGACAGACCGGCTGCAGCCGCTCTCACACCGGCGTGATGTAGCTTCCCTGTGCCTCTTCTACAAGTACTTTCATGGCTTCTGCTCCGATGAGCTTAGATCACTGGTGCCGCCTAAGCACGAATTTACACGAGATACTAGATTAGCAACTAGGTCCCACCCTTTTACAGTTAAACAAATAAGATGTAACCGTAAATTCTACTCCAACAGCTTCTTTTCTCGCGCTTCCCGCCTGTGGAACTCCCTTCCACAAGTCTGCTTTCCCGACAGTTACAATCTCCAGGTGTTTAAATGTAGGGTCAATAGACATCTCCTATCACACTAACTCCCAACTATTCTCACAACACTCTCATCTACCCCCAACCCTCATTCTCGGTATCCTCACCCGCCTATCACCCACCCTCTGTTATTTCCTATATTTAATCAGCCTTTCTCCACTCTACGTAGCCCCCTGCACAGTAGTGGCAGTGACATGCCTTGCTCGGGGTGAAACGCTTATAAAAAAAAAATAAAAAAAATAAAAAAAAATGCTAAGGAGGAAATCCCACACATCTTCAGCCACTTGTGACGTACCAACACTCACAAATTGGTACAATCTGTGTTTGAGTATTAGATATTGATGCACCCTGAAATTAATTTCATTGTAGATCAAGTGTCCAACATAATTTTATGCCATGACAAAAAGATGAACACGTTCTTCTTTTGTTCAATTAGGACCGTTTGCGAGGGACCGGATAATAGGATTTCAAGAGGACGGTCATTCTGAAGAACTGCTGCACATGCTAAAGGTGACTTGTGACGCATACATCGACAACAGTGGACAAATGTAGATTGCTATATCTGTAGACCAGGTTCTGAATGACCCCGTAGTAGGAACAATCGCCAAGATAAATACATTGTAATGTCAGCAGTAGCAGATCGCACGGCGTCCACGACAGAGGTCATGAATATAGCAGCAAGAACGAGTAGAAATGTTCTTATATCTTTCAAACGAAGAGAACAGCAGTTATACATTAATTTTTCCTGCATATGACCCGTTTCATGGCTGAGATAGATGCATATTTCTCATACTGTTTCATCAGGTAGAGAATAATGATGGTATTATCTACCTGATGAGACATTGTATTTTCAATGTCGATACAAAAAGTACAATTTTTTAGTAGATTGTAGTTTGTACATGTTCTAAAGTATAAGTTATAATAAATATTCATTACTGTTTTACATTAATGTTTTGAACGTTGCAAATATCTTCATTTGGATATGTATATATATATATATATATATATGCAAAAAATATCGGAAAAATCTTCAGCACTGTCAGTCATGTTTCGAAAGAGACATGATCACCCAAGCGGCTATCATGTATGGCACTTAACCGACTGGTAGAAATGCATTTTTGGCAAGCAGGTTTTTGTCATAAAGTGATCAATATCGAGATAGATATAGAGAATTAATAGAATTAATGTGGAGAAGTTTGTCACTTAACTGAGTAGAGTTTTACCGACCTCAAAGTGAAGGCATTATTGTAATATCATCATGATACAGCTGTTTTTCCTATATATATATATATAGTACTGTGCAAAAGTATTAGGACAAGAATTATTTTATCTTTTATGAGACATATTGACAGAAAATAAACGAATTAATTGAAGTAACTTTATCTGATTTACTCAATAAATGCTTTAACAAGAAAAAATATTTGTTATAAAATAAATTTAATGTTTAGTATAATAGCTTTTTGCTTTGATCACAGCCTTCATTCTGTCAGGCATTGACATCACAAGCTTCTTCAATGTATTTTATGGTATCTCCTGTCAAGCAGCTTGTATTTGTTCCCAAAGTGTGTCTTGCGAAATAACATTAGATTTATCAATTCGAGAGAGGGGAATAAGAAAAAAGTCAGTCATATCCAAGGATAATAGAATAATGAGTAGTTTCAAAATAACTTAACAGAAAATAGAAAAAATTAAATATAACTTCTTTTTTAATACAATTCTTTTACACCTAATTTTAAATAATCAATATTTATTAGCAATTTACTTGGCTTTTCATTCTATATTTGATTTTCAGTGAGTTTTTTTAGGAAAATCACACCTGCCTTAATACTTTTGAACACTACCAATAGTGTGCAAAAGTGTTAAGACAAGGGTGATTTTAAACTTTATTTTGATACCTCATAAAAGATAAAATAGTTCTTTTCCTAATACTTTTGCACAGTACTGTATATATATATATATATGGGACGCATGTTCGAACCCGCCTATATTTTATGACAAAATTTCTCAAATGTTCAGCTCGGGAGATGGAAATAAATATACATTATCTTTAATAAGTAGATAAAAAGAGATAATCTACTTATTGAGGGTATCCATTAAAAATAACGTTAAAAAAGTATCTATCTATCTATCTATCTATCTATCTATCTATCTATCTATCTATCTATCTAAATCCCTGTTCCTCATCTATCTATCAATTATCTATCTATCTATGAAAGGATTTTCATATCTATCTATCTATCTATCTATCTATCTATCTATGTAGGTTGTGTGTGTTGTGTGTGTGTCGTGTGTGTATGTGCGTGGGTGTTGTGCGTATGTGTGTGATGAAACCTGTCTTTCAAAAACCCAAGAGATTTAGATCAGAAATACAAAGAGATTTTCCAAAACACGGAATAAAAAAGGTTTTAAGAAAACGCTAAAACGTTAACTCACTACATTCGAATTCACAACACTTATTTTCAACGGAGACGTGATTCTGGTCCAACATTAACCCATTTTATGCCAATGTTTTTGCCTTGTAAACAAACCCCGATTCAGTAAATCTGTTATCGAAAAATGTTATCGCCACAGTAATTTAACTGAATCATGGCCCGAGACGGTGAAACGGCTTTCAGAACATATGGAAACTGAATAGGAAGGATTTTCACTCAGCAGTTCATTTAGTGAAGAAAGCTCAACAATTTATTTACAGGGAGAATCTAGTAAGGAATGACAGAGTCAGCGGAAGACAAAGACCAGCCCTTGACAATTAACCGAGTGAAGACTTGTGATAAAGAGATCAAAACTGGCCTCCTGAGTTGGCAGGTATGATAATTCCCTCTTCTTTCTTTCTTTCTTTCTTTCTTTCTTTCTTTCTTTCTTTCTTTCTTTCTTTGACTATATATATATATATAGTTATATATATATATATATATATATATATATATATATATATATATGGAGTAAGTAAAGAACATGTAGGAGAAATTGTGTTTAATTTAACATATTTCACTTTAATAAAACGAATCATTTTTAAAGACGAATTCGTTCTTAAAAATTTCTGAATTTTATTATTTAAGGAAAGCTTGTTAGATTAAAAACATTTTTCTTATCTGTTCTTTACTTATTTTATTCATCTTGTCAGATTTCAAGCCATATATTCAACTTAAGCTCAACCTATTTTCACCGTAAGTCTTAACGAGAATTATGTGTGCTTCAGCTGCAGATTTCTTTTGAATAAAGTAGTGCAGAAAAATTCCCCGCAAATACACTTTCTTTGGCACAACATCCGACATGTTTAGCGCTATGAAAAACATAGTTGTTTTCACGTTGGTGAAATTTCAAGCTTGCTTAGATTACTTCATTATAGATACATTAACCATCTAAACCTAGACGCACACAGTTCTGAGAACGTTATCTGTTGGGAAATAGCGAGAATTTATTCAAAGTCCTAATATATATATAAATATAAGTATGCATATATATATGTATATGTGTATTTATATATATATATGTCTGTGTATATATATATATATATATATATATATAAGTATATATAAGTATATGTATATATAGTATATGAATATGTATATATAATGTCATATATGTATGTACATACATATATATGTATATCAATGTGTGCATATAGATGTGTATATGTATATTATATGTTTATATATGCATATATTTATAGATATTCATATATCTGTCAATATATATATATATCTATATCTGAGTATATGTTTATATGTTTGTATATATATATGTATATATGCGTGCGTATATAAGCATATATATATATATATATATATACAGAGAGAGAGAGAGAGAGAGAGAGAGAGAGTTACGTTCGGAGTCTAAAGCCAAAACTGCTGACTTTCAGTAGTGTAGTGTTAGAAAGGCATTTAAGGCAAGCAGGTTTTTCAATAAAATTCTCTATATCATAGAGAGATAGACCATTAATATAGAAAACTGTATCACATAACTGATCAGCGTCACCTGCCTTATTCCGACTTCGAAGTTTCGTCAACGTATAATACTACGCCCTTTCATCAAGGCTTAACAGGTTTTTCTACTGATATTCTTTTAATATTTGTGTTTATATTATGTTTTGGAACTGGTGTTATCTGTTGTTTTTCTGTGCAAGTCTGTGTGACATTTTCGCTTGATGAATGTCATGTTATTTGATTATCTTCCTTCTCTCTCTTATTTTTTTATCATTTTTTTCTTTTTCTACCTTTCTCGGTTATCTTCTGTTTTTCTACTGATTTTTAAGAGGTGTTTGATTTTCTGTGAATTATTATTTTATGGTGTGTTGACCACTTGGCTTTAATGGTGACGGTTAAATTTTTGTATGTGTATGCGCGCTATCGCGTGCCAGCGAGCACACGTTTTAATGCGTGTTTGCGTCCGAGTATGTGCTCATGTACGTGTGCTCACACATTCGCTCACATACCTTCATGGCTGTGGGTGTTAATTTTGGATGTGTCTTGCAAATTAGTGCATTTTTCGTGATAAATTTGTTGGTTGTATTTTTTGCACTTCTTTGTGTTTGTTTATGGTTTTCTTTTTTCATTTTTTTTTTCTTTTTTATTACCTTGTCATTGGTTTTATTATATATATTATATGTTTGCATTTGCTTACATGTATTTTTTTGTTGTAATGAGTTTAACCATATGTTGGATTTTATACTGTGGTAGGAGTATGTGTTAGTTTTAAATGTTTTTTGTTTTTGTTTTTGTTAGCGGGTTTGTTGGAGAGAATCGGGTATTTGTTTGTTATTGATACTTTGATTATTCTTTTCTAATTGATTTTTGTTTGGTATTGGTGTGGACAAAGTGTTAGGTGTGGTGAGTTGTGTTTGTAATGAAATCGCGTTTTATATTATATTATTTGTTTTGTTTGTATTAGTATTTAAGTGGCAAAGTAAGAATTTATTTGAGTGTCTTCATCTCCCCATTATTTCATTTTTTCTTTGTTTTTTTTGTTTTTTAAGTGATTATTGCTATTTTTCCTCCAAACACAATTTGTAATATCTGTTATTACTATTGAGTAGAGCTGCTCTTTATGTTTGCCTATTTCGTTTTTGGTGGTGATGTTATTTTCTTTTTGGCTCCATGTCTATGTTGTTAATGTTGTGCTGTTTATGCATCTTTGTTTTGAATAACGTTTTGTTATTGTTAAATCTTTTAAAGATTGCTTCTGTGACTTAAGTATAATTTTTTTTTCTTATGTGTTAATGTTATTTGTTACTGTAGCTTTACGTATTATATTTTTAGTTAGACATTTGTTGCTAAGTGGACAGTTGTTTTTGCTTTGACAATTTAATTTATTGATAGTGTTTTGTTGGTTTATGTTGTTATTAGATGTATATATCATTTTTGTTGTGTTTAGTTATTATTTGCTTCATGTTATCTATGCAGCAGGAACTGATTATGTCTGTGTTTTTGTTGATTTTTGATAGTTTACTGTGTTTGGGGAAATGTTTTCCAATTATTTTGAAGAATATTTTTCTTATTTTTGTTTGTAATTGTATTATCGTAGGATTGGTTGAACAAGATTATGTATGTTTTCTGTTGCTTTTATTTAGTTTGTTTTCGTTTGTGTATTCTTGCTTGTTCCAATAACCTGGTTTTCTTAGAGTTGATTCGTATATTTGTTTTTTGTTTTCGTTGAATACTTTTATGTTGCTGGAATTTGTTGATACTCTTTTGCTTATGGATATAGGTATGTGCTTGAATACGCTATGGGGTGCCTTGAGTTTTTGCTAATCTATATAGGGTTGTTTTTGCTTTTCCGTATGTTTGCATGTGTAGTTGCTTAAACTGAATGTCATATCTAGGAAATTTACTAGTTTTAATCAGATTATATATCTATTGTAAATCTTAGTGTGCTGTGATTTTCTATATCGTTTTCTTTTTTTTTCTGTAGTTCTACCGTTACCGTTTCAGACCATTATTAATCCGTCGTCCCTGTATAAATCTGTGTCTTATGACATTTGCTAATTTGTTAATAATTTAAATGACTATGAGTTCACATAATTCTTTGCCATCATAATTGCCCATTGTCACGTTAAAGTTGTGATAGTTATTGGCATTTTTGTTATTATTAGTGTTTCACATTTTCGTCCATATTTTGTTGTTGCAGCATAATATTAACTTTTTGCAGTATGTGATAATGATAAAGTACCACAATATAAAAACCAGCATGCGGTTAAACTCATTATATCACAAAAATACATATACGTAAATATACAGGAGCAGACATATACACACGTGTATAGATATAATATATATAATAATATCAATAATTAAATAATAAGAAAAGAAACAAAATGAAAAAACAACTTAGACACAAATACACAGAAGTATACGTGCGGGTATGCGCGTGCACACACACACACACACACACACACACACACACACACACACACACACACAAACCAAGTGGTCAACACTAGAAAATAATAAATTACCAAAAATTCTGTACTCTTTGAAAAATCAGCAGAAAATCAGAAAAACGAAGAAAGTTGAAAGAGAAAAAAGAAACAGAAATAAGAATGAAAAGAAAGAAGTTCACCAGATAATATGACATTCATCAAGCTAAAAACCAAACACTCGCAGACTTACGCACAAAAATAACACCAGTTCCACAACAGTATATAAACACACAAACATTGAAAAATATCAGCAGAAGACCTGATCAGCCCTTATGAGTGAGAAGATTTTGACATTCAATACTTTGACGAAACTTCGAGGTTGGCATGACGAAAATGATGCCGATCAGTTAAGTGTCAATTTTTTCTATATTAATTCTCTCTCTCTATCTCTCTCTATCTCCCTATATATATATATATATATATATATATATATATATAGAGTATCGAGGCAGCAAATAATTTTCTAAACATATACAATTAAATATATCTTGGTTTTACTACAACCACGCTCTCCCGTAGACTTACCTATCACATTTCTGATCACAGTTCAATTAAACAACATTTCTCAGAAATACATAGCTATGTAGGTAATATCAGACAGATTTTAATCAACAATACAATAATTCTCACTCATACACACAGTAAAAAGAACGTTCAGATATTGGAGGCCATCTGCATTAAATCAAAACAACCCACACTTAATAAAATCACGTTTAAATCTGGTTATAACACATTACATTGCATTTAAATATATAGCTCTGTTAACATTTCGAGCTCTCACGCGGTGTGACGTCATATAACCGCATTACAAATTTACGAAATGCGTTTGCTATTTGGTAACTGTTATCGTTGCTTAGCAAAGTTTTATGTCAACACAAGATAATATCATCTTTGATGGTGGATGTTTTTATGTTAACGTCCCTGTAACCTCTCTGAAGCTGTCTCATGTGAGCCGAAAGCTTAGAACCAGCATAATAAAAAATATCCAAATGTTGGAGGACTGCAATATCTCCCTTATTTTCCTTGGCAGCTGTGAAATGACCCCTGTATGTTCCATACATCCTGGCATGCTCGGAACTCCTCCTTTTTGAACAGAGGTGTCTATATATTTATTTTTATTAAATATTTTGACAACCTACTGTTTAGTTCTCTCGGTGACTGGCGTCTGTATACACTGCTTACATACAAGACGTTAAAATTTACCTTCTCTTACCCCCTTCGGCGATGGCTGAGGAAGTAGAGACTCCGACTGACACCAAATCGGTCGAGTTTCGATCCCGGCCAGAAGCAAGTGGATATGTCTAGGCACACTGATTAGCTGTGATACAGCGAAACAGGCTTGTATGTGGATGGCTAATGTATATATGTATATAGATGCTGATGAAAATGAACTCTCCATGGAAAGTAATAATTTTCAAGGACTTGAGCTTGTATATATACAACGCGATTCTAATGATGTTAATACTTCTATGTAGTCCTTTTTTGGCAACAGTGTTTGCACACACACACACACACACACACACAGACACATACACATCTATATATATATATATATATAAAATAAAGTTGATGACATATTTCTTATACTTGGCACTATTTATTAATATTTGTAGAATGACTGTCTGAGTTCTTGTGATGAAAAGCAACTGAAATTAAATATAACAGAAAATACCAATTAAATATAATAGCAAATACAATTGCTAATCCTCGACAAAATTTAATGTAAGGAAAATTCAAGATAATATTACACTTCGATAAAAAGCAATTAGTATGAAAATGAAAGAAATATTAGCCCAAATTTAATAATGGTTGACAAAACTTACAAATAATATAATTTCGATATAATATTAAAATTCAGACGAAAGAAATGCTACTAAAAAATTAAAAAAGCTTGACAATATTCCGACTTCCCTTTTTCACTTAAATTCGTATCGAACTAATTAATGCTCATTAAATATCTATATACCGTTCAGCTTTATACATAGGGTGTGTAGTCAAGTATTTAGGGTAGGGAGATGTTCGCTTAAACACGACAACCAGACAGTAAACTTTCAAAAATGTTACCGTAAAAAAATTTTTTTTCAAGCATTTGTGAATGGGAATTGTGCAGCGCAATAAATTTAGTCAGAGATAGGGTTGGATTAACAGATTAAATATGGAAATAATCGGAAATAATATAACAGTTCGGATGTGCGTGTATCATAGTGATTATCTTCAAGTGGAATAGGCGAGCCGAATTTTAACTTCCGGCCTAGCCTGTTGCGTTTACTTTGCACTATGATCCTTGTGGAAATCAAGAATCCATTTTTCCCTACTTCTACTCACGATTAAGCAAAGATAGAATTCTCTATCCTTATGCGGTAGGAGTGTAGGAGATTAACAACTCAGGCAACCAGTAACCACTCCATTTTCTTTTACCAAGAATCTATGGCAAAAAAAAATGAAGAGCCATAATCGCATACACACTGAAGAGAAATGGGATAAAATATGTAGTAATTATGAATGTATTTAATTAAGTATCAGTCAGTTAAGTGCCATACGTGATACACGCTTGGGCGATCATGTCTCGAAAGACTGGGCAGAAGGATATCCCGCAGTAGGTTACCATTACTTTCTGCAGTAGACTGGTTGCCAGCCAAGGCTATAGAACCCAATCTGTTCTGTTATTTAACCCATAACTGGAGGGAACAGACGGATTAATACCTTTCTCAGTGGTATATGTGTGTAAGTGAATGCAAGGAATTCAACTAGAATTCGAACTCGGTACCCCGATCTCTCGTTCCGAGCCAATGCACCACAACGCATATCCGTGTATAAAAATGAAAGAAAATATATACACACATGCATATAAGTGTGTATGAACAAGCACACACACATACACACGCACACACACACACACACACACACACACACACACACACACACACATATATATATATATGTGTGTGTGTGTGTATATATATATATATATATATATATATATATCAGCAAGCAGTGTGCGTATAGAAGAATCCAAAGTAGAATCCTGTACATACAGTGGTAGGATAACTCTCTAAGAGAGCTCTAATTATATATCTATATAAATACATATAGACCAAATATAAGAAAAATTAAAACAGACACGTTATTTCATGGTAAATCGGAAGTGTAAGCCTATTTCAGGCGAACCATCATCAGCTTCCGTCTTTATTTTACGAAGGATTCGTGTAAAATCCTTTGTAAAATAAAGACGGAAGCTAAATCCATAGCGTGTTTCGTGGTTGAAGCACAGAGATATTAGTCAAAATATAGGACGAAACAGTGCTTTCTGCATTCTGTTGAGGTCGAATATAAAGCTCGATGATTTACTTAATAATTGTTCAAATCCTCCTACTACTTCTTGAATAATATCTCTGTGCTTCAACCACGAAACGCGCTATGGATTTAGCAGCTTGGTTGCGGAAGTCGTTGCTTGGGGAGGCACTATCCTATGGGCAAAGGAGCTTGGATTAGTGCCACCACGGAATTCGTGAGGAGCGGCGCACTTCATCGAGCTTAATTCGTTAATACATCGTTACCAGGGCCCGTGGTACAGTTCGTATAACATCAGCTTAACCAACCACAACTGTCTGGGTTCGATTCCTGGTAGTGGATGCGCACTGCTGATGAGTCCCAAATATAGGACGAAACGGCCGTCCGTGCTTTCTGTATTCTGTTGAGGTCGAATATAAAGCTCGATGATTTACTAAATTATATATATATATATATATATATATCAAAAGTTAAAGAGTAAAACTAGGATCCTCTGCAAACACCAGAAAGTGGCACGCGGCTGAATGGAGATGTCGAGTTTATATATATATATATATATTTAAGAAAAACCCTTTCTGTATCAAAGTTTTGTGCCTTAAGAAAGTAACAAAGTACTAAAATAAATCTTGAAATTTTATTTCGTATTTATACATAGAATTAACGTTTGGGGATATCGATAGGCTTTAAAGTTTTAATTTAGTTAAGTCCTAAAATATTCTTAAAAATTTGTATTTTAAGAAAATTTAAACTATGGGGGACGCTAAGTGATGAAATTAATTGTTTCATAAATGAAAATGAGTAAATGCTGTTTTTATTGAATTTTCGTTTACTTTTTTTAAAGTAATTATTATTTATCTATGTATTTTAGTTTATTTAGTTTAATTATTTATTTATTTCTTTTAAATATTTACAGTTCTTGAGTTAACAGTTTTCTTTGGGTTAAAAATATGTTCATATATGTTAGTTTGAGAAGGGAGTATCTTCTTTAAGAAAGGAGTTATTTGAAAAATTCAGGGCGTAATTCAATGATTTGACATGTTGCACCCTCAAGCACTTTTCGCCTAATTAAGTAACTTTCACTTTTAATGAGTATAGCATTCATGAGATCGAAGTTCTAGTTGAAAACATTTCTGTGCATAAGGAAGGCATTGGATAAATTGTTATGCAGGAAATCTTTTATGATAAAAGCACGTGTTATACATAAAGTTTTCCCCATTTGTCTTTTATTTTCATTGACTTTACAAATATTTTTTATATATATCTGAATTTTTATACACACACACACACACGCTCACAAGCACACACACACATGTACACATACATATATACATACACACATGCATATATATATATATATATATATATATATATATTGAATATATATATATTGAAACTCAAGTAACGCCTCAGGGTGTCTTTTATATATATATATATATATATATATATATATATATATATATACGTACACATACACATATACATACACACACGCATATATATATATAAATTGAAACTCAGGTAACGACTCGGTGTGTCTTTTATCTCTCCTCTTACTCTGTATATATATATATATATATATATATATATACAAAGACTTACTACCACCATTGCTTACATCATCAGTAAATATGAATGAACATGTTCTAGAAGCTTCCATGCAAGTCCAAGCCAAGACCATGCTTTCCAGATGAATTTGTATGCTTTGGATCATAAGCAGATCCTTTCTTTCACCACACTTTGGCATTTTTCATCACTTTGATAGAGATTAGTTTTGCTGTCATCAGTCCATAAAATTTTCTTCCAGGTCGTTTGTCGTTTATCCCTGTACTTGTTTCAGGGATTTTACTAGCAGCTCGCTCTTTTTAAAAGTGTTTATTATTATTATTATTATTATTATTATTATTATTATTAATGCTTGCATATTAAAGTAATTGATTATCAGCTGGAGATCATTGCTAAGGAATAAATGATATCAAATATCTCCAGATCATTAACAGGCATATCAATATTCTTACTGAGCTCAACAGGCTGGTTTTTGTACTCTTTTTCAGATCTTTAATTCTTCCTATATCATTGCAGTTTTTAAAAAGTAGTTTGGAATACTTCAATGATTACAGACACTAGTATCGTTTTCGTATGCTGTAATTTCCACATATTTTTTACCCGGTTCTAGATTATTATTCTCTTGCTTTGTGGCCCGAGGTTATTATTATTATTGTTGCTGTTGTTAAATTTATAATATTATTTCAAATTAGCCGATAAATTGAGTTACATGTGACGGCAGGAGTTTTCGTCATCTGAAGCAACATGAATGAAAAATCTGGTTTCCCTAAATGTCAAATATGGTCTGTAAATAGATTTTCTTTCTTCCCACATTTCTCACTTTCTCTTTTTTTTCTTTGCTTATGCCCTCCTCCACCCCTCTCTCTCTCTCTCTCTCTCTCTCTCTCTCTCTCTCTCTCTCTCTCTCTCTCTTATACCTAATATCTCACTCTTGTTCTCCAAATTTCCAACCCTGTTCATCACCTGTGCATTTAAATTCAATTGGTCAAAGAGTTTTAGTCGTTTAAAAAAGTATATTAGGCTGCTATATCTACAATTGATTCATCAGAATGGTTAACTGCCATCTCTCTCTGCCCTTTCTCTTTATATAGAATAGTATATGTGTATATTAGTGCAGATATATTAACATGAATGTACATATGGGCCTCAATCTTTCGTTAAATATGATGAACAAGGAAAATTTTCTTAATTTTTTATTTAATCTTTCCAACGTTCTTACATTTTTGTGATTGGTGGAAGTGAGGGTGTACAAAAACTGTCCATACCGTGCATTGTCCCAAGCGCTTTCGGACACTTCCTTAGCCATTTTTAACGGGAAAGGCTTCTTTTTTTTGGGGGGGGGGGTGGTTGGGGGCTGGTTTGTTTTCATATTTTTGCTGTGTGACGTATTATTTGTGTGGATTATGTAATTCTATTCCATCCATCCATACCTACCCTAAAACTTATATATATATATGTGTGTGTGTGTGTGTGTGTGTGTGTTTATATATTTTGTCGGAATGATGTATGACAAAGACGAAATGTTTTTGTGTAAAACGTTCCGCCATTTACGACATAACCGGATTAAATTTGCTTACGTTTTTGCAACTACGAACGAGAGATGCTGGAGATTATAAATTTTAAACTATTGTAAATTTAAAAATTGTTTTTTATTTATTTTATGTCTTTTGGGTACATAATCTAGTATGTGGATGATCTAGAAATCTAGGCACACTCTAAATATTTTCGTCTTAGTGAATTGTTTCTCAGAGTAGCATTTTTATATCAAAATTGTGGTCAGACTTATTACGGTGAGCAATTAATACATCTAATCTTGTGTTTTATGAAATATTCATTTGGATTCATATATTTTTTATTTAAATTACTTGAGGTTTCTCCTATGTATTTTTGTGGCAACTATTACAAGTGACAGTGTAAATTTCTCCTGTAAGTTTCAGCTTGACTAGATTGCACCCTCTCCAGAAATTGGTGAAAAACAACAAAAAATTTAACCCCTCTCCTTGGAACAATCAACCCATCTCATATATAAGAAAAGCTCAGAAAGCACAGTTAAAAAATTAAGGGTAAGAAATACGACTAACATATTCCAGATGTAAAATCCCTATACTCCAAATTCTTCTTCTTCTATGTGCTTTTTCCTTTCAGGACGTAGGCGATCAGGGCTTTCCACGTCTTCCTATTCCTGGCGCTTTCTCCTGTAACACCACCCAACTCCCGTTCTGTCATCCACCTGCTCAGTCCTACAAATATGTTATGCGCTGCTTTTCTTTGTCTCTTTTCCCCTCTCTCTTGCCTGTTAGTATCAGGTTCTCCAAGCCCTCCTTCCTCATTGCATCTCCCAGAAAGTTTACTTGTCTCTTCCTGATGCTTAATATTTATTTCCTTTTCGTTTCCATCCTTTCCAAAACCTCATCATCGCTCACATGCTCGATCCATGATATTCGCATCATCCTTCTGTAGAACCACATTTCAGTTGTTTCAAGTTTTTCCTTCATCTTTGATGATATTGTGAAGTAAGAATCTGCTATTAGATTACCAATAGGATTGCCTTTTAGGGGAATGAAAGAATGTATTTTATTAAAATTTCTCGAATCTGGTCGCTTCCAAAATATTTTACACAAACAATCGACGTACTTTCGATATGATGATGATGTCCTGTCAATATATCCTCGTGATACTGGTTTATCTGAGTTTGTAGATAAAATACACAAAATCGACCAAACAATAGAATTTACATACAAAATGGAAGAAAGCAATACTTAATATCATGCTGCACCGCATAGCGTGTAGCTTGAAACTTAGTGTCCAGCACGCGCACTAATGAAAGCGCAGTGAACCAATGGAGTCAGGTAATGGAGAGAACCAATTTCGATTGAAATCATTACGTGTAATAATAAATCCCTTACGTGTAATAATTGACACAAAAATACATACAACGAATTTAAATAAGATATTTGAACACAGAAGGAACATTCTGCAGAACAATACATTAACTGTATTTGTTGCTCACCATAACGAAACAATATTTATTTATCAATTTTGTTATTTAAATTGCAAATTTTATCAACGGAAAAAAGAATTCCCTAAGACAGAAATATTTAGGGAGTGCCTAGGTCGCTAAATCAACCACGGTAAATTTGCCCCCAGGCTCTACAAAATTTCACAATTCCTGGCAGTTCTTCTATTATACAAGTGTCAGTCAGTTAAGTGCCATACGTGAAACACGCTTGGGCGATCATGTCTGGAAAGAGACATGACTGACTGGGCAGAAGATTACCCCGCAGTAGGTTGCCATTGCGTTCTGCGGTAGACTAGTTGCCAACCAAGGCTATAGAACCCAATCTGTCCTATTATTTAACCCATAACTGGAAGGAAGAGACGGATTAATACCTTTCCCAAGGGTATTTGCGCGTAAGTGAATGCAAGGAATTCAACTGGAACTCGAACTCGGCTCCCCAATTTCTCGTTTCAAGCGAGGATATGTAATAATAAAAGTGCTGGAAACAAAACTAAAAAAACAACGAGTCTAAATGTAATCGGCTAGGTTTTTTACCCAAAACACACACACACACACACACACACACACATATATATATATATATATATATATATATATATATATATAACAGATTTAGTTTAGCAGTAAGTTGACATGTCTTTAATTACATGAATTTTCCACTTTGTCATATATTTTTCCCATGTACATATATATATATATATATATATATATATATGTACATGGGAAAAATATATGACAAAGTGGAAATTTATTGTTTAATACTTAGTTTTTGGTCCTAATAGGGTTAAACCAATACACATTTGTATTAAAAAGTGTTCTATGCAATTACATTGTAGAACTTTTTAATATTTTTCATTTTTAAACGAGTTATTTCGCTACCTTGGTTTCTACCACAAGTAATGTCTTCAGGCGATTTTTAATAACTGATTTTACCTTTTACCGTTTTTTCTCAATTCTACAATACAAGTTTTCTCAATTCTACAATACAATTTCTACAATATAAATATATATATGTGTGTGTGTGTATGGAGGGTTGGCCCCTCGTATACCTGTCTTCCAAGACGGCTAGCTAATCCCCTTTGTAGACATCTGCTTAGGCATATTTGTGTTTGTTCAACATCCACAGTCTACCTGTGGTTTATACTGCAACTATGCTGAGCGGATGTTAGTTACAGTTTCTGGGAGAGAGCGCGGTATCTACAGTCTGAACAAGGCCAGCACGCTCAAAACCTCAAAACGTCATGGACGGCTTCTAAATTTCACACACAAGTTTGTGTTAAACCGTGGTATGGTTTTCAGACGTTTTCCAAAGATGCCACACACTGAGATCGGTTCCTATAGACAGATAAACCTCAAGAAACCACCTTCTTAACAAATCAACCCTGGTGAGATTCGAACCAAAGTCTTATGGACAGAAAAGCAAACGTTCTAAACACGCACACCTACACATATAAATATGTAAATGTATGTGTGGTCATAACTGGATATGTTCCAAACTTCATAAACACGTTGGACATTCAAAATGGAAGAAAACAACACTTTACTTTCCGAGATATTATACTACACCGCCAAGCTTATAGCATGAAACTTAGTGTCCAGCATGCGATTAACATATTCCAGATATGAAAATCATAAAATGAATTCAAGAGAACATTTAACAGAAAATGCATTAATTGCTCAACGTAACAAGACTGACCCCAATTTTGATATAAAAATTTTTCTCCGAGAAATATTTCACTAAGACGAAAATAAGATCACACATACCTTTTTAGCTTTGTGCCACATTTTGGTGTGTGTGTGTGTGTGTGTGTGTGTGTGTGTGTGTGTGTGTGGTCATTATTGGGTATGTCCCAATTTTCATAAACACGTTGCACACTATTGTGAGGCAGCGTCAGTTCCATCTACAGATTAACGTCGTTCGGACGCCTGTCTGACATGGTCGGGCTCTCTACCTTCGGGCGGATAGTAACCCAGACGAGGTTCCATCGAAGGGTAGAATCTCGTCTAGGGAAAAGTAGACATTCAGTTTTTGCCCGAGCTATGAGACTCGGATTACCCACATTAAAAAGGCTTTATGCCACATTTTGTGTGGGAAGGCAGCTAAATACTGACAGTGCTGTCTAGCGATTAATGTCGCTAAAACGCTTTTCTGAATTTATCGGACTCTCTGTCTTTGGGCAGGGAGGAACACAAACATGGCTGAGCAAAAGGATAGCGACTGTTCTGGGGAAAAGTAGACAATTAAATTTTGCCCGAGCTATATAGCTCGGATCACACATACCTTTTTAGCCTTGTGCTATATTCTAGTTTAAAGTGGGAGGCAGCTAAATAATATATATAACCCTGATATAAGAGATCCTGATATAAGATAAACCCTGATATAAGAGACCGTTTATCTGGTCCCAAATTAGAGCCTGTGGTAATGTATATAAAATAGACCAAAATCGGATATAAGAGAACTCATCCGGGTCCGATAACTCTCTTATATCCGGGTTACACTGCGTTATTGTCGAGCAATTAAGGTCGCTCAGACTCTTTTTTGACATTGACGGAATCTCTGCCTTCAGACGGATGGACCCAGACGAGGCTTCGCCAAAAAGTAGAATCTCGTCTCGGGAAAAGTAGAGAATTAATTTTTGCCCGAGATATATGGCTCGGATCACCTAGATTTTAAAAGCCTTGTATCACGCTTTGTCTCTAGAGGGGAGTTAACTAAATTCTATTTTGCCGTTTAGTGATTAACGTTGCTGAGACGCATTTCTGACATTGTCGTGCTCTCTGCCTTCTGGCAGAGAGAAATCCAGACGAGGCTTCGCCAGAGCGTAGTGTCTCGTCTGGGGAAAATTAGACAATTAATTTTTGACCACGCTATATGGCTCGGATTACCCACATTAAAAAGATCTTGTGTCACATTTTGTCTCAAGTGGAGAGGCAGCTAAATATAATATTACTGTTTAGCGATTAATGTTTCTCAGACGCTTTTCTAACATTGTCGGACTCTCTGTCTTCAGGTAGACGAATGCCCAGACGAGGCTCTGCAGAAGCGTAGTAGACAATTAATTTTTGCCCGGACAATATGGATCGGCTCACCAAACGGTTTGTGACTCATTTTGTCTCTAGTGGTGAAGCAGCTAAACAGTATATTTCTGTCTAGCAGTTCATCACTAGCAGTGGTTATCTACTTCAAGCAGGATGCGAGTATTGTATTTTTTTATGTTATAAAGATTAATATTTCATTTACAATCTCTGTTTTGGTTATTTCTCATTCAGTAAACATTTTAGGTTAGAACAATATATATATATATATATATATATATATATATATATATATATATATATATATAATCCACGTACATGCCTGTTTCGCTGTATCACAGCTCATCAGTGTGGCTAGACATCGACTTGCTTCTGGCTGGGATCGAAATTCGACCGATTTAGTGTCAGTCGGAGTCTCTAATCCCTAAGCCATAGGCACATGGAATCAGAGAAGGGTAATATATATATATAACGCTCTACGTTTGCATCGAGCTCTCTTTATAAAAGTAAATGCATGAACAGCAGGTTAAAAAACCTACGAGTTCCACAACTTTGTTACAATATATATATATATATATATATATATATATATATATATATATATATATATATAGTGGATGTAATGTGTTTGAGGACAGATTTATATTTATACAAAAGCAGATATATAAACAACAAAAAACGTTATAAGCATAAAAATGTATTATCTTTTTATAGGTTTACTCAATAAAGCCACCTTTAACTTTTCAATCACTACTTCTATGCGAGATCGAAATCGTCTATACGCTTGAATTAAAAGGCCCTTTGGTATTTTGGGGTTTAAGTAAGTGTTTATTGACCTCAAACATCGCTCTACAGGTAGTGCTACAATAGATTGAGATCTGGGGAGTTAGGAGGTCAAATGTTAGCGGTTATGTTACGAAAATGTTCAGGCATCCATTTCTGCGTTGCTTGAGCCTTGTGTGATGGTGCAGAGTTTTGCTGAACTACATAAGGTTTTCCATTGCGTACACTGTTTATCTTGGACTTAACAACTTTTTCCACCGCGTCAATGTAGGCAGCAGAGTTATTTCTATGGTCTTCTGGAAAGAAGTGAGGAGGCATAACATGTTCTTCATTGATGACAATTCCAAAAACCATGACAGGTGTTGGAAAATGTCGATGCATAACTGTTGGGACACCAGAAGGGTCTGCACTTAATCACCTGTCGTTTTTTTTTTAAATTTATGATTCTGATCAATGTTTGTCTCATTTGAGAAAAAAGTCACATCATCTTCTGTTGCTTTTAAAAGTTTGTCTAAGAGATTTTTGAAATCTGATTATGCGCTTTTCTGTTGATTTTCTTAGATAAATTTACCTTTCCGCATTACATAAGACTTGTATCTGTTATCTTTGTGAAAAACATTTTTGATTGTTCCTTCTAAATGGAAATCTTTCGCAGGTGACATCTAGGATTGTCACCAATGATCTGCTGAACTTGCAGGATAAATTCAGGTGTATTGATGATGTCAGAGTATTTGGAATGCTTTTTTCGTCTTGATATTATGTATCTATCTTTGCTATCTTACTCCTTACGAACTTTGTAGACGAAAGATCTGGCAACATTTAAAAATTGAGATACCTCTAATTCACTATGCTCATTTTTTAAGCCACAATTACAACATGTCTTTTGATTTTTTTGAGTTAGCTGAGTATTTGGCATAATATTTTCTGAAAAAAAAATGAAATGAAGTTTATCAAAATGCAGCAATAATCTCCTAAAACCATCTTCAAATACCTTACCCACCATGAAAATACATATGTACATATGTATACATGCACGCGCACATATTTTTAACTAAAAGGTTATTATATACGTACATCTGTATATTATTACATAACTAATTATTATATATGTACCTCTATACTGATAAAAATGTTTTTTCCAAACATGATTATAAATATTGTGTCCGTTTTTATCGTTGATATTATTGAGAGTTGAGTTTTTCTTTTGTAATGATTCCATTATTCTTAGCTGTTTTTTAACAGGTGGATGACACTATTTTGATCGTATTTTTTACGGGTATTCTGTGGACGGAGGTTTGTAAATTATCGTGTGTGCTTAAGTGGGTTCAAACTAAGCTATGGTTTGAGAGATGTAACTTATGTCTTCTTGATGAGCAAGTAGTGGTATGTCCACTATTAAGCCTAGAGTGTCGTCAAGATGGAGATATACATTTCTCGGAGCTGGCGTTACCCGCCTGCTAATCAGGGATCCGACCCTGAAAGTAATTCCTATGAAGGTTATTCTATCAGCAGGTGCATAATATCGGGGCTATTTTATTACCATTTTGGGAATGGGATGTGAATATTGCAATAGTTTCTGGTGTGGGTTCTCGATGACACGAAAGACTGTACAGTTACGACTATGCTTTTTAGCGATTAATCTAGGTGGGTTTTTACATATAACAGAGCTAGGGAGTTGCTATTTTGCTAACACGGTTCCTATCTTTCTCATATCAAATTATGAACAAAGATAACAAATACAGACCATCTATACAAAAAGTAGACACTGATTTTTCAAGCCCCGCAGTAAAATAAGGGGGTCAACGTTCCAACTATGAAGGTGTTAAATTGCATCTTCATGAGGATAAACTTCATCTTAGTAATTTTTTGTCTGAAGTTTAATTGTTGTTTATATCCTCATTATAGTCACTTCTTATTCCCCTTTTTATACGCTTTTTATATCAATCTCACTCAGTAACCTTCTACTTTGAGTGGCTCTTAGTCCTTACATTGGGTAAATTAGTATTTTAAATAAAACAGCGTTCCAATCATACCAAGGAGTTGGGGAGTGCCGCCATCGTAAACGTGAGTGTCAATGCAAAAAGAAACTCCTCATAAGGGTTGCACTAGTTTCATTGTGCTGATATAGTATGTGATCTACATGCATATTTGTCGTATATCTTGTGATCTACAACAATATCTAAAGTTTCAAAAACGAAAGCTTAGTACTAAGGTGCAATCACCCCAATCTCTCTCCTCTCTCTCTTTTCACACACACACACACACACACTCTCTCTCTCTGACAAGTTCAAATTTCAATTAAAACCGCCTTCTTTGAATCTTTCCGCCTGTCCACCATTATTACTAGTAAAAAAAGGTGGCATCGACATTTCAAAAACTTTCAAAGAAACATGCAGAGGTGAAATTACTTGGAGGACATATGGCAAGTTCAGATTTCAATTAAAGCTGCCTTTTTTTTAAGATTACCGTCTGCCTTTGTGTAAAACTACACATTTTTACTCGTAACTCACTTTTCTAACCAGAATTGCACCTTTTATAAAAGAGTTTGAGTGTAGATCACAAGTCCGTCTAGATTTAATCTGTAGATCATGATGGCGTGTAGATAACATACTATACTAGCACCAGTTCCATAATAGTAGACACTACAAACTGGATGAAGAAATAAAACCATTTTTATCACATTATAATGTCTTCATAAATATTTATTTACATTTAAGAAAAGAGAAAGAAAATTGTCAGCAAAGAATCTCTTAATATATCCGCTTCTCTTGAACGACACTGTTTGCATTCAGTTTGTTTTGTTTTTGTTCTTTTTTTTTTGTGTCATACCGACGACCAGCAACCTCTTCTGTCGCACCCACATTGCAAAAGCCAGATCTGGAACAGGAATTCCTGTTAAAAAGCTGGAATGTTCTTCAATCAGTTCACATACCTCACCTCACGGAACCTATTATCTTTAACGGAGTGGACAAGAGGAGTGTCATAACTCACCAAACAACAACAAAGATTATTTAATCTGTTGTTTGTGTACGTGCCAGTCCATAAGCAGATATCTTACTGCTTAGACAAAGCAGTCAACTTCCACGCATTGCGTATTTAAGTTTCTTTGTATATTTCCAATTTTTCCGATAGCAAAGTGCACAAAATTTTACATTACAATCATTTGAAAACAATGATTTGTATTTGGCTAGGTGTTAACGTTTAGATCATTACTAAAAAATCGTTGCAGTTCTGTTTATGTGACATTTTGATCTCGAAATATTAATGTATAATAAATAGGTAATACCCAAAAACTTCTTTAGCTTCCTTTATTTTACTAAACGCATTGTGACAGCCTTTAAGACCTAACCATATTCCTAATATACACACTGATTCAAGCAAATTACAAAACTTTACTATATATATATATATATATATATATATATATGAGAACCAAGGAGATAGAAGATTGCAATTGATGTTGCACTTAAACTTTAGGACATTGTATTAATCAAGAAAGCAAGCAAACGGAAAGAAGTTCCGTAAGCGGAAAGTGTGAGAAAAGAAACTGATAGAACAGAAGATGCGGTTACATTTGACTATCTAGACTGTAAAAGGGTGGAGCCTTGATGCCATTCTAGTAGCAGGCGTAAATACATATGGCCAGTGAACCAGAGAACCAGAAGCTCGTCAGAAAAGTTACTATGTAAATCCTTTTTTTTTTTTATAATCATATCGCCCCAAGCAAGGCAGTTTGCTGCCACGAGTGCGCAGGGGGGGGGGTTACATAAAAGGAAAGTTATGAGAAAAAGTGATAGTGTCAGGAAGTGGGTAAAAGAAGGATGAGAATACTGATGTGATGAGAGTTGAGTGGACAGAGAAAAGAGCAAGAGAGAGGAAGCAAGTCAGTGAGATAGGAGATGACTATTGACTTTACATTTAAATTCTTGGAGATTGTAGCTGTCAGGGAAGCAAGTGAACTGAATTCCACAGGCGAGAAGTGCGAAAAAGAAGCTAGGAGAATAAAAGTTGCGTTTACATTTTATTGGTTTCACAGTAAAAGGGTGGGACCTCGTTGTTAATTATTTGTAGAAGAGATACAGAGAAGCCACATTGCGCCGGTAAGAAAGCGACTGTATCTGAGCTTTCAGAATGGAATCGATCATATTACAGATTCTCCGCTGGATTTTGCCAAAGACCCCCGAGGTGGATAGCAGGGACACCCGAACGAAGCACATTAAAAAATTAAAAAATATTATTTTTATAATTTTTTTTCTCTCCGTGTAAAAACATTGAGGTGAAATATCTCCCTTTATTAGTGATTATTGAAATATTATTACTAAAATATTATTATTTACTGCAGTTGAAATCATTGATATTATATATTTTTACTGGTACGCCACTATCAAAAGTAGAAAAAAGATTTTAATCTAAGTAAACAATACTTTTTTGAACATATTAACTTGGAATTTATTCAGAGGAATTGAAAAATATGTAACTTCTAAAATTGATTTTACTTTTTTCTCTAAAAGAATAAACCCTTTTTTTACATAGTCACCGCTGTTCTTTCATGTGAACCCTTTAATACTGAATATACCATTGTTTTATTCAGTTAAATCCATACGTGATAAACGCTTGGGCTCAAAAGAGATACGACTGACTGGGCAAAGGATTTTCCAGCAGTAGGTTAACATTACTTTCTGCGGTAGACTGGTTTCAAATCAAGGCTATAAAACCCAATATCCTGCTATTTAACCCATGAGTGGAGGGAAAAGATGAATTAATATTTTCAGAATTGTATTTGCGTGTAAGTGAATGCAACAAATTCAATTGGAATTCGAACTCGTTTCGAGCCTATATACACTGCACCACATTGCACATCTATACTATTGCTTACATTGAAAAAATGCCTAATGTACAGACGGTGGTGTGCTGAAAAGTTCTCAACCCGGTTCACATCACAAATTCTGTGTTATATTTCTATAGATTGAAAGAGTTCTTTTATATAGCAAAGTAACAATTTGAATACGCCTATTCATTTTAATTATTTAGGATCATTTTCTGAACAATATTAACAGAAAAATGGAATTTTTTATTGAATTTATGACAGTTATGAAGTTCTGATTCTTAAAACAAAAAACAAAACAAAACAAAAACAAAAAAGTAACGAAAGGAAAGGAAATTTAGACAAACACTGGATGACATGTGCCTGTCATTATCATTTGTGAAGATGAGATGTGACCATATTCAGCTCGGAGATTTTCAGACCTAATATGCAGTATTGTCTGGAAGGACATAAACGGTGTCAACGCCCGAAATAGTTGATCATGCCCATAGCCTAATTTTACCATATCGATAAATCTTGGACAAAGTCTTGCCGAGAGACTAAAAACATCCAGTAAATATGTTGAATTTAAAAATCATGAACAGTTGCGTATACCGAAGCTGCCAGTTAAATGGGTGTAAAAATATTTGTTTGCCAACCAAAAATAATATCGAATGGAAACCTCCAAATTGATTTAATATAATTTTCAGCGATCTTGTGAATGCGATTTTTTTAATCATTTCACCCCAGGCAAGACAATAAAACC
Organism: Ascarosepion bandense; assembly: GCA_037127315.1. Taxonomy (NCBI): domain Eukaryota; kingdom Metazoa; phylum Mollusca; class Cephalopoda; order Sepiida; family Sepiidae; genus Ascarosepion; species Ascarosepion bandense. Next base: position 1,076,403 of record JBBBDQ010000937.1, read on the forward strand.
AATAAAATTCAGAGAGTTACAGAGTGTGAAATTAAATAAAAAGAAAAAAATATTATTATTATGGAGCGAGAACAATAAAAGACAGACGATAAATGTTGAAATCGATTTTTTTTTTCGCTGAAACGTTCACAGTCGGACCAGCAAGAATGTCCTAGAACTATGAAACTTATGTGTTTTTTCATATATTCAACCTGCATTTTCCTCCACACTTCAGCGCACTTGACACATAATTTCTAAGTATCTTTAACCCATTAAAAATTCTTTGGTAACTGAAATATTACTCCGTTGATGTTATCACTTCCGCATCATTCAAAAGATTTTCCTCTTCGAATTGTTTTATCGTTTACAACCAGGAAGCAGGATCTGGTGGATTGAGTGAACATTCTATGAATCAAACCCTAAATTCTTCAGAAGAACCATCGTCGGTGCTGGTATATTTTCCGCGAAAAAAAGGACACATTTTGGTTGCGCCCTTCGCAGGTTTTATTCGACACATTTTTTTAATCAGTACAGCAAGTCAGGGTAATATTCTACATTATCTGACGTCTTTTGTGCTTTGAATTTCTGAGGACGTGAGAAACCCTAGTTCAGTGATTGTATGAATTGTTGTCCGGTCTCCGGATCATAATGGGATAACTATGTTTCATCAACAGTGAAAAGTCATTCCAAAAATAATCAGATAAAAGTTTTCAAGGTTTGGAAACACAAAATAGTCAGAGGGAAGAACTGAATTAAAAAAGTGCAGGGTGAATGTATGAAAAAGCACATTTGTAAGTTTTCACTTAAAGCTTTCTTTACAGACGACAATATTTTGTATTAATTGTTGGATATTATGAAAAAATCATTCACCAAAAATTATTTTTTAATTATTTAATCATTTTGCCCCAAGGTGAAGAGGCTCATCCCTTGTTTCCTGTTTAGGATGCGGTTTCCGGTTTTCTCTTTTCCAATCTTTTCACTCCTATGTAGCCCCCTGCACATCAGTGGCGTTACCGCCTTGATCGGGGTGCTATGATTATAAAAAAAAAAGCAAATTGGGAATGCCACTGGTGTGCAAAGGGTAAAAAGTGAAAAGAGAAAACCGAAAATAGAGAGGATTGAGGAAACGACAGGAGATGAAGGGAATTTAAGAAGACAAAAGATAGCGATTGATGAAATTTTGAAGATTGTAGTAATCAGGAAAACAACTAAACGAAAAGGAGTTCCACAGGTGAAAAGTACGTTTGAAGAAACTGTTACCTTCCTTATCCCACAAAAAGACTATCCATGACTTTCTTTGGTGATTTGGGGGTTTTTTGAATTTCTTCGATCGAAAAGAACTTAAGTATTGCCACTCCTTGAACTGTTGTATACTCTCTGAATCACAATAATGTAACCATATTTCCTCAACAGGGACAAGTCATTCTAAAAAATTACGAGGTTGTGCTAAAAAGTTCCTCAAATGTGACCAAGTGACAAAATATCAGAAAGTTTTACTTACTATGGATGATAGCTTTTCAGTACACCTTCGTAAAAATAAAGGTTTCATGGAAAAATTCAAAGTTAAATAAAGAACAAGTTACTAATTAAACTACAATATCCAACTCAGATGAAGAAAAAACTTGAAGCAATAGAAATGTGGTTCTACAGAAGGCTGCTGAAAATACCATGAACAGAACACTTAAGAAACGACGGAATCCTACAGACAATATCAAAAAGGACACTTATGCTTAACATCAAGAAGAGACAGCTGAGGTTTCTAAAACACATAACGAGGAAGGAAGGCTTAGAAAATTTGATACTCAAAAGATAAATAGAAGGTAAAAGAGACAGAGGAAAGCAATACATGACCTACTTGATGAGCTTGAGTAAATGGATGATATAGCAGGTTTGGGGAGAGATGGCAACAATTAAAAAAAGCTATTAAGAGTCACAAAGGATAGGAAATTGTAAAGGGCACTTATCGCTAACGCCCTGAAGGAACAGGGCACATATTTTTCTGAAATACTATTAATTTCCACCATTAAAACAACTACGTGATTGATGTCGATATTTTCTGTTAAACACTAACAAAACATCAATTCAAACAGATTATTTAATATGTAAAATTTAATTCTTCTTCTTCTTCTATGTGCCCTGTCCCTTCAGGACGTAGGCGATCATGGTTCTCCACGTCTCCCTATCCCTTGTGGCTCTTAGTATGTTTGCTCCTGTTGCTCCTGGCAACCCCCGTTCCGTCATCTACCTGATCAGGCCCTGCAAATATGTTATCCGCTGCCTTCCTCTGTCTCTCTTTCCTTCTATCTGGCCAGTCAGTATCAGGTTCTCCAGGCTCACCTTCCTCATTGCATGTCCCAGGAACTTAAGTTGTTTCTCCCTGATGCTCAGTATTAATTTCCTTTTTATTGCCATTCTTTCCAACATCTCATCGTTGCTTGCATGCTCAGTCCACGATATCCGCAGCATCCTTCTGTAGAACCACATTTACGCTGCTTCCAGTTTTGTCCTCATTTTCAATTATATTGTCCAGCATTCACTGCCGTATTGAAGAACTGACATCACATAACAATCCAGCACTCTTTTCTTTGTTTCTAGTGAAATTTTCCTGTGTGCTAGTACTTTACTCAGCTTCTGGAACACGTCCTTTGCCATGCCAATTCGCCTTCGGATCTCTGTCTCACACTTTCCATCTCCTGTTAGAACACTTCCTAGGTATTTAAATTTTTGTACTTGCTTTATTCTGGTATCCCCCACCTGTATTTGGCATTTTGGGTTGCACCTTTTGCTGATGACCATGCATTCAGTTTTCTTAAAGTTTATTTGTAGTCCTTTTTTGTCACTCTCCACCGCTACCTTCTGTAAGGGGTCTTGTAGTTTCCTTAATTACAATGTTAAATAAATTTAATTAGGTTTAACCCATTAATGCCCACCATAAAATCTGGTATAATCTTTTAAAAAATTCAATTAATATAAGATATATTTTTTTAAATCTATTATTATTTATAGATATCTATCTGTAATTCATTAGTGCTCCACCGTCTCGAAATGTGACGGTGAGCATGAATGGATTGAATTGAAATTAATAATATGAATTTAAAGTGATGACAATTGTAATTTTTAACATTTGTGTGTTCTATATGAACATCACAATATTAGTGGAAGAATATATGAAATATTGAGAATAATACTTCTTACTTGATCTTCTTTAAAAGACACTAGCAGCATAGCCCAGCGTTGCTCGGGTGTAATGAAAGCTTTAAAACTAATCCATGGTCCTGGAGCTCAGATTTTTTTGACGTTGGCACGAAAGACTAAAAAGCAATAGCTGTTTCCAGTTAAAGTGAAACCGTAGACTGAAAGAAAAATGAATGGTTGTAAGTCAAATTTTGATTTCCTGGTATCGATATCAAATTTTCTGCACTATTGTAAGAAACTGCAACCTTGAAACTTCTGAATATCGTTTATGTCTTTGTCTATGAGTGTATCAAATTTGATTAAAATCGGACCACTCCTTCTATAACCCGATTTTTTCGATTATAGATTTTCGATATTTATCGGAGGTACCTCGACACAAAACCTAGCTAAGAACACTCGCAGACGCTTATAACACAATTGTGTAAATTTTCAAGAAACTCGGTTCAGCCGTTTCGGAGTCTATAGGTAACGGACACACACACAGAGACACACAGAGACAAAGTTCCATTTACAAATAAGTTTAGATAATTCTAGTTGAAAAAAGTTCTTCCTCTTCTTGAAATCACTATGGGGAAGGCAACAATATAATACTCCATTATCAATCATGCCAACCAGATTATACCTTTGAGTTTGAGTGTGTCTTGATGAAACTGGGTGTTACATAATTTTGAGTGCACGTGACCAAATTTTAGTGCTATAGAAATCAACATGCGTATAAAAATAATTATAGTTTAATCAACTTCGAACTTTAAATAAATGTTCTTCGTACTTCTTGCTTAACTTGTGGAATTTGGAATTTGGAATTGAAGAATAAATGCAAGAATTTACCCGTGTTTGATATTCATTCGCCAAATTCGACAGCGTCTCCATCAATATGCTTCATGTAGAAAATCAAACGTTTATATATTTCAAAATCAAAGCTTCATATGTGGCGCTGTGTTAAACCCTTATAAGAACCATTTCCGGAAATCATTACACCTAAATCGAAACAGATTTTTCTAAAGCTAATAAGGCACAATCCATAAAGATCTTTCAAACGTATGTGAGAGATTAAATATGACTACAGTTATATATATATATATATATATATATATATATATATATATATATATATATATATATATATGTTAAGTTTTTTATGTGTTAGTAAGAACTGGCAATGATATTTTGACTATCATTGTTAGTCATATTCTGCTTCCATAAACAAAATAATTTTCTAAAAGGAATAATCAATCAAGGTCAATCGCAATTGGCATCACAGAGACATTTTAAATTCTACGATGCTTTCATTTGCTGTATAGTATACGTTTCGTAATGACTAACGGTTTTCAATTCAATGTAGTCATTCTGTTAGACTGGTTGCCCGCTAAGGCTAAAGAACTTAGCTTGTCCTACTATTTCACCCGTAGTTGAACGGTCGATAGCTTTTCCACGCTAAAAAGTGAGTGCAACAAACCTCGACGGGAATGCAAACTCGGCTATGTGGATTCTCGTCCCGAGCCGCTATTATTTACACTATCTACACATACTTAATAAAAAGGATCACTTTGATACTTAACCATTAAATTTTACTCATTCCCCCAAATAGTTGTTTGAAAAAATATTCAGCGGTAATTATTTTTGCGTTAAATTTCATGAAAAACTGTCATGTGTCAGAAGTTAAAACAGGCGTTATTGAATGACTAGTGCTATTATATATATATAGGTATCTCCACTTATTTTTGATATCAAAATTATAAATTGAATTTTTCAGAATAAATGTTTTTCTTTAAGCTTTTATTTTAGTTTTAATTTGAAACTAAGTGATTGAACTTGCTATTTCCCGTAAGCAAAATACGCTGGTGTATTTCCAACAGAAATTATATTAGTTGGAATCTAAATATTTGAGACTTTTTAAAAATTTTCAATTTTTTTGCCATTTTTGGGTGATCGACACATTTGTAAAAAAAAGTTAATTCTCGGTTTTAAAATCTTGTAAAAATAATATTATATATGTGACACGTTATTTTCTTGATAATTAGAAAATTTAAAGTTAAATTAATCTTATTTGAAACAAATATTCCTCGCTTATGGCATGAAATTTCGATTAAAAGTATTTCTTAATGAGAATATGACATTTACATGGCAATAATATATATATATAATATTTTTAACATATTTTACTGCAACCAGATGCACATTAAAAGAAATTCTATTTGTAAACATTGTCTTTACTTAATAAATTTATAACCGGAGACACTGAGTGACTAGAAGCAATATAAAAGATGTCTGAAACTTTATAATTCATCATAATAAAGAAAGAAAAAAATGAAAACAATTCTTATAAAAATTCATTATTAATCGAACTTTTTTTTCAGAATATGATATCCTAAAATTATACTATTTTAAAAATTTATCTAAATTAAAATAGCGTAGCTTTGATGCATTTTTGAAGAAGGTCAAATTTGCTATACGAAGAATCATTAAACACCAGATTTCCACCGTAATTCCTGAAAGACACACACACACACACACACACACACACACAGACACACACATGAAGGATTATTAAAAGAGAAAGAGTAGATTTCGAAAATTTAATAAAAACAAATGCTGTCAGGCAGAAGCATAATCAACACGTTACTGGATATCAAATCAACCATTCATCCGTACATGGAGTACTGCTGCCATATATGGTCAGGTGCCCCCGCTGTTCATCTCCGTGTTTTTGATAGGCTCCAAAGGAGAATCAGTAATGTGATAGGTACCGACGTGGCGGCTCGACTACAGCCACTTTCCCTCTGACGGGATGTGGCTTCCCTTTGTCTGTTCTATAAATACTTCCATGGCTTAAGTCAGTGGTGCCTCTGCAACAGGTGTTTACTTGTGCAACCAGACTGGCAACTGGGTCTCACCCATTCACAGTTAGATCAACCAAAAGCAAATAACAATTCTACTCCTGCAGCTTCTTTTCTCGCATTTCCCGCCTGTGGAACTCGCTTTCATATTCTTGCTTTCCTGACGGCTCCAACCTCCAGGAATTTAAATGTAAGGTCAATACTCATCTCTTAACAACTTGACCCTAGTTCTTTCTTCATTACCCTGTATATCCTTTCCTTTCTCACCACCTCTGCAACTGTCATCACACCTGTATTCCCTTCCTTCTCTTGCTCCTTTCTAACTGGTTCATCCTTCTTTTCACTCTTCTCTAATCTTTTTACACTTATGTAGCCCCCTGCACATCAGTGGCGTTACCGCTTTGCTCGGGGTGATATGATTTTAAAAAAAAAGTAGAAAGTTTATTATTTTAAGGTTGTTCTACTTGTACGCACCCAATAAGAGCACCATGTGCTGCGCAGCAAGCATCGAAATGGTATTCTACTTCTTTCCACACTTGAATCAATTTATCTGTGGATACTGATTTCACAGCTTCAACAATCCGATGTCTCAAATCTTCAAGAGTAGCAGGCATAGGTGGAACAAACACTCATTCTTTCATATCCCTTCACAGATACCCTTGGGTATTATGTAGTGACCTGCGAGGCCACAAACAATGTACAATATCCTCTCTTCCACAAATTATAACAATTTAAATTTATACAAAATATGGAAAAAAATATTTAGACAAGATTGAAAAAATTGAATAACTTTGGATTTTTCCCAATTCAGTAATGTGCTAAACGTGTTTCTGTTTCTTAGATTTTGTTTTTATTAAATTTTAGAAATTTGCTCTTTCTTTTCGAATTACTGTGTGTGTCTGTATATATATATATATATATATATATATATGTGTATGTGTGTGTGTGTGTGTGTGTGTGTGTGTGTGTGTGTGTGTGTGTGTGTCTTCGGTGCCAACTTTATTAGAAAATAGTACAGATTTATTTTTCGTTTAGATATTGGAAGATTCTAAAATGGAAATTTCCCTTTTAATAAACTGATTCAAGCCAATATATCGCCACTGTCTTGATACCATTATTGTTATCGATAGCAAATACTCAACAATCATCCATAAATCTACATTAGTGGACTAATGGTCGTCAAATGACCGTAGTGCTTATAAAGGGGCTTTTCTTCTCTCGGTATCAGACTGACTTTGTCATGGTCTCTTTCTCCGCCCACGACGTCACTCGCCCCTTTTTCCGGTTATTTCCGCTCACATTCCACTCCCTCCACTCTCTTTGGCACTGACCCGGTTTATTTTTTTAATTCATTTTTTTTTTATATAATTCGCTTCCGCCATCGTTGATATACCCCCTATCTGATTCCATCTCCCACCGACTTCCGTTTCAACCGTCATTCATTCTTCAGGCCTCAAAACCGCCTTCAGTGGTGCCCTACAGTACACACTCAAACTCTGTTTTCTTTATCTGAAATTGTTTTGACGTTAACAGCGATTTTTTTTTTTTTTGGCGGCTTATGGAACGGTTTTTTTTTTTTTACTTCTGTTAAACAATGTCTGACATTCTTGCGATTTACTTATAAAAATATGGATACTTTTTATTATGTCTTTTTTTAATAGTTCATTGTCTCGTAGAACTGTTTAGTCTTTTGCTTTCTTTTCTTCTTCTTCTTCTTCTTCTTTGTGTTCTTCTTCTATGTGCCCTGTCCCTTCAAGACGTAGGCGATCATGGCTTTCCACGTCTCCCTATCCCTGGTGGCTCTTAGCACGCTTTCTCCTGTTACACCATGCAACCCTCGTTCCATCATCCACCTGATTATGTCCTTCAAATATGCTTACTTTCTCCTGTCTCTTTTTCTCTTTATCTGGCCTGTTAGTATCACATTCTCCAAGCCCTCCTTCTTCCCTGCATGTCCCAGGAACTTTAGCTGTCTTTTCTTGATACTCAGTATTAATTTCCTTTTCCTTTCCATCATTTCCAAAACCTCATCATTGCTCACATGCTCGATCCATGATATTCGCAGCATCCTTCTGTACAACCACATTTCAGTTGCTTTAAGTTTTTCCTTCATCTTTGAAGATATTGTCCAGCATTCAGTGTCATATTGAAGATCTGACATCACATAGCAATTCCTGTACTATCTTTGTTTTTAGCGAAATTGTCCTGTTTCTTAATACTTTACTCAACTTTTGAAATGCTTCCTTCGCCATGCTAATTAGCCTTCGGATCTCTGTGTCGTCTTCTGTTATAACACTTTCCAGGTATTTAAATTTTTGTAACTGCTTGATTTTAGTATCTCCGACCTGTAATACTTGTAAAATAAATACTTTATTCTTAGAAATTGCATATTTGCATCCATATATTGAAAAGTACACATTATGTGCGTTGTGTTGCAGTGGATATCGGTTCGGAATGAGAGGGCTGATTCGTTGCATATACTTACGCGCAAATACCCTCGAGAAATATATTAATCCATCACTTCTCCCTCCAGTTATGGGTTAAATAGCAGGACAGATTAGGTTGGTGAGCAGTCTACCGCAGAAAGTAATGACAACCTACTGCATGAAAATCTTCTGCCTAGCCAGTCATGGATCGAAAGAGACATGATGGCTCAAGCGTGTATGACACTTAACTGACTGATAGAAGAGGTATTAGTTAGTTAAGTGCCATACGTGATACACGCTTGGGCGATCATGTCTCGAAAGAGACATGACTGACTGGGTAGAAGATTATCCCGCAGTAGGTTGCCATTGCTTTCTGCGGTAGACTGGTTGCCGACCAAGGCTATAGACCCCAATCTGTCCTGCTATTTAGCCCATAACTGGAAGGAAGAGACGGATTAATACCTTTCCCAAGGGTATTTGCGCGTAAGTGAATACAATGGATTCAACTGGAATTCGAACTCGGCTTCCCGGTTTCTCGTTCCGAGCCGATATCCACTGTACCACAACGTACATCAAGATGAGGTATTAAACATTCCATTAATATTTTTTTTTAAAAAAACGACAAACAGAGTTTGTTTTTATCTTGATGTTTATTTATTACCTCAGAGCAGGTTAACTGGATGATGTACAAAATATTAAAATATTAACTAATCAATATAATTTTGTTTGTTTGTTTCTCAAAATAAATACTAGACATTATTATTATCATGAGATTTCATTTGCTTTTTATCATTTAACTGGGTCGTTTATCTATAACAGCAAGTATAAAATGTGGATCGGAGATAAAATTTAAGCTCTCGAAGATGCTCAAACACACGCCCCTTTTTGTCCCCGAGAAACCTTATTTAACACACCATATCTTATCTACGAGTGTCAAACAGCAGGTAGGAGATCTAATATAACCTTTAAGTCATTCCTTTATTCCGCGATTTCTCTCGATAACATATTTGTTCTTGTTTTTGCACTAGTATTTTCGGTCTAGTATTCTTCGTAAAAGATGTGCAGTAGCGTAACGGTTATCGGTGTGTAAATTAGAATCGGATGACCGAGTTCAATTTCCGGACTGGTCTAATTAGGAAAACTATTGGGAAAGACAACACTTCATCGCTTCTCCACTCCAAACGCAGCACCAGTGTATCCTGGGATATTTAGTCTTGGATGAAAGCCAGTCTAAGAGAAGGACTACTCTGAATTCCGAACTGTGAAAGAAACAGAAAACCACTCCAAAGAACGCGTCGCAATTCCCAGATAATAAGAAAAGATTTTTGAGAGCCATGATCACCTCCGTTCTGAAGAGACATAGCACTAAAAATATTCGTAGCAACTGTTTATCGTTCTTATGTTATTTTTATTACATGAATTGTTATTATTAATAATAATAATATTAATATTCTTAGTTATTGTTTAATTGAAATATAATTGAATATTCTTAGTTATTGTTTAATTGAAACATAATTTTAGTTTTTTTTTTTATTGTAACTTGATGTTTATAATGGCATCAGAACTCATGATCGATGGTTGGTGCGCCCAGCACGTCCATCATCGTTTGACTGGAAATACACTCCGCAACTATATTAGTACTAGATTAGAGAAGCTTTCCTAATGAATCAATCACGTCATTTTTTTGCCGGTGCCAGCCGTCAGTATTCGAACCCAGGTACAAAACCAGAATTTTCAACACTAAGATTCAAAACAGAAGAGTCACCACAAAGATTAGTGTCACGCAATCTTCCTGCTTCTGTTTCTCGCCATTTGGCTATACGCTTAGGAAATATTAAAACACATCACGGGGAGGGTGAGACGCGGTGTGTGTGTGGGGGTGGCGGTAATCGAGAATTTATTAGCATCGGAAGCAGCAGATTTTAACTGAATCCACTTATGTTCACTTCGCTTGAATAACCTCGGGAAAGGCATAAACTCATCTTCTCCTGTCTTTTGTCATATCACCACATATCTTTCCAGAATATTTCATTACTGGTATCCCTCAATGACTGACAGTGAAGGGTGTTGATAGATGACCCCTAAAGCAGATCACTCTCCCATAAAAAGATATTTTTCTAAGTCAACAATGATAGGAGCAAATAAAATAAAAAATACAATGATTTATATATAAATGAATTACGTTTTTTCCTATTTTTTTTCTTTCAATTGGAGTAGATAGATCTATCTATCGCCCGGTTCACACTCCACCCACGTCTATTGAACAGGTTAAGAGGCTCATCCCTTGTTCCCTGTTTAGGATGTGGTTTCCGGCTTTCTCTTTTCCAATCTTCTCACTTTGGTTTCTTTTTTTTTTCAATTGGAGTAGATAGATCTATTTATCGCCCGGTTCACACACCACCCACGTCTGTTGAACAGGTTAAGAGGCTCATCCCTTGTTCCCTGTTTAGGATGTGGTTTCCGGCTTTCTCTTTTCCAATCTTGGAAAAACAAAAATTATAGTTTCATGAAATTACGTTTTTGAATCATCTTTGTTTTTACTACATTTTTGCTAACATAAACACGCACACACGCATACACACATATTATTAAAGAGGATAACAGTTGCAGAAGCGTGCATTTGAAATATTTCTTATATTGCTTGGGACACGTATCTACAGGTCCGTCGCCAAAGTGTTGTCAAAAGAGCAAAACGTTTAAGTCTGGGTGGAGGGGACCAAGTAAGAGTTTGCACATTAAAATTAGTTTACATCATTTTCAGGTAGGGTGGGGCAAATTATTTACTGGAGGCAGGCCCTTATTTAGCTACGTCCCTGTATATCTCAATTTGCCACTTTTTTCTAAGTGGTATGTTATTAATATATATATTTTTTGATAATAATGCAAATAAATGTGGCCCCACTAAACCTGCCAAGTTTCTGAATTCCTTAGGGGCGATATTTTCTCTCTCGTTAGACCGTTCGGCTGCACTGTGGTTACTGATAAGAACATTTTTAAATTTCAGTTCTCCCAAATTGCTCAAAACCATTATTTTCAATTTCTTTTTTTTAATAAAATGAAGGAGATTCATGAAATAATTCCCTCATGCGGAAAAAAGGCGGGCGCATGATAATAATCATAAAAGTTGTTTTGACTTGAAGGCACGCTCAAAATCAGTGTGATTTCGGATCTTCAACGTGGTTGCTCGTTTCTAGAAATATCCAACTGCTAAAGTTTTGTGTTGAAGAAATACCCACATAGCCAACCAGTGGTTTATATTGCAAATATGGTGAACAAACCTTAGTCATAATCCAAATACGTGCCCCACTAGAGACACATACAGTTTTGAATTCAGAGTTGTCCTTCTATATTGGTTGCCGATCAAGGCTAAAGATCCAGTCTCTTTTACTATTTAACTCCTAGCTAAGGGGATAAATAATGGATTCCTACGTTTCCCAAGAGTATTTGTGTGAAAGTGGATATGATATTGACCAGAAATCAAACTCAGCTCGCCAATTTCTTTTTCCGAGCTTTAAACCATTACACCACCTGCACACGCTTGATTCACCCGCTAAATGCTGGAGATTTGATAATATATAAATAAGCTGGAAATAAGCTGATTCTCGATAATTTTGCTTATCGGCTTACAAACCTGTATAGGTTATTTAAGGCCGAAATTTAAATATTTTGTAAGCAATTTTATGCTTTCAGCTACAGATATTTTGTAGATATCGTATATTTCCGAGTATAAAACAACCATTAAATGCCAAAAATCACACTTAAAAATCGAAGACTGTCTTATACTACAGTTTTAAAAAAAGAAGTCTTAAATTCTGAGTGATCCCTGTCGGTAGGCTAACCTTGGCCTCGGTCAGTCAGTCAGTTAAGTGCCATACGTGATACACGCTTGGGCGATCATGTCTCGAAAAGAGACATGACTGACTGGGCAGAAGATTATCCCGCAGTAGGTTGCCATTGCTTTCTGCGGTAGATTGGTTGCCGACCAAGGCTATAGAACCCAATCTGTTCCTGCTATTTAACCCATAACTGGAAGGAATAGTAGGATTAATACCTTTCCCAAGAGGGTATTTGTGCGTAAGTGAATGCAATGAATTCAGCTGGAATTCGAACTCGGCTCCCCGATTTCTCGTTCCGAGCCGATATCCAATGCACCACAACAACCCGATAACCAATAACGTACATGAAAAGATTCACACAATTAAATAAACTGATAAATTATCTTTATTCTTTTTATTCGTGAAATGTACTATTATCGGACTAATGTACTATTAACAGGATTTTATGATTGTCGATTATGTATAAAATCAATTAGTATACAAGTCTGTTTGTAACTGTTTAAAAGTAAAAGAAGAACCAGAATTTGCAAGAAGTCACATGAAACGTAAACTAAACAATTGTTTCCTTTTAGAGGACATGTGTAGGAAAAACATGATATAGAATCGGTTTTGTTATTTTGTTTATTTTGAATTTCTAAGGATACCGTAAGTAAACCATTTCCAATAACATCATCTTTATATAATCAATAAGCAGTCGTATAGGATAAATTCTTGAAAATTTGCTATATTACCTCGTCTTATCTAAAGATCGCCTTATACACAAAAATATACGTTAATTTTATACTTTCAGGGTAAATTTGTTTTTTTCTTTTTTTTTAGATATTGTTTACAGATCATAAAATGTATTGCTGGTAATTTTACAAAAAATGTATTTTTATACTTTTTTAGTGTTGCGTTGATTGTCATTTTGCTAAAAAAAACTGTATTGTTGGTTATTTTTCTATAAAAATGTGCTGTTGATTTTTATTTAGGGGTTCCCTATTTGCCCATTGCTAGGACCTTATCAGATGCTACTACTTAGGGTGGGTTTGGAAAAGCAGTAGTTTAGAGGTGTTTCCATGCTCCTCAAAACCTCTGATCTCCTGATCAGAAACCCTTCTGGCAGATCTAGTTAGTCCTGCCGAAGACAACTGGGAATAAGACGTCTTCGCCCGTTCTTTCAACATGAGCACCTATGGCTCATCAACTTGTAAACCTTAAAACACCAAATTTTCACCAAAGAAGATTATCATTATCAAAAGTACATAGCTTAGAAAAAATAAAATTGTTTACTGGTTATTTTAAAATCTAAAATCAATGTACTTTTTTTAGAATGCTCTGAACAAGTGAACTTTTTGAAAAAAATCTACATAAATGATGATTTCTTTAGTGGGAAGAAAACTTAGGGGAGGAATTAGGGGAGCATGAATTAAAAGAAATATTAAAGTACACCGTCCTACCAAAGACGCCTACCTCGTCTCGCAGTACATATTCACAAGTATATATAACTGCGAGTGCTCCACTACTGTGGCTTTGTATTAAACAAACCTAAGCTGGTATTGGTAAGAAAAATAAACGAATCTTTTTTAAAGTAAGCCCACCATAGTCGTAATGCTCGTTCAAGCTCTATATAATCAACTTAATATGTTCATAATGGTGCAAGTCGTTTCTTAGATTTGAACACTTCATATTTCAATCCATTTCAAAGTAAGGCACAGCAAGCGATAACTCGGTTGAAAATCGTGATTGTGATCAGTATATTGACGTATTTGTAAAATATGACATCAAAATGAGGTGACTTTTAATAAAGTTGTGGGCGGCGTGTTGAATATTTGATGGACTTAATATTTGTGGTTTTTTACGTGCATGTTATCAATCTTCCCTGATCGATTGACGCAATCCCTTCCACAGAGAGTATGTTGTTTTGGGGGATAGAAGTCCATATAAGTAAATGAATTTATATGCTCTATACAATGAACATATGCGAGTAGAAATCAAGAAAAAATGTTTCCCTTTGCGGATATGCTTTATTTCCACTAAGATAAGGCCACTTCGAATATAGGAAGTTGCTTCAAGTAACGTAAAAAAGGTAGTAATTTCAAATAACGTTATGAAATTACTGGACTGTTTTCTTTTGTACCCACGAAAAAATTATGACCATAAGTATTGCATATATTTTACTTTGGTTCCGGAGTAGTAAATTATCAAATTTTAGCAGCTTTGCTCGAAAAGAATAATGATATTTAAAGTTTGAAAAAAGTGTAATAATAATAATAATAATAATAATAATAATAATAATAATAATAATATCATTAATAGCACTAACCAGTCAACTTAATAAGACAGAATGTGGTTATAAAATAGGACAAAAGAAAATAAGCCATCTATTTTACATGGATGACTTGAAGTTATATGCTAAGAATGATAATGAACTGGAAGGTCTTCTGCAAACTGTAAAATGCTTCAGCGAAGACATTGGAATGAAATTTAATTTGAATAAATGTGCTAAAGCTACAGTTTTACGTGGATCAATACAAGAAACATCCTCAATTAGCCTAGACCCTGCTGTAACAATAAAAGAATTGAAACCAGAAGAAGCTTATAAATACCTAGGTGTAAATGAGAGCGAAAACATTCACCATAAAAAATGAAAGAAATAGTGCGTAAAGAGTACTATAGAAGGCTACGAATGATATTAAAAACTGAATTAAATTCACAGAACAGAGTTATGGCCATTAATAGCCTTGCAATCCCAGTTGTCCAATATAGCTTTAACATCTTAAACTGGACTCTAAACGACATCAGGCGAATGGATGCTAAAACAAGAAAGCTTCTTTCTAAGCATAAGATGCATCATCCAAAGGCTGATGTAGACCGTCTATACATACCCCGTAAAGAAGGTGGAAGAGGTCTTATTCAGCTGGAATTGTCATACAAGACAACAACTATTGGCTTACTAACATACATAGAAACAACAAAGGATTGGATGATACAATTAGTAAGGCAACATGAAGAAAGAAAGAAAAAATATTCAATAATAAAAGAAGGCAGTAAATTCAAACAAGATTTACAGTTAGTAGATTCTGTAGAAAAGCAGAACGGAAGCCAAGAGCCGGCTATTGCGGCAAAGAATATGAAAATGAAAGCCAAAGATAAAGCTCTTGAACAAATGAAACAGCGCTGGCAAGACAAACCTCTGCATGGCCAATATCCAGTACGTGCCAATAAATCTAATGTTGACAAAGTTAATACTCATCGATGGTTACGTGCATCTGGATTAAAGTCCGAAACTGAAGGCTTTATTCTTGCAGCACAAGACCAAAGTCTTTTCACGAGAAACTTTCAGGCAAATATTATGCATAATAATATGGATCCAAAATGCAGGTTTTGTGATAAACACCAAGAAACAATAGACCACCTAATCTCAGGCTGTTCTGTGCTTGCCCCAAATGAATATAAAAATCGCCACGATAGAGTTGGGCAATATTTACATTGGACAATATGCAAACATTATGGAAAAGCTGTAGGCAAACACTGGTATGAACATCACCTAGCACCGGTTACAGAAACAGAAGATATAACCATTCTATGGGATTACACCATCTACACAGACAGAAAAATTGAAGCAAACAGGCCAGACATTATTGTTAAAAACCAGAAGGAGAAAACTTGTCTATTAATTGATATGGCTTGTCCAGCGGATTGTAACATAGCAATCAAGGAATTTGAAAAACTGTCAAAATATAAAGACCTGGAAATTGAAATAGAAAAAATGTGGAAATTGAAAACAAGAGTTGTGCCAGTGATAGTAGGTGCACTTGGAATGATAAAAAATGGAACAAAACAACACATTGAAAGAATCCCTGGAAACCCCAGCTTAAGAGATATACAAAAAATTGTCTTATTAAGTACAGCCCACACACTAAGGAAAACTTTATCTATGTAATGCTGGAGATGATAGGGAAGATAGAAAAACATGAAATGGAGCCATAACAACACGCCACTACCTGCCTTAGGTCTCCCCGCAGACTTGGTTGGTAGTGAGACCAAAGCAGAAATCGAAATATGATGAAAAATGACATAATAATAATAATATAGAGTTTATTTATTTATTTATTTATTTATTTTTTTGTTAGATGTTAACGAACCGCACTTTCTGATACGCTTGTATTACGTTAAAGGTTAGGGTTTTCATTGAGACGCTAGGGATTAGGGTAGTGTTTTTCAATGTTTTTAAGCAGCGGCACACCGAGGAGCAAATGAAAATATCACGGTACACTTAGCAAAATCTTTAAATGTAATGAAATAAAACAATGTATGTTTTTAAATAGACGCACAAATATAAACTTACTTTATTTCAATGTTTCTATTGAACAATTTGTGCAGCTCTGTGTGGTGCTTTTACTTTTCGCGATTTCTTCAATGTTTAGTCGAATGTGTGATAAGCAGACTTTAATTTATTCTTAACTAGCAGTATAGCCCGACGTTGCTCGGCTGTAATGAAAGCTTTAAAACTAGTCCATAGTCCTGGAGCTCAGACTCTTTGGACGTTGATGCGAAAGACTAAAAAGCAATAGTTGTTTCCAGTTAAAGCGAAACCGTAGATTGAAAGAAAAATGAATGGATGTAAGTCGAATTTTGATTTCCTGGTATCGATATCAAATAAGTTTTTTTCATCGTAAACTGAATTTTGAAGGTTAAATGAGTCCTCTGAGTAAACGGTATCATGGCTGAGACTAAGAACTACAATTATACCTACTTAGAGCCAAACTCGAAGCAAAAACTAAAATAAAAGGCTGAAAAAATATACAGACAGATGCCGAGCATTATCCTTTAATAAACACTAGCAGTATAGCCCGGCGTTGCTCGGGTGTAATGAAAGCTTTAAAACTAATCCATGGTCCTGGAGCTCAAACTCAGCTTAAGAATATTTATATAAAGTTTGGTGAGAATCGGATAAAAATTGTGGATTTGTATAAAGGACGTACAGACAGATAAACAAACACGCACACAAACATCTTGCCTTTTATATATATTGTCGATTTTCTGCACTATTTTTAGAACTGCAACATTGAAACTTCTGAATATCGTTTCTTATGTCTTTGTCTATGAGTGTATCAAATTTGATTAAAATCGGACTACTCTTTCTATAACCCGATTTTTTTCGATTATCGATTTTTTATATTTATCGGGGGTACTCAACACAAAACCTAGCTAAGAACACTCGCAGACGCTTATAGTACAATTGTGTAAATTTTCAAGAAAATCGGTTCAGCCGTTTCGGAGTCTATAGGTAACGGACACACACACACAGACAAAGTTCCATTTATAAATATGTTTAGATATATAATTTTTATTTTTATTTTTATAATCGTGTTGCCCCAAGCAAGGCATTTTACTGCCACTGTTGTGCAGGGGGTTACATAGGAGGAATGTTATAAGAAAGCGTGACAGGTTATAGGGGAAGAGAGTAGGAGAAGGAAGAGAATACTGATGAGAGTGGGGTGAACGAAAAAAAACATGAGAGAGAGGATTTTAGTTAGTGAGACAGGAGATGACTATTGACTTTACATTTAAATTCTTGGAGATTATAGCTGTCGGGAAAGCAAGTATGCGGAAGGGAATTCCACGGGCAGGGAGTGCGAGAAAGAAGCTTCTGGAGTAGAATTTGCGTTTACAATTTATTGGATTCACAGTAAAAGGGTGGGACCTAGTTGCTAATCTTGTGGCTCGAGGAAATTCATATATAGTGGGTACCAGTGAGCTAAGTTCATCGGAGCAGAAGCCGTCAAAGTATTTGTAGAAGAGACACAGGGAAGAACACAGTGTGTCGGTGAGAAAGCGACTGTATCCTCGCTGCCAAGTCGGGAACGATCACATTACAGATTCTCCGTTGGATTTGGTCGAGGACACCTAAGTGGATAGCAGGAACACCCGACCAGATATGGCAACAACATTTAATGCATGGGCGGATGGTAGAGTTGTATATGTGCAGGATTAACAAAATATTTAAAATAACATAAGCGAAGAATAGGGAAAAGAATTTAAAAAGTATTTGTTTATTCAAATACTAACGCAGTGCCATTACTACTTGCACACATACATATGCGACAATATTTCGCGGAAAACTAGTGCGGTGTACCTCGAGGTGGTGTAAAGGTTAGCAAGCTAGAACCTATTACAATTTAGTAGCGAGTTTGATCCTTATTAAGTACCACTTACTTTCGGCGTTGACTCTACATCTAAGCGGGGCTTAGAAAATCTACACTAGTGTGGCACGTCGGATGAGAATCACTGGGTTAGTTTTCTTGCTAACGGTGCAAACTTTTCATAACCAGTGTCATATTATCCCCTAGCTGTTAGGATTTTCATCTTCGGTCAGTGGTAAAAATATTGCAGTTGTCATCTATGGTTATTATTTTGCAGAACTAAACTGGACTTCTTTATGTGACGTGTCACTCCAGGACGTAGGCGATCATGGACTTCCACTTGTCCCTCTCTTTTGTTGTTTTTAATATTTCTCCTCTTGATATCTCTCCCAAACCCCGCTCCCTCATCCACTTGCTCAAGCTCATCAAGTATATCTTGCGTTGCTTTCCCCTGCCTTTCTTTCCTTCTATCCATCCTGTAAGCATTAGATTCTACTAGCCCTCCTTCCTCATTACGTGGAAACCTCAGCTGTCTCTTCCTGATGCTACGTGTAAGTTTTCTTTTCGTTAGGTACCATACGTGATAGATGCTTAGGCGATCATGTTTCGAAACAGACATGGGTATAAGATTAACGTGCTGTCGGTTGCCATTATTTTCTGCGGTAGACTGTTTGTTAACCAAGGCTATAGAACTCAATCTGTCCTGCTTTTTTATCCATAGCTAGAGGGAAGGGACAGATTAACACCTTTCCCAAGGATATTTACGCGGAAGTGAATGCAATTCCGATTTCTCGTTTCGAGCACTACACCAAAACGTACGTTCTCAAATACCTTTGTATACGTATCTGGTACATTTATGCCGGGAAATTAATATTGGGGGGCATCGCTCCCAAGCAGTACTTCTTCGGAAGAAGACTGCGGTCATTACCCAGTACTCGAGGCGTCCTCAAAAGGGTAAGTGCAGAATGGGCTTCAGCAATTTCTGTACGGCCTTACCGAAATCCCACACGCATTAACCTCCGGCAGTGTATCATCATATTTAGCGCTGTGGACATCCAAATAAATCTTTCTTAATCATTTCACCACAAGAAGGGGTGAAAGCCATTAGCACATAGGGAGTTAAGGGAGGAAGAAAAGACTTTAGTGGAGAGAAGTGAAGAAAAGGACAATAAAGGAATAAAAATAATGGAAATAGAAGATGGCGATTGACGTTGCATTTAAATTTCTGGAGATTGTAATTGGTTGGGAAGCAATAAATCGGAATGGTGTCCTAAAATGAGAGTATAGAAACTATGAGAATAGAACTGTCGGTTGCATCTAGATAGTTCAACAGTAAAACGGTGCGACCTAGTTGCCAATCTAGTAGCAGGCTTAAATTCATGCAGTGGAGGCACTAAGGAAAAGGCTCATCAGAACAATTGCCATAAAAATATTTATAGAAAAGACAGAAGTGAGGCAAAATCTTACAAAAATATGTTGGTTTCTCGAGATTAGAATAAAGGCTAAAAACTCGGCTAATTTAGGAGCAAATGACGACGTCGGCAGAAGTCAGGATTTTTGTTTAGATGCCATGAGTTCCAAAACGCCTTCCTCCGCTTGCTGTTTTATCTGTCATAAAAGTTGGCCATGAGCAACACTTTTATTTCCATTGTGGCAGCCAGTTCGAGATATAATGTTTTGGCCACCTGTGAGACCTGGAGTCATTAATAGTGCTTTTCTAGCAGCGAAGGAAGAAGATACACTTTTCAGGCGGGGATGGCAGAGATGAGAAAGAAAAAGAGAGGATGACAACATTGTAATGGTTGAAATGCGAAGAATAACCGTAGCACAAGTGCGAAAGAGATGCACACATGCGTGTGACGCTTAAATATACAAAGGCCTATATGCGTAAACAAACGCGCTCTTTCGCCTTTTGCTTTCTCTCTATTTCAATCTCTCACACGAACCTGCATCTATTAAGTTACATGTTCATATGTATACCTATAAGTTTCTATGTGTATATATGTACTATGCCTTTTAATTAAGTATATTCTATATAATTACATTTAAGGTATACATGCATATATTAGATCATTGCAAAAGTTCTTGCCCGAGTAGAAAATTAAAAACAGTGAATACTGGGCACGAAAGTTTGCAATGATCTGATATACGCATGGTGATTTTCTAAGCACAGCTTAGAAGTGGCAAAAGGCCGAAAGTATTGAGCACGCAGTAAGGAACGAACTCAAGATTCAGTCGTAAGTGATTTAGCGAGACAAGCTTGTTAACAATTACATCACGTCGAAGTACCCAACCTGATATATGTACAGTACTGTGCAAAAGTATTAGGACAA
Organism: Ascarosepion bandense; assembly: GCA_037127315.1. Classification (NCBI taxonomy): domain Eukaryota; kingdom Metazoa; phylum Mollusca; class Cephalopoda; order Sepiida; family Sepiidae; genus Ascarosepion; species Ascarosepion bandense. The sequence continues at coordinate 1,097,137 of JBBBDQ010000937.1, forward strand.
GAACTATTTTATCTTTTATGAGGCATCAAAATAAACTTTAAAATCACCCCTGTCCTAACACTTTTGCACACTTATCCGCCATTGTGTCCCATCTGGGATACGTGTAATAGGGCAAGGATTTATTTCACAACAAGACAATGATCCTAAACATACTTCAAACCTTTGTAAGAATTATTTAACTAAAAAAGGAAAAGGAAGTAAAGCTTCGCAATTTGAATTGGCCTCCACAAATCCCTGATCTCAATCCTATTGTACATCTATGAGATATTTTGGATAAAAAATTAATAAATCTAATGTTACTTTGCAAGACACACTTTGGGAACAAATACAAGCTGCTTGGCAGGAGATATCATTAGATATATTGAAGAAGCTTGTGATGTCAATGCATGACAGAATGAAGGCTGTGATAAAAGCAAAAGGTTATTATACTAAATATTTAATTTATTATGTAACAAGTATTTTTCTTGTTAAAGCATTTGGTGAGTAAATCAAATAAAATTACTTTAATTAAATTGTTTATTTTCTGTCAATATGCTTCATAAAAGATAAAATAGTTCTTGTCCTAATACTTTTGCACAGTACTGTATGTATGTGTATGTTATGCAGCAGTATATATGTGGACAGATGTATATATATATATATATATATATATATATATATATATATATATAACTGACAAGGTTTTTAGTTGACATTTTTATTTACTTGTATACAAACAAAAGATTTCTATCGTTCACAAATAAGAGAAATCCAAATCATAAAAAAGGAAAATAACCAAATCTTAGTAATACGACCACAGCCATGACTCACTTGGCGTGTTCGGGAATTTAAGATATCTCAGCAACCGATATACGGTTTGCAATCAGTCAGTCAAATAAGTGCCATACGTGATACATACTTGGGCGATCATGTCTCTTCCGAGTTCTGACTGACTAGGCGGAAGATTTTCCCGCAGTAGATTGTCATTTCTTTCTGTGGTAGACTGACAAGGCTCTAGAACCTAATATGTTCTGCTAATTAACCCATAGCTAGAGGGAGAGAGAGGACAGATGGATTAATACCTTTCCCAAGAATATTTGCGTGTAAGTCAATGCAACTGGAATTTGAACTCGGCTCTCCGATTTCTCAATCCGAGCCGATATCCCTTGCATCACAAAATAGCAAACGAAAATATTTGAAAATATTCATTAAACGAAAACGATAGAAATACAAGATACACCAGCGTTTCTCAATTCTTTTTCCCTTGTAGAACCTTGAAAGAGTTTTCATGTTTCAAGGAACCCTTGCATAAAAAATATTATATACCATTATTAATATCTCTCTCTTTTATATAGTTATAGTAGTTCGTGTGGTAAACAATATATGGACGCCGTGTATACGTCCTGTACTCGAGTAAGTCACTTAATCATATATGAATCCACCACACAGGACCGGTACATACTATTCACGCAACACCCAACCGAGGTGGGGGGGTGCAAATCTGATTAGGGGCCCCGGTCAGTTGTTTAGAAATTTCACTATCTTATCAATATTTACATTTTTCTATCTACATTTATATGTGCTGAATATATGGATCGAAATCCGACATGATTAATAGAATAAATAAAGAAGAGATTGAAAAAAAATGTCCTTAGTCTGACATGTTTCACTTTAACAAATTTCTTTAAAACAAATCTCTGAAGAAGCTTCTTAAAGTGAAACATGTTTTTTTTTCGAATTTTGACGCCATTTTTTTTTTTTGTCCAAATCCGTGAATTTGTTTTTACTCGTGCTAAGTCTCTCTAAAAACACAGTATAAAATTTACTAACTTTTATCCATAATATTAAACGTATTAAAATTATTAATTTTTTTACAAGAAAAATCTCTAGTTAATGTTTCAAATTGCTTCAAAACACTGTTGATTTATTTAAGATGGAATGATCTCTTATGAAATGTATTTAGATACATTGTATTTATTTTCAATTTTTCTAGTTGAAATGTTCACTTATATTGTGAATGAGCTATTACTGTACATGCTTAGGTTAATTAAAATTTGAATATTATATGAATACTACTTTATGAAAATTGAAATGTAGTAAAGTGTGGGACATTATAGATTCTGGTTGGGGACTATTAGAGCTGGGAGGCTACAATAGCTTTTAACATGCCCTACTGTTACGTAGAGTTCCTGTCCACTAACCAATTAAGACGGTTCCACAATGACGTCATAAAGACATCGCTAAATACATTCCTATGGTTATTATAGTTTTAAATAATATAAAAGTCTGAAGATTTTATTAAAATAACCAAAAATATGCCGTACGTATAGAGTAAAATTGCAAATATGAAATTACTCAAAGATTGCTGAAAAGTTAATTAGCCTAATCTATAATTGTTTTTCGAGTAACCGCGGACAAACCAGTTGAGAAACACTTTCATACATTATGTATGAAAAAATCTCTTTTGTACACGAGAAAAACAATGAAAAAGTAAGAATTAAATTGTCAATCATTTTCAGTGAGGCATTTATTAGAAAGCTTATTTCTCATCTTTGTTTTCTAAATCTTGTAAAAGCTAAAATCCCGAAGGCAGATAGACACTCTGTGACTGAAAGATTGGCGCAACTGAACATTTCTATCTATATTTCTCCATTTTCCTCAGCTATTGTGCAGGACTAAGCTTATATATATATATATATATATATATATATATATAGAGAGAGAGAGAGAGAGAGAGAGATAAAGGCAAGTGTCGTACGTAATGCCTTTAGAAGCATGACTGTCTAGGCAGAAGATTTTCCCAAATTATGTAGTCATTTCTTCTTCGGTAGACTGGTTGCCAACCAAGGCTGAAGAACTCAATCTGCCATGTCCTTCAACCCTAACTGGAGGGAAACCAAGGATTAATATTTTTCCCAAGTGTATTTGTCAGTAAGTGAATGCAACAAATTCAACTGGATCACGAACTCGGCTCTCCGACTTCTCATTCCGAATGGATATCTATTGCACCACAACGCACGCACACACACACACACACACACACACACACACACACACACACACATATATATATATATATATAAAGAGTAAAAATAATTGCGATATGCATAGACATCGTTAACATTCAGTCAAGAATTTCCCTGTTAATCTGCATCGAGTATATCTTTTGAAATTACATTTAACCTCTCTTTCTCTCTCTCACAGACAAATACATATACCCACAACGCACTCATAAATCCTAGACACACTCAAATTCTTTATTTGTCAATATATATATATATATATATATATACGAACAGATTTAGATATCTATGGCCAAATCTAGATAAATAAGTAGATATGTACAGCTTTAGATAAAAATGGTGGCTTTCTAAGCGTAGCTCTGATACAACACAAAGTCGAAAGTATGAGGCACTCAACGTAGATCGAACTCACTATTCATTTGTTATTTACCAAGCTAAACAAGCTTGCTAACAATTACCACGTCGAGGTACCCAAGATAGATGAATATGAACATATTTAGATGAATAGATCTAAAATGGACGGGTTGATCTCACAATAGCTAATCCTTTCGGTCTTTATAAATGATGTTTCCACATCTGCCGAGATCATTGCACAAACTTGTTTGTCTTGATTGTTTTTAAAGACATCCTCCAAAATTCTTTGTCCAATTTATGAGTGGAGTGCCGCTGCCAACTTCGTCTTCTTTCCTCTTCAGTATCCCATTCCTCCTTTCCCAGCACCTCTCATCTCCAATTCCTTTTTCCTTTCAGATTTATGGCTCCCGAATGAAACGTCGTTTGCAGCGATAAAGAAAGAAACTGATACCATTCTTGTCCTTTTCTTGTCGAGCCAAGCGTAATCCCCTACCCACGGGCTTTAAGTTCGTCGCTTGTTGGCGGGGAAATACAAGACCTGCCGTTACCCTTTACCATCATAACAAGAATTCTAACTAAATAAAAAGAAAAGAAAATTAGTTCTATTGTTTGAATGCTCGTTCGTTGTGCTGACTTTGCAAACTATTTTAGTACGTTGAGAACTTTAGAATTATGACAGGAGTGCAGAGTTGATTCAAGCAACTCAAAACAAAAATTAATGTCTTCCCTGCAAACCAAAACTCTTGTTCTTGCAGCAAAAACTCGATGTAAAATCAAGGATTATGGCCTATCTAATCTTCACATTTTAGTGCCTTGACACTTCAAAATGCACGCGGCCATGGAACTTCAAAGCGTCATTTTATTTATCTGTAAATTACCATGTCTTCTAGAAAATCAAGGCTCGATAGCCACTCAAGGTTTTTTCTTTACTGTTGTTTGTTGATTTTGTTTAACGGTATATCAACCTCTATGGGTCATTTAATGTTGAAATGTAAATATTTTGAAAAGAAATATATGCTTTTAATTACAGATTAAATGTGTTCATTTTATATGAAATATATTGTTTGTAATTCTGCTAAAAATGTATTGCTGATCATTCCGCTTTAAAAATGTATTATTAGTAATTTCATTATAAATAGGTATTTTTGTTTATATAAAAATGTTTTTTATACTTTCATAATGTTTAAATTTTATCTGGAGGTCCACTATTTGCCACTGGGACACTAGCTTGTGCTACCATTCGGATCAGGACGGAACAAGAAACAACAGCAGCTAAGAGGTAATTCCACGCTCCTTAAAACCTTTAATCTCCCAATCAGATGTCTTGCTGTTGGATGTAATTTATCGTCATACCCAGGACTATATTTGACTGCAATTCAAACAATAAAACTACAATAGCCATCACTAAATAAAGTTGTTGAAAGTAGGTAAGGGTTGACCTTAAATGTGAAGAGATTTAGACTCTAGAAATCAGGAAAGTGTCGGGAGTCTGTTCCACAAAATAGTGGTTCTTAGAATGAAACTAACCAAATGAAACATCCTACTTACAAATGGAATACAAAGAAAACGAGAGTTCTTTGTAGGTGGTATGGTGGGTATTATCTGCAAAGGTCTGAACTAAGGAATTTAGATCGTCAGAACAGTTGCTATGGAAATGACTCTGGAGAAACGATATGTTTGGGATGTTTCGTCTATTAAAAAAGGGGCTGTAAGGTGGAAAATAGTTCATCACCCACAAGGTCACGTAGACGCTTTTGAATTTTATAATAGCTGGAAAGTGAGGAAAACAAGACAACATTTTCAAATTAATGGTAAAGGGCTATAGTTGAAATATTAATTATGACTGAAATGTCGGATATGGGTGGAAGAGATTTAGTCGGCTCCATGTACCACTTCAGAAGGTGTCTGACTCTTCCTGCAATATGTTGTCTTTAGAAGAGCCAGATCAGACAAAAATTGCTGTGACACATAGAGGCCGGAGCTTCTCAATCCTCACTTCAGCTACGAACAAGTTTACGCAACATTATGGGTGATGAATTGTTTTTCACCCTTCAACCCGTTTCCCAGTGACCAAACGTTAAGAACCTCTCGCTACTCTATCGTTATTTTTATACCAAATTACGAACTAGATTCCTTGGTTTTATCAGCCTTCACAATTAGCACCTTTCGTGCCACATACACTGAGTCAGCTAATATTTCATATTCCTTGTGTAAAGAATAAGAACGAGAACTGTTGCAATGTAGTACGGGCTCCAGATATGTTGCTTCTCTCGCTCACTCTTTGTATGCCCTTACAACATAACCATTTAGTAATCCTCTACATCGAGTGGTTCTTAGGTCTTGTATTTGATGAACAATAGTAAAAAAACATGGTATGAAGTGGTGATTATGAGGATAAGAAGAAGAGTTAGAGATTGATCCGAAACGGTACAGAAAACAGAGTTGATCTCGTTGCCTTCTCCACGGTTTTGAATTCATATTTTTCTCTGTTGTAATTATTTTCGTTATAATGGTTCTTTCTTATGCAAGGAGACATTACAGTTATCAGTAGGAAAACGAATCGGCCATTTAGATCTGAATATTTAAATAAATTTAAATAAATTTAAAAAATAAAAAAATTTAAATAAATTTAAAACTAGATACACGATTGTGTTTACCACCCCAACACATTGCTTTTTTCGACTTTTGAGTAGCCGGAATTTTTTTTTTAATTGCGACATGATTTTAATTTTTAAATTTATAAAGAAACTAACAGTATAACCCGGCGTTGCTCGGGTGTAATGAAAGCTTTAAAACTAATCCATGGTCCTCGAGCTCAGACTCAGCCTAAAGAATATTTGTGTGAAGTTTGGTGAGAATCGGATAAAAATTTTGGATTTGTATAAAGGACATACAGACACATAAACAAACACACACACACAAACACCTTGCCTTATATATAGATATTATCGATTTTCTGCACTACTGTAAAAATTGCAACCTTGAAACTTCTGAATATCGTTTCTTATGTCTTTGTCTATGAGTGTATCAAATTTGATTAAAATCAGACCACTCCTTCTATAACCCGATTTTTTCGATTATCGATTTTCGATATTTATCGGGGGGTACCTCGACACAAAACCTAGCTAAGAACACTCGCAGACGCTTATAGTACAACTGTGTAAATTTTCAAGAAAATCAGTTCAGTCGTGTCAGTGTCTATAGGTAACGGACACACACAAACACACACACACACACACACACACACACACAGACAAAGTTTCATTTATAAATAAGTTTAGATAATTCCTATTGATGTTTTCTAAACTTAGCATAGTATTGTACAAGATCAAAGTGAGAGACAATGGAACAGTAAGGCTGTAAATACATAATGTCGCTTTTGTTATTCTTAAATTTACCGGCGATGTTATGAAAGTATGAAACAATCGGAGTGTGAAAGAATATCAGCATTTTTCCTTGTCTTAATTCAATGTTTTTTCCATCTACTTTGTACGTATGCAATAAGAAGTCTCGTGGAAATTATGTTTCATGTATTGCACACTTAAAACTTTATGAATTCTCTCAACTGCTTCTCTAAATACGAAAACTAGCGAACTGAAATTTCTGGGACACATAACGAGGAAAGATTTCTTAGAGAATTAGACGCGTACAGGACATATTAAATGAAAGAGAGAAAGAGGAAATCAATGAATTGCCTAACTAACGAACTTGTCTAAAATGGCTGGTAGAACAGGGATTACGATAAATAGTGAAAAGAAAAAATACTAAGAGTTACAAAGGACAGGAAATTGTGGAGAGCCATGATCGCCAACGTTCTTAAAGGGTGCAGCATATAGAAGAAGCGAATGAGAACTGTATCAATTCCGTAACTACCAAATTTTGATAATGCATCTATTCTTGATTTCTGATCTGAGCTTCTTGGTGGAAGAATGACTATCTAGAAGTTGCGATAAAATGTAATTGATATTAAAATGAAAAGAATACTTGTCAAAATATTATTAATCAAATAGATGAATCGGTATTGCGTAAAAAGCATCTATATTGCATCATTATGATTTGCACCATTATTATCTTTATAACGTTTTTTAGATACTAATAATTTAGTGATACAAGTTTTACTAATTAACCCATATCGGGGCAGAATAGGATTATTACATTTTCCATGGTCATATATATGTAAGTGAATATAACGAACTCAACTGGAATTTAAACTCAGCTCTCTGATTAACAATTCCGAGACAGTGTTCATTAAGCCACACACACATTTAAGTTTACAAGGCGTTCACCTATCTAGATATCGATCAGGCTCGGCGTTCCTGAACTTCTGGGATCATACGAGAACTAGTGTTTCAACATGATGTGGCCGTCTTTTACTAGGAGTTAAAGAGAAGACTTTAGTGAGGAGATTGGACAATAAAAGAACAGTGACAGAAGATGATGACTGGAAAGGCATTTACATCTTTGAAGATTGTTAAATTTAAATACCTGGGAAGTGTTCTAACAGAAGACGGAAAGTGCGACACAGAGATCCGAAGGCGAATTGGCATGGCGAAGAAAGCATTCCAGAAGTTGAGTAAAGTATTAAAAAACGAGACAATTTCGCTAAAAACAAAGAAGAAAGTACTGGATTGCTATGTGATGTCGGTTCTTCAATATGGCAGTGAATGTTGGACAATATCATCAAAGGTGAAGGAAAAACTTGAAGCAACTGAAATGTGGTTCTACAGAAGGATGCTAAGAAATATCATGGATCGAGCATGTGAGCAATGATGAGGTTTTGGAAAGGATGGAAACGAAAAGGAAATTAATACTGAGCATCAGGAAGAGACAGCTAAAATTCCTGGGACATGCAGTGAGGATGGAGGGATTGGAGAACCTGATACTAACAGGTCAGATACAGGGAAAAGGAGACAGGGGAAAGCAGTGGATAACATATTTGAAGGACCTGATCAGGTGGATGATGGACCGAGGGTTGCGTGGAGTAACAGGAGAAAGCGTGCTAAGAGCCACCAAGGATAGGGAGACGTGGAAAGCCATGATTGCCTACGTCCTAAAAGGGCAGGGCACATAGAAAAAGAAGTTGAGTAATAAGAAAGCAGGTGACAGCAACACAGGTAAGAATTGCGAGAAAAAAAAGCTATTCAAATAGAATCTACTGTTAAATCTAGCTAGTTCACCAGTAAAAAGGTGAGACCTAGCTGTGAATATGATTTGTAGTATCAACAAAGTTAAAAAGTATGTCTTTAAAATTAAAGTTTGACTCAATAAAAAATAAATATTCGGAAATAAAGTTTGAATACTTTGTAAAATGGGGGAGGGCTTTTTTCACTTTTTCAGTAATATTGTTTAATCTCTTATTGTGATGTAATTGTTACCAAACTGGTCTCTCGGCTTATTACTCTTTGTGCTCCTTTTACCTTGTGTCAAACTCGGTTATATTTACTAAATAATGAGATTCATGAAGAATAAATGTCGAGAATATTATGCCAATGATCTTCAAATTATTAAGACTAAACAACTAATCATATTCTATTCAATCATATATATATATTTTAAAAAATACACATTCCTACAATTATATAAATATTTCTGAAGACACACTGCGAGATATTTATACTTCACGTTACATGACTGTCAGATAGTTAAGTGCCATACGTGAAACACGTTTGGGCGATCATGTCTCTTTCGAGACATGACTGACTGGGCAGAAGAGTATCCTGCAGTAGGATGCCATTACTTTCTGCGGTATACTGGTTGCCAGCCAATGCTATAGAACCCAATCTGTCCTGATAATTAACCCATAACTGGAGGGAAGAGATAGATTAATAACTTTCCCAAGGGTAGTTGTGCGTATGTGAATGCAAAAAATTCAACTGAAATTCGAACTATTTAATTGGGCAATTCAGACTTTCCCTCAGATTAAAACAATTTTTAGTCTTTCCACACAACTTTGAAAAAAGAATGAAGACCATTTTGTGTGTGTATGTCAAGCTCAGGGGGATAACCTGTTAGGAAACAGCTAATAATCAACTCAAATATTTTGCCGGTAGTCGTACACTTACATATTATAATGATCCTATGTTTGTCACTAAGGCACTAAAAACAGCATATTGTAGCACAATAAAATTAAACTTCTTCAATTTCAAAAGTAAAGTATTTTCAAGTCAAGTATCCCAGTAATATCAGAATAAATTTGACTTCTGTATAAATTGGAAAAAAATTCCTGTAGAGAACACAAAGTATATTAATTGCTCATTGAATAGTAATTTCCTTGATAAAATGTAATCTTAAGAAAATAATAGACAAAGTCATGGAAGAATCTTTGACATATCTGCACTCTATTCCATCAGTCATAGTGGCATACCAGTGTTGTAACTTTAATCCATTAACTGTGAATGATGTGAATTTCAATCATTGCACTTCTATGACTCAACTGTAAATGATGCAGGTTTCTGGCAGTTAAACTATAATTGTGCTTGTGATTTATTCATGGCTGAAGTAGTTATATTTAGTCATTGACACTCGTGATCAATTATTTTAAAGCATAGGATAAAAGCTGAATTTAGAATGCTGATTTTAACGATAAATCAACCATTCTCCCTTAAAAGATTTTCTCTTCTTACATGGGATCCTATACTGGAACTAAGCTTAGCAAATGTCTATAAAATTGTTGCTATTATTATTTACATTATTAATATTATTATGATTAGTAGTAGCATGAAATGTTATTACCATAACTTTGAGTAATAATATTAAAGACGTTATTTCTCTTTTATAAAGTCTGCAGACAATGAATATTTTTTTACTTAAACCCTTTCAAGACAGAGCATCAGTTAAAGTTTAAGTGCCAAGAAGACGGAACCCTTTTCCCAAGCCCTGATTTGGAACACAAAAAAAAAATCGATGTATAATAATAATGCAGCAAACTATCATTAAACCGCCATTAAAATACCCAAATGCGCAAGAAATGCAAGAAGCTATCTGATTGACTGGTATGAAGACCAATCAGCTAATCTCGAGGCTTATATTATCGAGCCCACGGATCAGCCCAGCTGTCTTCTTCATCATCCGATTTTTCGGGCGATAGATCGGTCCTGTCGTCTTCCATTTTTTTTTTCTCGAACAAATGAATACTGTTCAATATTAAATGTAAGGATTGTTGAAAAGTTTCTGATCGAGTATTTCCGGCTATTCGTTTAGTTAATATCAACATCCAAAACAATAATACTTAAAGATAAGAAGTGTTAGTTATTGATGACCAATGAATTTTTTTTCAAATTCAGTGCGTAAATGTTGTTAATATGAAAAAATATAAGTTCACAAAGCAAGGTTTGAACGGTATTCTTTTCTGAGTATAATATAACATCAGTTGTTAAATACATTAAAAAGCAAAGTATCTTGATTGAAGAACTTATTCAGTCTTATGGCTTTTATTTTAATTATAAGAACTTAAGATCTGAAACCTTATCTCGTTTGGTTTCTATAGCTAAAGTCATATAGTAGAAACATATTCTCTACAATTAATTTTTGTCCTGGGTATGACAATAAACTACATCCGACAGCAAGGTAGATGAAAGGTTTTAAAAAGCGTGGAACCACGTCTTAATTACTGTTGTTCCTAGGTCTACTTTGACCCTGAGTGGTAGTACCTGTTAGGGTCCCAGATATGGGTAAATAGTGAACTCACAAAGAAAGATCAGCGATATATGTTGATAATAAAATGAGCAACAATACATTTTTTAGTAAAATTACCGACAATATATTTTATGATCTAGATGGATGGCTGGTCACTCGTAATCGAGGATGCCCGTCTATTAGGGTGGTTAGCTAATCCCTATTGTAGACGCCTGCTCAGGCACATTTGTGTTTGTTCAACATCTACAGAGCTAAGGTGGCTTATACTGTAACTAGTGCTGAGCTGGTCTTAGCTACAGTATTTAGAAAAGAGCCTGTTGTCTAGCGTGATCAACAATCTGAACAAAAACTTCACACTCAAATACTCGGTCATGGTGACTTGAGACTTCGTGTTAGCACAATCATCGAAGGCTCCGGCTACTCAATTTCGCTGACAAGCCTTGGGTCAACTCGTAGTATGGTTTTCAGGTACTTTCCAAAGTGCTGCACGTTGATATCGCCCTCTCCAGACTGGTAACATCAAAACGTCACCTTCCTGACAAATCGACTATGGTGAGATTCGAATGTTCTAATCACTTGGCAACGTATCCATTTTTTAAAAATCTACAAACTATATATTTAAAAACACATAGCTTTATTCAGAAAGTATAAAATTACGTAAAAATACCTGTAGTAGAAAGCATAAAATTACGTGCAAAATATCTGCAGTAGGAAGCATAAATTTACGTACAAAATATCTGCAGTAGAAAGCATAAAATTATGTACAAAATATCTCTGATCGAAAGCACAAAATTACGTACAAAATATCTGTAGTAGGAAGCATAAATTTACGTACAAAATATCTGCAGTAGAAAGCATAAAATTATGTACAAAATACACGTAGCAGAAAGCATAAAATTATGTACAAAATATTTAGATTTCTGCATTAAATAATACATACAGGTAGATATAAACGAAATCAGCTAACCAATATTTAATTTATTTAAGATGCAGAAATGCTGGTGTCAGTCAATATAAGAACGAATGCTTTTTGACTGAACTTATACCAAGTAAGTTTACGGGGTAAGGTTTAATCAACATATGAATTAGATATATGTGAAGCATGGGTTTTACAATCTCCTAAGGCGGAAAAGAAATTTGTAGGCTCCCATCAGTATGGTTTACATGATATATAATTATGAGCAGCTTTTATTCTAGTTATTAATACTTTCTATTCTTTCCCTGCTATTATTCTGGTTCCAAATTTGTGTTTTAATCTGCACACTTATCACATTGATAACCATTTTATCATAATATTCTAGAAAGTAAAATAAAAATATTCCCTCGTCATTGATGTTACGCACTGTCACTATTCGTCATTATTTCTGTTGCATTTTTTTTATCTTGATTTGTCATGATTTACTCTGGGTTTTTTGAATGCGTAATCATTGATCTTTATCTGCATACGTCATCATGTTTTATTGTGAAGATTGGTAGAGAGGAGTTTGTTTACAGATGCGAATGCTATCTGACGAAAAGATTTTGAATTAGCTAAAAGAAAAAGAAACTGTTATTCAATAAAAAGTGCCTTTCAAAGCGCTTTTCAAAGTGCCGCGGATAGACTTATTAGAAGCACTTAAATTGCAAAGAAATGACGAAGAGTTTCAGTTTCAAACTTAGCAGTGCATGAAGTGTTTATCACCTGGTGTTTTGATTGTTTAAACAAAAAAAATTCATACAGAACTGTTTCTAAAAAGCCAAGTAATTTTTCTCCTGAGGAGACAAAACATGGGCCATCTTTGACATATATACATGGGTACTGGAAAAAAAACCTTTGATGTTGGTCAATATATATATATATGAATTCAAATACACACCACACACACATATAACAATAATTTAAGACACAGTATCCTCAAATGTATAAAAATAAATAAATAAATAAAGCATCTGTACACGTCACACCTCGTTTACGTCATAAGACTCTTTGCCCCCGTAACTACACTCACCAGTTCTACAAATCTCACCATTAGTCAGTATTTCTTCCAAAATGAATTTGGGGCAATTTCTGACGGAATTTTGTTCTTTACGTCAGAAAAAAAAAAAACTATTCTTAATTTGGAAAAATCGATAAATAAAATGAATCAAAACAAAATGCTAGTTCTCTTTAATAACATTTGCATTATATATATATATATATATATATATATATATATATATATATATATATATATATTCAGAAATATATATATATTCAGAAATTATAACATGAATATATAATATCATTACAAAAGCTATTTTGTTTCGAAAAATACTTTTATAGTGATATTATAATATTTCAAAATACTTTTGTTGTGATATTGTAATATTTCAAAAATACTTTATTATAATATTACAAAATAATATTCTCAAAAATACTTTATTATAATATCTCAAAATACTTTTGTAGAGATATTATAACATATTCATGTTATAATTTCTTAATGAATATTATTAGCTTTACTTTGTATTGAGCACTTTCTAAGAATAGTATTTCTTTGGATACGGAATATTATTCCATCCATACGTACTCTATACTTAGTTTTATATATATATATATATATATATATATATATATATATATATAATTTCCAAATTATATATATATATATATATATATATATATATATAATTTGGAAATTAGTTATTTTTGCAGCCTACGTTTCAACCTTTCGGTATCTTATTTTAATAACTGATTTTTTAAAAGTACAGATACTTTAGCTAATGCGCGAATGGTATTTTTAAACAACCGAAAATTTTCAAAATTAGGGAAGATTTATTGAAGGATCTTAAAACACTTTCATTCATGTTTGTATGATCCTAGTATGTCTGATTATAGGCATGATTATGATTTTTTTTTTTTTTTGTTCTGGAAACAACATAAGGGTTAACTTTTCTTCTTGGAACAATCTGCATACATCGCCACCGTTGTATGATTTAGCTTTAGCTATTTTCATTATACTTTATGTTATATCAGGGTCTTTTCCATTTTTCCACGCGTGGTTAGCCAGTTTGGTACAGTTTTTGAGGCTTTCCAATTTAAATGTAGATTTGTGATTATTCCAACTGTATTAAAAAATGCTTTTTGTAGACCCCCAAATACATTTTTGTTTGTCCATCTATGTCATGTACATCAGTCAGTTAAGTGCCATGCGCGATACACGCTTGGGCGATCATGTCTCTAAAGAGACATGACTGACTGGGCAGAAGATTATCCCGCAGTAGGTTGCCATTGCGGTAGACTGGTTGCCGACCAAGGCTATAGAACCCAATCTGTCCTGCTATTTAACCCATAACTGGAAGGAATAGTAGGATTAATACCTTTCCCAAGGGTATTTGCGCGTAAGTGAATGCAAGGAATTCAACTGAAATTCGAACTCGGTTCCCCGATTTCTCGTTCCGAGAACGCATATCCATGTCATGTACATATGATTTGTAAATAAATCCTTCTGTTACACAAAATCCGTTAATTTGTTTTTTGTTACATTTCTTATTAGTGATGTTATTTTGTACGTTATTATTTAAGTTTCTGGCGTTATGCTTTTTTATGTAATTTTTTAACTTAATTTGATTGAATTCCTATTGAAAATTTTGTTTATTTCTGAGTTTTGGGGGAAGTGTTTATTAATTAATTTTAAAAATATTTGCCTTATTTTACTTCTAAGTTAAACGGTGGGTTGAACGAAATAATCTTTCGATTTCTTTTTTTTTTTTTTTCGTTTGTTTGTTTGACTGAGATTTGTATTCTAATTTGTTCTTATAGCCAGATTCCTTTAAGACATTTTCATAACCTTTGTTTCTTTTTATCAACGATTGTTTTGTTTGAAGAATTTTTTGATAGTCTGTATTCTACTTTTTTAATCCATGCTTCACCATTATGGAATAATATGGATTTTAGGTAATGTTGTATTATACTTATGATCGGATGATATATCTGTTTCAGTACTGTTTCAGTCAGTTAAGTGCCATACGTGAAACACGCTTGGGCGATCATGTCTCTTTCGAGACATGACTGACTGGGCAGAAGATTATCCTGCAGTAGGTTGCCATTGCTTTCTGCGGTAGACTAGTAGCCAGCCAAGGCTATAGAACCCAATCTGTCTTGTTATTTAACCCATAACTGGAAGGAAGAGACGGATTAATACCTTTCACAAGGGTATTTGCGTTGTGGTGCAGTGGATATCGTTTAGGTATTTTTAGGTATGCACCGTTTAGGTATTTTTAAATATAGATGAAATGATCACAAATTTACATTTAAACTGGAAAACCTAAAAAAATGTACCAAACTGGCTAGCCATATGTGGAAATTAAAACTGAAAAATGAAAAGGACCATCATATAACTTGGAGTATAGTGAAAACCGCCAAACCATACAACGGTGGCGATGTATGCAGATTGTTCCAAGAAGAAAAGTTAGCCATTCTGTTGTTCCCAGAATAAAAAAAAATACTAAATGAAAAATCAGTAATAATGCCCAGATGTAATCATACCTATAAATACATACTAGGATCATACAAACATGGATGGAAGTGTTTAAAGATCCTTAAATAACTCCTACCTAATTTAGAAAATTTTTGGTTGTTTAAAAATTCCAGTCACATATTCGTTAAAAATCTCTATTTGTACGTTTGAAAAACGAAAAAATCAATTATTATGAATCGCCTGAAGATACCGAAAAGTTGAAACCTAGGTTGCGGAAATGACTTATTTCCAAATGAAAAATATTCAGAATTTTACAATATAAATGTATTGAGAACTTTTTAATTCAAATGTGTACTGTTTTAATTTGATTATGACCAAAATCTAACAAATAATACACACACACACACACACACACACACACACACACACACACACACATATATGTGTGTGTGTGTGTGTGTGTGTGTGTGTGTGTGTGTGTGTGTGTGACACCGCCACTAACATACTTCAATACCTATAATCGACGGAAGAGGTAATTGTTATTATACTTACCCCCTACACCCATAGTAGTAGCAGTTCCCAGACCAATCCCCTCATGCCACTATACTCTCATTTAACCAAAAACCCACTACCACCATTCCTTCTCGCCCTGCAGCCACGTGCGACGCAAAAAATGGACCTGTTTAATTTTCTCTGTATAACTCCACTCTGTTAATAATTTAAATGTTCTATGTTCACTGAATATTAAATGTTCATCCTTTAATAATGGCTTATGTAAGCTGAAAGCTCAGACCTGATAAAAAAAACAACAATTATTGCGATTTCTTGTCGTCTTTCCATGACAACATTATCAAGCTAATCAGATCATACTAAAGGATCTTACACAAAATAAATAGACCGAACTTGTCTATATTATTCAATGAAACCTGTATTAATATATATATATTTAGGCAACAAGTATTCATCCAAAAATGTCTGACTAAAAGAATCGACAAATTCTGTCTGTTTAATGTTTTATTGTATTTTTCCAATTTTCGGATAAGGTGCTGAATATTGTGCTTGGAGTTCTGGATGATTTGTCTAAAGTTAATATTTTGTTAATTTTGTTTAACGTACTTTTGAATTTCGAAGTCATTATGAAAGAAACAAAAATAATAAAATATGATTAGTTTCGGACAGTTTATCCACAGTTTTCAGCACAATATTCAACACTTTATCCGAAAATTGAAAAATGTAATACAAATGTTGCACTATTTTAAAATAGATAAATTCTTCATGAGTATTACTGAAGAGACATTGTTTTTTTTTCTACTTTTTTCTTTATTGAATAGAATGGAAATTATGCAACTACTTCAGTCGCCAACCTCAATGAACTTAGAATGCATATATATGTGTGTATGTGTGTGTGCGTGCACGCGTGAGGGAGCGCTAGGGAGAGAGACAGAGACAGAGACAGAGGGGACAGTAGTACAGTAATGTTTTGATATATTTCAGGAATAGGATGAAACCCAATAAGAACTTGAAGGAGTGACAGTAGCGATTTTATTGTACTAAAGGATTGAAGAATAACATGACTGTAATTCAAATAGTTTCAATCTGAAAACTAACACAAAACAAAAACAGAGACACTAAACAAATTTTAAAGAATTAATTGGAAGGAAAAAGTGATAAAATTGCATATATATATATATATAAACTTATTTATAAATGGAACTTTGTGTGTGTATGTATGTGTGTGTCTGTACGTGTGTGTCCGTTACCTATAGACTCCGAAACGGCTGAACCGATTTTCTTGAAAATTTACACAGTTGTACTATAAGCGTCTGCGAGTGTTCTTAGCTAGGTTTTGTCTCGAGGTACCCCCCGATAAATATCGAAAATCGATAATCGAAACAAATCGGGTTATAGAAGGAGTGGTCCGATTTTAATCAAATTTGATACACTCATAGACAAAGACATAAGAAACGATATTCAGAAATTTCAAGGTTGCAGTTCTTACAATAGTGCAGAAAATCGATAATATATATATATATATATATAAGGCAAGATGTTTGTGTGTGTCTGTCTATCTGCCTGTCTGTCTATATTTTTTTCAGCCCTTTTATTTTAGTTTTTGCTTCGGGTTTGGCTCTAAGTAGGTATAATTGTAGTTCTTAGTCTCAGCCATGATACCATTTACTCAGACGACTTATTTAGCCTTCAAAATTCAGTTTACGACGAAAAAAACTTATATCGATACCAGGAAATCAAAATTTTATTTACATCCATCCATTTTTCTTTCAGTCTACGGTTTCGCTTTAACTGGAAACAACTATTGCTTTTTAGTCTTTCGTGCCAACGTCCAAAGAGTCTGAGCTCCAGGACCATGGAATAGTTTTAAAGCTTTCATTACACCCGAGCAACGCCTGGCTATACTGCTAGTATATATATATATATATATATATATATATATATATATATATATATATATATATATGTGTGTGTGTGTGTGTGTGTGTGTGTGATTTCAGCAAAACAATGTATCTAAGAAGCTAAAAGCATGGAATAACTTTCTAATAATGTGAATTTTTCTAGTTCTTCTATACACCACATCCCTTCAAGTCATGAACGATAATGATTCTCTACAATTTCCTACCCTTTATAGCTCTTAGCAGGTTTATTTTCCTTCCATCCTTCCCAGGCCCTGTTCTGCAGTTCATGCTCGTTAGGTAGTTTACTGACTGCTTTTCTGTATTCTTTTTGCTATCAATATGTCTTGTGAGTGTTATATTTTCCAAGATCTCTTTACTCATTCTGTATCCAAGAAAGTTCAACTCATTTTTGAGTTTATTAGCGTCTGTATTGTTCCCATTTTTCTTAAAAAACTTTCTCGTTACACAATTGTTCAGTCCATGATATTCTCAGCCTTCTTTTATAGAACCTCATGCCTGTTAAATCAAGTCTCATCATCATCTGTAGGAAGAATATTATGCAGTAACTGCCATATAAAAGAACGAATATTACACTCTTCAGCATCCTTTCCTTTGTTTTAACGATTTTTTCATGTTGCTTCTAGCTGTGTTTAGTTTTTAAAGGAAGTAGTTCATTATTCCCATACACTTTCGGTACCACATCTGAAGACCCCCCCCCCTCTCGACTTCCCAGATATTTGAATTTTCGCTTGATTTTGTCTATATCTAATTCATCATAGCAATCTACACTCTTTATATTCTGCGTAGGACTAGAACATGAATTGAGTAAGTACACAGTAATAGAAAGGGACGTGAGACAAAGACACATCTTCTCACCGGATTTATTTAACCTATACAGCGCGACGAACTAGAAGCTCTACCAAGATGCATTATTGGTGAGCATAATAATAACATAAAATGCGCAAATGCTGCCGCATTGATAAAGAAAGAAAACAGCAGTAACTCTTAGACAATGTAGGAAAGGAAAAATAAAGAATTATCAATTGTAAGAAGACACAATTTATGGTTAAGAGCAAGAGAAACGGCTCAAGATTCGATAAATGAAATACAGAAATGTAAATATCTGTGGGTTTTTTTTCTGTATAAGGTCCGGGGGCCACTCGAGGTAGAGAGTTACGTTAGGATGCAATTTGTGCAGATAAAAGAGGAAGGTAACAGGTAATCCTAGGCTTGGACTAGTTAAGATTCTAATGATCGAAGAAACACCCTCTTAAAAGTCGGTTCCTCGGAGCAGAAGTTCGTGAGAAGAATCCGTTCGAGTGGAACTTATTCTCACCGATGGAATACGGAGGGAATTTACCAGCATTGGATGGCGACAGTCTGTTTCGTGCATAAATGCAGTTGTCAGGCCATATATATTATACGATTTCTCAGTTCTGTTTACAATGTAACATGTGTAATTTGAACCCTTGGAGCAATTCTGGAGCCCATTATAACTATTTTTTTTAATCATATCACCCCAAGCAATGCGATAACGCCACTGATGCGCAGGGGGCTACATAAGGGTAAAAAGAATGGAAAAGAGAAAGCCGGAAACCTCATCCTAAACAGGGAACAAGGGATGAGCCTCTTCACCTGTTCAATAGACGTGGGTGGAGGGTGAACCGGGTGATCGTTTAGTCCATCCGCTCCAATTGAAAAAAAAAGAGAAAACGTTGTTGAATTGCTAAGTTTTAACTTAGTTAAAGTCCAGGAAATGAAATTTCTAAGAAAACAAAAACCAATCCCTCAATTAAGCATAAAAAGTTTTAAAATCAAGCAAAAATTAGGTAAAACGAACAAAAAAAAAAGATAATGGCTCACCCAGAACAATATTAAAGACATTTTAACTCCAAGCCGAAAACAAAGCTACTGAACTTTGAAAAAATATACATGATATTCTAAAGAAATATATTTTGACTGAATTACAACAGAAAAGGAAAACATCTCTGCTCAAACTTTTGTTATATTTACAAGCCATTGCCAAAATGCGAAAACATTTTTGTTGTTTTGTTTTTGTTTTTTTTTCCGAGGTGATATTATCGGAAGACATTGAAACGGTAAAAGGAAGCATGTATAATGCTGTTTGACGTTTGAAAGTTTCCTCTAAATTTTCTCATATAAAATTTTTATCGTTTAAATAGATATTATACTCTACGACAACATTTGAACGAATAAAATCAAAATAAAAATCAAAAGGAAAAATTAATAAGACTAAAAGAAATAAAAAGATTCATATTCTCCGTGCGACATATACAAAAATGTCTTAGAAAAACTTGGTTAGTTTGTAGGTTTTGTTCTTTTAAAAGTACTGGATTGCTATGTGATGTCAGTTCTTCAATATGGCAGTGAATGCTGGACAATATCACCGAAGATGAAGGAAAAGCTTGAAGTGACTGAAATGTGGTTCTACAGAAGGATGCTGCGAATATCACGGATCGAGCATGTGAGCAATGATGAGGTTTTAGAAAGGATGGAAACGAAAAGGAAATTAATACTGAGCCTCAGGAAGAAACAGCTAAAGTTCCTGGGACATGCAATGAGGGAGGTGGGTTTGGAGATCCTAATACTAACAGGCCAGATAGAAGGGAAAAGAGACAGGGGAAAGCAACGGATAACATATTTAAAGGATCTGATCAGGTGGATAACGGAGTGAGGGTTGCGTAGTGTAACAGGAGAAAGCGTGCTAATAGCCATCAGGGATAGGGAGACGTGGAAAGCCATGATCGCTTACGTACTGAAAGGACAAAGCACATAGAAGAAGAAGAATAGATAGCTTGAACAGACATATCTATCTCATTCTATTCAAACAGACAGTTTGTATAGAGTGAGATAGATAGTCTGAACAGACATATCTATCTCATTCTATTCAAACAGACAGTTTGTATAGAGTGAGATAAATAGTCTGAACAGACATAGACAGATATTTTGAACTGATACAGATAGTTTAATCAGAGTGAGATGGTTCGAAAAGACATAGATTGTTTGAATAGCCTAAGATAGATAGATAGATAGATAGATAGATAGATAGATAGATAGATAGATGCTTGAGTATTTTCATGTATGTTAATCATTAAAATTGAAGTGACTAAAAATATATCTAATAATGTCTCACTCCTCCATTTGTCTGAATAACGAAAGATATGAGAAGTGGTATGAATCTACGAGTTTCTGAAGTTCTATCTATTCAGCCAAATTCCAGGACTCCCCGTAACTGATTTACATTTGTTGAGTGTTACAGCAAGGAATTTAGTGAAATATGCAACGTGAATTATATATACTCAACGGGGTTTTAATCTGGCTAGCACTACCTACGTCCAGTAAAGTACCTGGAATATATTTTATTTCATTTAGAATTCAATATTTATCTGCTATAATAACTTTTCATTTAAAATTTGTTATGTGCGTTGTGATGCAGTACATTTCGGCCCGGAACGCAAAATCGGGAAGCCGAGTTCGAATTCCAGTTGAATTCATTGCATTCACTTACGCGCAAATACCTTTGGGAAAGGTATTAATCCATCTCTTCCCTCCAGTTATGGGTTAAATAACAGGACAGATTGGGTTCTATAGCCTTGGCTAGCGACCAGTCTATCGCAGAAAGTAATGGCAGCCTACTGCGGGTTAATCTTCTGCCCAGTCAGTCATGTCTCTTTCGAGACATGATCGCCCAAGTGTGTATCACGTATGGCACTTAACAGACTGACTTACTAAACCCTAAAGAAAACATAACTTTATTTTCCAAATTGTAGCCCCACTACATATACTGTCTATTAGAAAACTCTGTTTATGACAACATTTCTCATTTTATTTAGAAAATCAGTAAAAACTTACATTTGATTCTTGTGTTTATAACAAGGATTTCATTAAATCTTAATTATATTCGTAAATTGCTCACTAAATTCTATGCTCCGAAAGCCGATCCTA
Source organism: Ascarosepion bandense (assembly GCA_037127315.1). Taxonomy (NCBI): domain Eukaryota; kingdom Metazoa; phylum Mollusca; class Cephalopoda; order Sepiida; family Sepiidae; genus Ascarosepion; species Ascarosepion bandense. Next base: position 1,118,944 of record JBBBDQ010000937.1, read on the forward strand.
TCATGTACAAAGTAATTTAAAACGGCCATTTTGGTCCCTAACACTTTCAAATTTAGAGAGAATGCTTCGAAAGTAATAACAATTCTTTTTACCACGTAAACTAAAATAGAAACAGGGAACACTATAACACCGTTGGAAAAAGCAAATTTCCAACTACAGAACGCTATTTTCTCACAAAGTTACCACTACCAGGGCCGTAGCTGATGCCAAAACAACACCGGGCACAGAGAAAATTGCCCGGATTTATTAGTTGACAATGTGATGACGTCATCAGTGTCATCCGTTCCCAGAAACTATGATTTTTGCAGATTTTTTCGGCTATTCCAACGGAAATTAGACACAGAACGTGAACGGACTTTCTGAGTATAACCAGTCTTTTCTCCCAAAATTAATAAATAAACAGATTTTTACTGTGTTCATTCGAATGTTTTCTTCGTTTTTCTTTCTTTCTTTCTTTCTTTCTTTCTTCGTGAATTGTTTAGTTCGATTTCTGTCGAAGACATTTTTCTTTGCCCGGATTTTCACTATGATTGCACGGCTCGGCCCGGACCCGTGCCCGGTGTGCCCGGTAGTCAGATACGGCCATGACCACTACTGAATATGCATTCTTGCGGCGTTCTTCATTTTGTGGCTTGACAGTTACACTAGGCCAATCAGAACGTGGCGTGTGGCCCACATCTACCACCGCTGAAATGCACTGCCAACTATACTCACACCCATTGTCTCAGTAAACGTTCAATTAGTGATGATCAATATCAGTGGGCGCAGTATTTTTTACGTGAAGAAATTCGATTAAATGCCTCTGCTTCATACGCAATTTCATGTCAGACGTTATTCTGCCAGATAAGAAGATAAAAAATAGTATGGTTATTAGGTAGAATGTTTAACCTCTACTGTTATATCCTCGTTCTAATATATTTCTAACTTCTTGAGCTAACATAATATAATAGGAGACATTACTTTCAGAATAACTCTTGTACTCGAATCTTAATTCCTGGAGATTTTCATTTGAATATTCTGGTCAAAAACACACAATTATTCTCTGATATAGCAGAACGCCGAGGAATCATGCTTAGACCTTCATAACATTTCTGCGGGCGATGGATATTATTAATGGTACTCTTCTACTCGAGAGGTTGTCATGGTAAGAATTTTCTCAAGAGCAAGGAGTAATCTCTGACCTGACATTTTGGGAGAGATAGACTCATGTTATTAACTCCGCATTTCTGAATTATAAAGTAAATGGTGAAATTTCTCCCATTTTTTTATTATTGCATGTCGGGAAGTATATTTAATTATATTTCCACAATTTTCTGAAATGCTGCTCTACTTGAAATGAGGTAAATTTACGAAACGTACTTTCCAATCGTAGTGATCAGCGTGTGCTCATCCGGTAAATCATTTACACTGAGTTCGCTTCTTAGGAAAACCGCTATTGATGCAGCATTGTGTCAGCGTTAGTTAATGGAGTCAGTTCTTTCTTTTTAGCTATTTCTCTCTTTTTCCCCTGTTTAATTGTTTCTGTCTTTCTCTCTTTCTTTCGTAAATTAACATTTCACCGCAAATTATCACGCTCCTCCACCTACTTCCTTCTAACGCTCCCACCACTGAATATTTGTGTCAAAAGCACTCTGAATACGAACACGTTTGACTATTTTTCACTCGTTCTTGCATAGTGTAATGGAACAGTCAGTATGGGATTGTCTCACTATAAATGACAATATTAATAGTTTACTTAAAAGGAAACATTCAACAAGTAGCCAGTACTATTTTCGGTAAAAGAAAATATATATAAAATCTTTCTCTTAAAAAAGATAAGTCTGAATCATAAATATTTTCTGCTTTTCTTTATGAACGAAACGCCATTCCTTAAAAAACAAAGCGCAATTATATTTTAAGCAATTATATATTCACCATTATTTAAATGACATATTGCTACATATACTGTCTATTAGAAAACTCTGTTTATGACAACATTTCTCATTGTATTTAGAAAATCAGTAAAAACTTACATTTGATTCTTGTGTTTATAACAAGGATTTCATTAAATCTTAATTATATTCGTAAATTGCTCACTAAATACTATGCTCCGAAAGCCGATCCTATCATGTACAAAGTAATTTAAAACGGCCATTTTGGTCCTTCACACTTTCAAATTTAGAGAGGCAGCTCTTTGGTACATTTTACATAAAATTCTGCAGATTCTGATGCGAAAAAAAATTTTCGCTGAACACTTGAATCTGGTTTTCGTTAAATAAAGTTATCGCCATCAAAGCGTTTCGCGATGATTAAAAAAGGTAATAATCGGTTGGTACAAATTCAGCTGAATATGGTGAATAGGGTGGAACAGACCAGCGGAGTTCCAATTTTTTTTCTTCTGTTATTCTTGTTGTATGCCACCATACGTTATCAAAGAGGAGAACAACTTTTTCCCCTTAATCCACTGTGTACCCTGCCATTGCCATGAAAAAAAACTAAGGTAGATTTGTGTAAATCAAATTTATTTTTAGGATTAGTAGTTAGGATGAAACATTCATCATTACAATCGATTCGAGAAAACAGAAAATAATTATAACTTAGAATCAAATACAGGATGCGATGGATGTATTGTCGCCTAAATGACGCAAAAATGAAAATAACACTGACATCTCATTTTAACGTATATTTACTAAGCTTGCACAAAATATCTTGAAATACGAAAGAGTAAATTTATTTAATAAAATTGCCATTGACTTCAACAACGGACTCCGGGCGACTTTGGAATCACCTGCAACTCTTCTAGACGGTCTCCTTGTTTAAGTTAATGAATGCTGCCATAATCCTTACCTTACTAGATTTAGTGTTCTCTCGCTCAACTGCGCCCTATGCATAGGGGTTAGGAGTTAAATGGCCAGATGTAAGGAGGGATGTGGTCGCAGAAAATGTTTGACAGTCATGACTAGGTTCTTCTACTTGTTTGGCATGGTGCAGAATCCTGTTGCCAGATATATTCTTCCACTAGCCACCCTCTTGATTCAGGGCAGCACTAACTCCACTTGATGTAGGCCTCCGTGTTGAATGGGGCCTTTTGGGAAAATTAATGGATGCATAACGTCGCCATCACTAGTGACCGTTACAAACCCCTTCATAATCACCATTTGACTCATCTAACTCTTTCTGAATTCTCTGCACTGTCCTCAGATTGACACTGAAACATTCTCACAGACACTGCCCAACTGACCCTACTATACTGTGCCGCCGACAAAATAAAAAACAAACAACACACATGCACGAAATTATAAAGAAGAGGATAATCTATCCATCGCACACTGTATACATAACAGGCTAACTAAAAATTAAAAGTAAATATATATAAATCTCACTGGAGCTATTTCTTGATAATATTTTTGTTTTTTCATTTTTGACATGATAAATTATCAACATATTATACTAACTTATTCTATTTATTCGGGCTATTGTTTTCAATTTGAATATTATGGATGCTATTATCGACACGACGTTTCGACCAAGTATCCTTTGGTCATCATCAGGTGTCCATTATTTTTCTTATTATGAAATAACTTAATAGCATCTGTAGTTATTCTCTTAATTCATCTGAATATTCACGTTCAAGTGTGTGAGAATGTGTAAGCACGTGCGTGTTTCTCAAACTCAACGCAAAACAAAACGTTTAAATTCCCCATTGCGGATCCTTTTTTCCGGAGTTTTCTTTCTTTTCTTTCTTTTTTTTCTCACAATAACGCAATACTTAGGTTGGATCCGATTGTTTGAAATACGAACTGTTCATTGTTTCCCTATCGACTCGATTACCGCATTGTTTCAGAAAACTCGCGATATCCTATAACGTGGGAAATGGCAAACATTCTCTTCGTCTTTATATCCGGAGTAAAGTATTAATATTGTCGACCAAATTAGTACAAAAAACAAATAACTTCATTTTCTTTAAAAACAAGTACGTAAGCAGTAACATGTTTACTCTGTTCTATTTCCTACCTTAGTCCCTAAAAACTGCGAAAGAAATCATCACTTGAAACCACCGAAAAAAAACCCCCACTGAAAGACAAATTACAATAGCAGAAAAAAGAAATCTACAAAAGAACCCAACGAGGCCTAGAATAAATTGAAAGCTAAAACATGTTCAACACAATAGAGCTAAATTCAAAACGAATCGTAGAAACTCATACATATACAACTAATACTGATAGACTCACAAATGCAACTAAATAAAATGTTGTTCTGTTCAAATTGTCTCCAGTAACCAAGACAATGGTTCAAACCATAAACATTTATTAGTATTCAACAAAGTCTGTATAACATAGGCAAAATTATCCCAAGTGCAGCATATTCTATGTACATTTTCCTTATTTCCTATACTAAATTTGTTACTAAACTGATATCGAGGTATTTGTAGTGATTAGTATTTATTAATATTATAGACTGAGTATTTAGCATTTTAATCCTATACAACCAGTTCAAAGAATTGGTCAAAATTAATCGGTGAGAATCAGATTGTTTATACATATTTCGAGGTTTCACATAGTCACTAAATCGGGGCTACTTACTCTCTCTATTATAATAAAGACTATTGTTTATATATATATATATATATATATATATATATATATAAATCTCGAAACATAGAAATTTCCATGTCGCAATGTATTTTTAATTCATAATTATATGATTATAAAATCCCCAAAAGAAATAGCATGTAGGTAAAGTCCCAAAACCAAATCCTATTAATATTAATTTTATTAATATTATAAATGATCCAGATGGAGGGTTCGATGTAAATAGTATTATCTATTTACGGAGCCAAATATGTATATTTTATCAAATAAAACTCCGAATACTACATTCGTTGTATGGCCCATTTCGGCGAGAAAAATCTCGCTTCCTTATCAACGATCAAAAACAAAAATTTTATTGCAAATATAAGACAAGAATTCACATACCGGAAGGTTACTAAAATAATTTCATACACAGGAAGTTTACATTAAAAAAATAAAAATAAAATATATAAAGGGAGCAGAAGACAAGAAAGAAAATAAATTAAGTTAAAAATTTAGTTAAAAATTTGTCGTCGAGACATTGATACGGAGGGTAGGACAGAAAGGGAAAAAGAGCCAGAAAAAGAAATTTAAGACTCGATTAAAGAATAAGACTTTTAGATTACAACTGTATTAAAAATCAAAATTTAACCATGTCACTGGAATAGAGGTGGTGGGAGGAAATGAAAAAGAAGAATGGGGTAAACAAGGGAAGAATTAAAGGAGAAATAAGAAATAAAAAATGGGGAATAAAGAAGGGGAACATTCTTTGGTAGCCATGTTAACGAATGCCGGCTTCAGAGAGTGAAAGGAAGGGATAGCTACATAAAAAGAAAAAAGAAAAGTAAAAAAGAAGAGGGAAAAGTAGAGAAAGGAAATAACATACTGTAATACGCAGCTTTGTTTAAAATTTACCCCCCGCCACAAAAAATTGTTTAAATTAATATGGTCTGACTATTGTTGTAGGTTTAAAACCTACTAAAAGAATAAATAATATTATATAATAGTGAGTGTAAAATGAGAATTTGGCAAATGGTATATATATATACACCCCACACATTCATATATATATACAGACACACTCATGCTTATGTGTAGAAATACAGAAATATGCTTACATCTGCACACCCAATATATATATATATATATATATATATATATATATATATATAGTCATCCGCAGACAGATCTATTTCGCTGTATCACAGCTCATCAGTACGGTTGGACATCCGATTGCTTTAACCCAGGATTGAAACCCGACCGAATTGGCGTCAGTCGGCGATTCTAACTTTGAGCTATGGACGCTCGGTAGATGGAGGCAGATTTTTAGCATATATATATATATATATATATATATATATATATATATATATATATATATATATATATATATATATATATATATATATATATATATATATATATATTCGGGAAAAATATTTGCGATAGAAGATTTGTTATAGAAATTATAGACATATAAATACTAATTGTAAAGTAGACAACTTTAAAATTCTCATTTTATCAATAAAGTAATTGGATCAAAACAAGTGGGGAGTTAATGGAAAATTTAAGCAGTGGAAGTATTCAAGGATTAGAAAAATAAATAAATAAATAAATATATATATATATATATATCTATTCAAGGATTAGAAAAATAAATAAATATATATATATATATATATATCTATTCAAGGATTAGAAAAATAAATATATATATATATATATATATATATATTCAAGGATTAGAAAAATAAATTTTGCATTTTAGGTTCGTCGCAATCTAATATAAATAATTGGGCTCGAAATTTTAGGGTTAAAGTGTTGGTCGTTTTAAGGTCGTTTTGGGGACAAAAGAAAAGAAGGCTTCTATAACAGTGATTAGTATTGGATTATTAATAGGAAGGTTATTATAAAGATTTAAAATTAAAATTAATTCAATTTAATATTAACATTAAAAAATTTAAAATTTAAAATTTAAAATTTAAAATTTAAAATTAAAAAATTGGGATTTGTGGCGGCATTTGCTTATGAATTTCTTACATAAATTTAAAACTAGATTTTGGTTAGTATACTTAATTATTTTAATTTTTTCGACTAAACATAGATTACATCTATCGTAAAGGTTTCTTGGGTGCGGGGAGAGTCTATAAGTTTCCAACTAACTATCGGGTTTAGTCCTTTTTCCTTCATTTCCCAAAATTTTCTGGAAAGGGATGTTGAAATTTTAGATTGGGGTTAGAAAAGGAGAACTTATGAGTATAGTAACGTTGTTTAAATTTCCCTGTGGAAATACTAATATAAGTTTTGAAATTTTTCTTGTTGTTAGTTGGGGAGATTTGTGCTTGGTAGATTACCTGGGTAGATCTACATTTGCCTTCCACTGGACAATTGTTTACGGATCTACAATTACGAGAATTTAAAATTTCTGTTTTGTGTTGGTATTATCTAAACTCTTTAAAATTTGATTGTTATGTGAGTTGATTATATTGTCCATATTTTGAGCGCAGGAGTAGCGAATTTTTAGAGTATTTCTACTAAAGATTTTGTGTAGTGGATTGTGGCTGTTGAAATGTTTATTTATTATTTTGAGAAATTATTTTCCTATATTAATATTAGATAGTCTATAGAACGGGGGTTAAACCATATTACTCTCCTTTTTCTATATTTACTTTTAGTATTAGATGATTCAGGGTTAATAATTGGTTTTTCATACTTCAATTTATTCTTGTAATCGTCCTTCTAAATGGTTTTGTTGCATATTTCTTTATTTTCATTGTAAATTTTGACATTTGATGATAAACGGTTAATTCCCGTGTTTATGATTTTGAGTGTTCGTTTTATAATAGTTTTTGGGTGGCTAGAATAGATATTAATATAACTGGGGGTATTAATGTCCTTTAGACAAGACTGGTGCGAGCCGTCATTTAGGTTAAGTGTAATGTCTACGTAGTTAACTATTCTAAGACTTCAACTTTAAAGCCAAAACGACGACGAATTTTTAACTTAATTTATTTTTTTCTCAACTTCCCCTCCTTATATATATATATATATATATATATTTATTTATATATATATATATTAATCTTGAATTCCTGTGTAGGGAATTATTTTGAGTAACCTTCCGGTATGTGAGTTCTTTTAGTTTTTGATCTTTGCTGAGGAAGCGAGATTTTTCTCGCCGAAATGGCCATACAGCGATAGTATTTTGATAATATATATATATATATATATATATATATATATATATATATATATATATGTAATGAATTATTTTGAACATTATTTTTACCGATACTCGTATTTAAGTAGATATTCTGTTTTTAATTAAACAGTATTTTATATTTATATCTACCGGCCTGATTATTTCACGATAAATTTTTTTTGCGAAAATGTGTGCTATCCAGCAGGATTCGAACCTGCGACCCCTATTTACATAGGGGAAGCTACCATTCGATCTGGTACTGTCTTAACCACTTGACTATGAATAGCCTCTTGATCAGACGAGATAGCACACATTTTCGCAATAAAAATTTATCGTGAAATAATCAGGCCGGTAGATATAAATATACAATACTGTTTAATTAAAAACAGAATATCTACTTAAATACGAGTATCGGTAAAAATTAGGTTCAAAATAATTCATTACAAATTGTCGGTTGCTTATAACCAAGTTTCGTTAAAATTCGTTAATTTCCGTAATATATATATATATATATATATATATATATATATATAATGTTCCCTACTGTCGCGCTTAGGGAGTGTAACTTGTGAGGAAAAAGCTAATAATCATCTAAACTATTTTGCCGTTATTTTTAACGGCAGAAGTACACTCGTACTTAATAAACGAATATAAGCTAAAAACACTTATCTTTCTGGATCAAGTATCGCAGATAGGCTGTTGCAGTCGTCAATGTACGATAAATCTATTGAATTCATTAATAGATATCATATTAATTTTTCTATTCTAATATATATAATATACATTTTATTATATATCTCAAACGATGATAATGTGTTTCTTTTCAAGAAATAGCGTGTGCATTCGAGATTATTATTTAAATGCACGTGTCAAGACCCTCACTCTTGATATCTTTCCTAGGATCAGTTAGCAAGGTGGGGCCCAAAACTTCGAAATGTAAGATGAGTTGTGATGCTCCTCTCGTGCTTATCAGAAGCAGTACGCTCCCAACCGGTTTGTATCCAGAGGTGATGGAAGGGTAACGTTCACCGGTGCAGAACGTGGGATAGGCGAGATTTAATTCAAATTCCGGCCGAAGACGCTTTCTTTACTTTGCACTAACGCCTTTGGAAAAGGCATGAATCCATCTTCTATGAATTAAATAGCAGGGAAGATTGGACTATCATACTTTGGTCGGCTACCACTCCAGGAGAGGGAACACTCTGAATTCACCCCACTTTGCAATGTAGATATCTTTAGGTGAAAGGAGAAATTCTACATAAACACAAATTAGAATCCCTAAGACAAATGGGAAGTGTATTGCGTCACCTTCGGGCACTTGTTGCCACAGAATTGGTTCCAAACTGCATTGGTTTATCCTTTCTCCTGGGCTCTACAGGGGAGGTCATAAGAGGATCTTGACGTACGGGCAAACCAAGACCTCCATATCCCTCACCCATTCATGTTGCACTTCGCACAATACTATAATCTTCGAAAAGAATGGATGACAACGCAGCGTGAATGATAACTAAATTTATTGGTTTGCTCATATCTCTTCATTTCTCATGTCTCTCTTCACCCTTTGCCTGTATCTTCTGCTTCTCTCCCTTAGCCATTCCAATCATCTTTGCATATTCATAGTTTTTTCCCCTAAATGCTAAACATACATAGACTACTTTAGATAAATCCACTAAATCGTGAAAAAACTGCATAGTTACTTTTAAACTGAATTTTTTTTTAATGAAAAAGTTTTCTTGAAACTTTTATTTTAGTTTTAATTGAAAGCTAAATGATTAAATTTACTATTTCCAATAAGCAGAATACTCTCTGGTTAATTTCAAACTGAAATTATATTGATCGGAAGATAAAATTTTAAGATTTTATTTTCAATTTTTGAATTTTGCCGCCATTTTTGAGCGATCGACACATTTGTAAACAAAAGTTAATTCTCGGTTTTAAAAATCTTACAAAAATAAAATACACGTCTGTGATACATTATTTTGGAAAATTAGCGAATTTTATGTTAAATTAATCTGATTTACACATATATTACTTATTTATAGCGTGAAATCTAGAATAAAACTATTTCTTAATCACAGATTTGAACTTTTGACCTCTCCGCGTCGTAAATCAAGAACGTTGACATGTTTTTGATTAGAGATAAAGTATATGGTATTTATAAGTAAAAAAAATTGTACAAATTTTTTTTCGGGTAAGGGAGGAAACTCTGACCTTTTAATTTGCACATAGAAATTACCATACAAAAAAAATTCAAATGCACAAAAAAAAAAAAATTAAGTAATTTTAAAAATATGTAGGCAAAACGATTTTTATTAAACTTTTCAATTTTCGATAGGCAATATAATCATCAATTCTAAACTAAAAAATCTAACCGCAATAGTTTTTTGAAGATGTTAGAAATATTTTTGAAACGGTATGAATTATTATAATAACAAAAAAAAAATGAGAACAATTCTTCTAAAATTTCATTAGTAGCTGAAAAATCTTTTTTATTCAGACTATAATGTCCTTAATTTTAATTTTTTATTCAAGCAATCAAAGTTTATCAAATTAGATAATATCAGAGATTTATTGCATTTTTTTTATTTTACTTTTCGGGCCAGATTTTCGGATACAGCAGCAAATTTAAAAATAAAATCAGATGATTTATATTCCCCAATGAGTCCTGCGTTAACTAATGAAATTATAGAGCGCAACACTTTAAAATTTATTAAAATTTCATGGATTTACGTGGAGAGGGGGTAACAGAGGTGAAAAAAATTATATATTTTTATCAAAATTTAAAAAAAAATAATTTAAAAAATAATTTCATTCATTTGTGAATGAGTACTAAAAGTTTAATTAAAAACCGGCAATTATTTGATTTTTGCGAGAATTTCAAAATTAATGTGTTTGTCACCGGAAAAAAGTGGGTGATGTCATCATTACGTTTTCCATTGTAAGCAGTCGTAACGTTTTGGTTACGCGCTAACTCAAATCAAAACAAGATTTTCTGCCAAAATTTCGAACATGTTAGAAGAATTCAATTAATTTTTTTTTTAAATATTTAAAAATTACTTTGATCTTTCCTCTTAATAATAACAAAAACATTTTGATTAAAATAGTTCGTTTTTATTAAGTTTGGGGCCTTTTTTTTTATTCATAATGCTGTTATTTCAGCGATTTAGTAGAGTACCTAGACTATGCGATTAAGACAAGGAATGCTTAAATATTTTTCTGCAGCATCCTATCTATTATCTTTCTATTGCTCTATCTCACTATAATGAGTTTTAATGCATTACAATTTTTACACCTTTCCGTACGTTCTTTCGAAACATTTGCTGAATGTCTCTTTATGTCCTTTTTTGCTTCCAATTTATCCCTATAAATGTATGTGATTGTATATATATATATATATAGTCATAGTCATTCGCAGACAGATCTATTTTGCTGTATCACAGCTCATCAGTACGTTTAGACATCCGATTGCTTTTAGCCAGGATTGAAACCCGACCGAATTTACATTCTACCTCTGAGCTATGGGCGCTCAGTAGAAGAAGGTAGACTTTTAGCGTGTGATATATCATGGAAACATATGCCATTAACTGAAACTGTTCTAATTAATTATTGAATGAACGATGCGTAGATGCTAGAGTAGCTCCTGTTTTTTAAATATATATATATATATATATATATATATATAAAAAGGAAAACTCAACACATCATTTAGATTAGTTACAAATTATGATTCATTTCTTTGGGCTAATTTACACACACACAAACATATATACATATATGTGTATGTATATGTGTATATATATATATCTATATATATATCTATATATATATATCTACCTATATATATATATATATGCATATGTATATATGTGTATGTATATGTATGTTTTTGTATGTATATAAATGTGTATGTATTTATATATGTATTTCCAAGTAGGCATGTACGCCGACGTCACCTCAGTTTACTCTCGCCTCGATCAAAAATCTGGTGAGGGTAACAAAGCGAACCTCGCTGCCGAGCTTGGGAATGACCACCAATCCGTGGTGAACTGGGGTTAAGAAATGGCTCGTAAATTTTTATGCTTCCAAAACGAAGCTCCTATCATTTAGCCATCATAGACAATCGCTCCTACTTCCCATTAGCATGGAACAGGCTAGCCTCCCTGAGAGTAAAGCACTACGTCTCCTTGGCCTCACACTCTCAACGGACCTCAAGTGGAATGACTATATCGAATCCATTGCTAAATCCTCTGCTATAAAAGTCGGTTCTCAGTGAAACGCCAGGAAGTTTTTCCCGTCTGAGTCCATCATGCACATATATAGATCTACCATCCGCCCGTGTATTGAATACTGCTGCCACATCTGGTCGTGTGTCCCTACTATTCTCCTCGGGGTTCTTGACAAAATACAACGGAGAATCTGTAATGTGATCGATACCGACTTGGCAGCCCGGCTGCAATCACTCTCTCACCGGCGAGATCTGGCTTCCCTGTGTCTCTTCTATAAATACTTTGACGGCTTCTGCTCCGATGAACTTAGATCACTGGTGCCCTCTAGATATGAATTTGCACGAGATACTAGATTAGCAACTAGGTCCCACCCTCATACAGTGAAACAGATTCAGTGAAACAGATACAGTGAAACAGATAAAATGTAATCGCAATTTCTAGTCTAACAGCTTCTTTTCTCGTACTTCCTACCTCTGGAATTCCCTTCCATATACTTGCTTCCCCGACAGCTACAATCTCCAGGAGTTTAAATGTAAGGTCAATAGACACCATCCTAACACACTAACTCGCATCCATTCCCTCAAACTCTCTTCCTATCTACCCCACTTCCCATCCTCAGTATCCTCATCCGTCTATCACCCTCCTCGCGATATTTCCTATAACTAACCACACTATGTAACCCCCTGCGCAATAGTGGGAGTTGAATGTCTTGCTTGGGGTGAAATGATTAAATATATATGTGTGTGTGTGTGTGTGTGTGTGTAGATGTGCGTATATATATTAATATGTGTGTGCGCATGTATATGCATGGGTGTATATATGTGTTTGTATATATATATATATATATATATATGTGTGTGTGTGTGTGTGTGTGTGCGTGTGTGTAGATGTGCGTATATATATTAATATGTGTGTGCGCATGTATATGCATGGGTGTATATATGTGTTTGTATATATATATATATAAATATGTGTGTGTGTGTGCGTGTGTGTGTCTGTGTGTAAGCATTTTCACATGGTTTTCCTTTTTTAGCTTCCTTTCTCTTACTTTTTCTTTCACACTTCTTTCTTACTTGTCTTCTTCGCCACTTTTTCCCAATTCATTTCCGCCTGATATTATTAAGTAGGTTTCTCGGTCAGAAAATAGAACCGATTCTAGTTTAGAAGGACCGGGTTTCAGGCTATTACTCTACTTTCATCTTAAGCAGAAAATAATGACGCTTATAGATAAAAACAAACAGAATAATAGGACATATAATATTTAAATCGGGTGGATGACTGAGAAGAAAAACAGCAAGAACACTTAGTGAAGATAGAAAAAGAAAGCGTAAAGAAAAGAGTAACTTTTAACAACGAAAAGACAGAATGTATGATCCTCATCAAGAGAGACAGCCACAGGTGTGAGCTTTGAACTGGATACAGTCAGTTAAGTGCCATGGGCGATCATGTCTCGAAAATTATCCCACAGTAGGTTGCCATTGCTTTCTGCGGTATCCTAGTTGCCGACCTAGGCTATATAGAACCCAATCTGTCTTGTTATTTAACCCATAACTGAAAGGAATAGACGGATTAATAACTTTCCCACGAATATTTGCGCGTAAGTGAATGCGATGAATTCAGTTGGAATTCGAATTCTGCTTCCCGATTTCTCGTTCCGAGCCGATATCCAAACACCTGAAAAAAAAAAAAACAAAAAAAAAACAGGTTCAGAAATTTAACTCCCTGGGACGATGGAAAGTGAGACACAGAAATATGAAGGAATATTAGCTTAGCGAAAGATGCCCTCCAGAAGCTAACGAAAGTATTAAGATATAAAAAATTTCTTTACTAACAACATAGGATTCAACTGCTATCCTCTTATAGCTTAGTGAATGCTCAACAATTTCCTTACAGATGAAGAATGTACTAGAGACGTCTGAGATGCGATTTTAAAGACTGTTGCTGAGAATAACATGGCTGAACATGTAAATCAATGAAAAGTGTTAAAGAAAATTGAGATTTAATAGACACTTATGCTTATAATCAGAAAGAGTTGAAAGTTTTTGGATGCAGAAGGAAGAAAAAACTTGGAGAATTAACACTCACTGGACAAATTGAAGGTAGAAGAGACAAAGGAGACCAGTGAATAACCTACCTAATAAATTGGTGTGAATGGATGGCAGAGCGGAAATAAGGAGTGATGGTAATGAATCAAAACTTCCTCAGAACTACAAGGAAATGAAGCTTTGGAGAGCCATTATCACCAATGTCTGTGAAGGAATACGGCAAATAAACAATGAAAATTAAAAAGCAAACCTTTAAAATAACATGCTTAACTGAATAAGGAACAAATGTTTTTTTTTTTTTTTGATAGCACGATATTGAGTTATATCATTCTCAGAACGTTATGTGGCCACATTACGTTAAAACACCGGTTCTCGAACAGTCATCAAAGTTAAGCAACACCATCTGGTCAGTGCTTAGATGAGTAACCGCTTGTATAATAGATAATAGTTCTAAATTTTTAATCGGAGAGCTGAATTCCAATCCCCATTGGGTTCAAAATACCCTTAGGAAAGTTTTAAACCCTTCTCTTCTTCTCGCCAACTATGGATTAATTAGAAACACTTGTATCACTCGACCATTATTATATCTACCCGCCCAAATTCTTGCAATCTAAAATTATTTTCTGGCTTTAAATAACCTGGAACGAATTGATAAACCGCTTGAAAATGAATCAATCAAGCAAAGAATACATGACGGTATCTAAACTTATTTATAAATGGAACTGTGTGTGTGTGTGTGTGTGTGTGTGTGTGTGTGTGTGTGTGTGTGTGTGTGTCCGTTACCTATAGACTCCGAAACGGCTGAACTGATTTTCTTGAAAATTTACACAGTTGTACTATAAGCATCTGCGAGTGTTCTTAGCTAGGTTTTGTGTCGAGGTACCCCAGATAAATATCGAAAATCGATAATAAAAAAAATCGGGTTATAGAAGGAGTGGTCCGATCTTAATCAAATTTGATACACTCATAGACAAAGACATAAGAAACAATATTCAGAAGATTCAAGGTTGCAGTTCTTACAAAATCGTACAGAAAATCGATAATATATATATAAAAGCTTTCATTACACCCGAGCAACGCCGTGCTATACTGCTAGTAATGGTATAATGATAATTTCAGATTAACTTTTCCTTTATAAAGAAACATTCAGCATTCATTGACCGAGTGTCCATTGTTACCTTTGGTTGAAAATTATAGAATCTTTCTCTTAGGACAAATTTTCAAGAAAATGGGTTTCTCAAGTCAACTAACTGATGTCGCTCGTTTCAGTATTGATGGGGTTTTTTTTCTAATCTTTTGTTTGAGTAAAAAAAAATGACCTTATTTTCCCTGCAAGTTAAATGTGATAACCATTTTAGTTGTTACTTTTTTTTTAATTCTATAACTAATATGGATTCTGTTGGATACAGTGTTTTGCTTATAATTCTGTAGTGCCAGTACACGAGTTTTGAAAAATGACGGCCCTCGCTAACAGTTATTCGTACGCAGCTATTTAAGAAAAAAAGAAGGGTTTTGCATACAGCTGACAGTATAGATATTTTTATTTGGCACCAAACTTGATATCTATGTGTAATTTTTGATCTTTCGAGGCTATTTCAGGACAAGACTTGCGTTTTTAAGTTAGTGTTTTGATTTTTGCAGTAGTTCGCAGTGTGAGGCGAAATAAGGCAAGATATGAATAAATTTAGAAAAATAAAGCAAGATATGGATAAATTTCCCATGCTGGGAATCGAACCCGTTCCCATGCCCGGGTTCAATTCCCGGCATGGGAACGTTTATTTAGGATGTGCGTTGTGGTGCAGTGGATATCGGCTCGGAACGAGAAATCGGAGAGCCAAGTTCAAATTCCAGTTGAATTCATTGCATTCACTTACGCGCAAATACCCTTGGGAAAGGTATTAATCCGTCTCTTCCTTCCAGTTATGGGTTAAATAACAGGACAGATTGGGTTCTATAGCCTTGGCTGGCAACCAGTCTACCGCAAAAAGCAATGACAACCTACTGCGGGATAATCTTCTGCCCAGTTAGTCATGTCTCTTTCGAGACATGATCACCCATGCGTGTATCGCGTATGGCACTTTACTGACTGATGGATAAATTTAGAGAAATAAGACAAGATATGAATAAATATCGTAGAATTGTACGGATGAAACGATGTTTGAACACCACAAAGAATGAGTGCAAAATCTGAACAGTTCTTCGAATGAGACAGGCCATTCTTAAAATGATAGCCAGTCTGAAGCAATTCTTTAAACGGGGAAATATAGCAATGGAACAGGAAGTGCCGAGCACTATGGGACCCAGGGAATATAAAATAGAAACGTATATCCACTCCCACATGAACACACCAAGTTATGTCGATAAGCAAAGATAAGTAAAACTGATTACTTCTATGCATTATGAACATAGCATAAAATGTTTTAAATCACTTCATGAACAAAGCTTTGAGTGATAACGCTTCTTGCCATCAAAAAGTGGCGCACGATATACCGTAAACGATAAATATACGGGGTGTATCAAAAATACTTTTACAAACTGTAGGGGCGAGTTCCTCACGCTAAACAATAATATTCACGGATAATAACGGTATATGCTGCTGTTATCATCATACTTATTATTGTTTTTGTTGTACCTGTTGAGTTTTCATTCATTTTATTATTATTATTAAAGATAAAAATGATTGACGGTGTTTTTCAGCACTTCCTGAAATTCAAAAAGACAAAAAAGTAACAAAACAAAATTTCGAAATGTGTTTAACAATATTTTGACAGTATATCTTTAAGTTACAAGATGTATATATATATATTTTTTTTTTTTGTTAATTCGTTCACTCCAAGCAAGGCGGTAACACCACTGATGCACAGGGGCTACATAAGAGAAAAAGATTAGATAGAAGAAGAGTAAAGAGAAAGACGAACCAGTTACAGGGGGTGTCAGAGAAAAGAGCAAGAGAAGGAAGGGAATACAGGTATGATGACAGTTGCAAAGCTGGAGAGAAAGGAAAAGATATACAGGGCGATGGAGAAAGAACTAGAGTCAAGTGGTTAAGAGATGGGTACTGACATTGCATTTTCCTGGATGTTGTAGCCGTCAGAAAAGCAAGAATATGGAGGCGAGAAGTGCGAGAAAAGAAGCTGAAGGAGTAGAATTGTCGTCTGCATTTGGTTAATCTAACTGTGAATGGGTGGGACACAGTTGCCAGTCTGGTTGCAAGAGCAAACTATAGTGGCAGGGGCACCAGTGACTTAAGTTCTTCGAAGCAGAAACCATGAAAATATTTATAGAACAGACAGAGGGAAGCCACATCCCGTCGGTGGGGGAGTGGCTGGAGTCGAAGCGCCAAGTCGGCACCTATCACATTACTGATTCTCCTTTGGAGCCTGTCAAGAACACCGAGACGAACAGCGGATCGCCTGACCATACATGACAGCAGTATTCCAAGCAGAGACGGATGGTTGATTTTTATATGTGCAAGATGGATTCAGGCGGAAAAAACCATCCTGGCCCGACACAGTAACCCAACCTTCCTAGCAGTGGATTTGAACAATAATACATTCAAGTATCTGAAACAAGTCTTTGTACAAACATTGTTTATCTTTAAAAAGTAAAACGGTTGCTCTGATAATCAATGCGACAGGGTAAGTGAAACGCGGTCAACGTAAATATAATGCAACTGAAACGCGTCTTTTAAAACTCCCGTCTGTTAATTAGTTAATAAGTAGTAATTAATTAAACAGTTTAGTGTAAATCTGATGTAATTCCCCTATTGTTAATTCCCTCGGACCTTAATGATTTATATATGTACATCATACATTTTAAGAGTTGAAAGATCACTGGATGCTGGATATTCTTTCAAAATGTAAGCCTTAATGTGTTCGTTGAAGTTACAGTTGTTTGTGATAAAATGTTTCAAACTTCTTTGTAATAGAACATTATTATTTATACTCACAGAGATTTAATACCAACACCGTTTTATAAACCCACTAAACATTTTCCACAGGTTTTAAGAATTGTAAACCACAGAGCTATATGCATATGGGGTGAAAATAAGGAAAAAAGAGTTTGCCTGATACTGGATCAAGACACGAAGTAATGTGTTATGGGATGCTACCAGATAGCTGAAAAAATTATTGTGGTTAAACTGAAAAAGAGGCCACTCAATATATCAATTATAGTGGTATATGCACCAACAACACAAAGTACAGATCAAAAAATCGAATACTTCTACTCCAGGATAGACAACCCAAGTCTCAGTGCAAGTCACAAGAAATCAGAATTATCATGGGAGACCTGAATGCCAAAGTCGGCTAAGAGAGGTAAAATAAAACATTCGGCAATTTAGGACTAGAAAACCGCAATGACCACGGAGAGAAATGGGTTCAACGGTACACAGCGAATGGCTAGTTAATAACCAACACCTGGTTCCAAGAACACCCAGGCCGATTATGAATTTGGAGAAACCCAGGAGAAGAAACGAGGAACCAAATTGACTATATAACTATCAACAAGAGATTAAGGAATGTAGTTATTCACTACAAAAATTTTACAAGCTTACTGCGGATGCGACCACCACCCGGTTATATGCAAATTAAAAGTGTAACTTCGGAGATTGAAGAAATCATGCCAGCTACAGGTCGGGAAAACTAAGATTAAGCAGCTAACGAAATTTAAATACCTAGGAAGTGTTTTGACGGAGGATGGAAAGTGCGACACCGAGATCCAAAGACGCATTCGCATAGGTTGGAAAGCATTTCAAAATCTAACCAGTACTGAGAGTCAGAAAGATCTCATTAGAAACAAAGAAAAGAGTGCTAGACTGCTATGTGATATCTGTCCTTCTATATGGCAGCTAATGTTAGACGATCTCTTCAAGGATGAAGGAGAGGCTCGAAGCAACAGAAATTGGCTCTACAGAAAGATACTGAGGATACCATGAACCGAGCACGTGAGCAACGACAAGGTGTTGGAGAGGATGCAAACTTATACTTAGCTTCAGGAAGAGACGTCTGAGGTTTCTGGGACACGTAACGAGGAAGGAGGGCTTTGAGAATCTAATACTCACAGGACGGATAGAAGGAAAGAGCTCGAGATATATTTGATGGGCTTAAGCAAATAGATGACGGAGTGGAGTTTGTGAGAGATACCAAGAGAAAAAAATATTAAGAACAACGAGGGACATTGGCTGTCCATTAGTCGCCTCTGCCCGGAGGGGAGGGGTATATAAAGAAGAAGATGAACCAGTTTTTCCATTCCAGTTCTTCAACTCTTGAAAAGTTTATGCCGTTTCCATTCCAGTTCTTCAACTCTTGAAAAGTTTATGCCGTTTCCTGAATATCTAAGAAAGAAAATTAATATTAAAAATATAATTTTTTTTAATCATATCACCCCGAGCAAGGCGGTAACGCCACTGATGTGCAGTGGGGCAACGTAAGAGTGAAAAGATTGGAAAAGAGAAAGCCGGAAACCACATCCTAAACAGGGAACAAGGGATGAGACTCTTTACCTGTTCAACAGACGTGGGTTGAGTGTGAACCGGGCAATAGTTTAGTCTATCTACTGCATCTGGTTATTCGTTTAATTCGATTTATACTGTTGATTCTAGTATCGAAAAATCTATGTTCTTAGAAGGTATTATTTTTCTGATATTTTATCCGTTGATATATTCAGTCTCATGACTAGTATTTTTATGATATACAGTAGAATATAAGTAACAGAGGAAACATAGATTCTTTAAAAACAATGTCCATCAGATTCGTACATTACATAAAAAACGCAATTGGTATCAGAGCTCATTGAAACAATGTCCTCAATGAGGTTCTATTCCGGCGTTGAGTCGCAGTCTTTTAGATAACATTCCAATAACATTGTCCCACCTTGTTCTTTTCCGTTTTGTACTTATATTTTAGGTGGGGTAGGCTGTGTCGTCCGATCTTAAACTTTTATCTATGGGTCAACATAACACAAATTTCTGATAAGTGTCCCTGTGCATGCCTATTTTTTTTTTACGAAAATATCCTGTTGCCAAACTATCCGTTTGCTATTTTCTTCACTCTCTTACGCAGAAGAAAAGTTGCCGATATATAATTAAGGATAAAAGTAATAAGGCAACTGAATGTAAGTTTAGCGTAACGGTTAACCGACACGCTTAACGTACATTCAGTAGTATTATTACTTACGAAGCTGAAAGTAAAATCGGTGAGCCGAGTTCAAATTCCCGTCTAGTCGTTTGCATTCACTTTCGCACAAATGCCCACAAGATGGACATAAACCTAACAGCACAGACTTTCCAAGAAAATTTTAAAGATACTGAATGGTTTTGTATCCAGATTACACTATTTTTGCTTATTTTAGAAAATAATTATAGACGTGGCAAGTCCGACAAAGTGAAGATTAAATAATCAAAAATATAAGTACAGAACGTCGCCTGAGAAGTAAAGAAACTTCGGAAATGGACGGTTAGTGTCGTTCTCTTAACAAATGGGACATTGGAAACTCTCTGAAAAAATTTAGGAAGAACAAAATAATTTCAGAAACTAAAAATCCAAAGGCATGTTCAAGCCACTGGTAGAATGAGGTATGCGGAGAAAAATGATTGTCAAACACAAGTCTTGCTTTCATTAGATCTCCAAATATAACTGCCAGATACCCGGTGGAATATATATATTAATGTAAATTAACTTAAAAAGAGAAAAATAAACATTAGTGAGCGGGAAAGTCAATCCACTAGGAGTTTGAGTTTTGTTTAACGGCATATCAACCTCTGTGGGTTATTTAATGCCAAAAAAGTGGTGTTTTAAGATATTTCTTTAATGTTTGGTTATAATGAAGAGGTAGATTTAGTCAGATTTTGATGAAATTCTTTTTAGAAAACTGAAGATGTCTTCTAGTTTTGTATTAAAAACATATTGTAATATTTTTTTCCTTCAAAAATGTATTGTAGGTAATATTTTTAATTCAAAAATTTATATTTTTTTATAAAATCTATTTTTATGCTTTCATAGTATTTTGACCCCTATATGGGGTTTAACTATTTGCCCATAGCTGGGACCCTAACAGGTGCTACCACTCCGTGTCAGGGTGGGCCTGGGAACAACAGCATCTAAGAAGTGGTTCCATTCTCCTCACAACCTCACAATCAGAGGGTTTACTGCCGGATGCAGTTTACCGTCATACCCAGGACCTAATCCACTAGAAACGGTGTAAATTGAAAACCAATTATATACGAATAAGCTATAAAATGTCCTAGAGAAGAAAGAACTCCATGAAACTTTGAAATTCAATCAGATCGTCCTATCCGGGTCAAAATCCCACTTGTAGTAAAATTAAACAAAAAAAAAAAAAAAAAAAGAAGGAAGCCCTAACAACTAGGCGATGTCACCGTTACAGAAGATGGCATATTTATTTTAAAAGAAAGAAAATACTTAAACATTGCCAACAATCTGATAAATTGAGGAACACGAAAGTGGTACTACTTATCATCATTACTAGCTTAATTGGAACAATTAAAAAAAAACTCTAAATAAATAACAGAATTATTAGAATGATTTTTAATACTTAGTGTAATATCAAATGGAACTTTGGCTGTGTGTGTGTGTCTGTGTGTGTGTGTGTGTGTGTGTGTGTGTGTGTGTGTGTGTGTGTGTGTGTGTGTCCGTTACCTATACACTCCGAAACGGCTGAACCGATTCTCTTGAAAATTTACACAGTTGTACTATAAGCGTCTGCGAGTATTCTTAGCTAGGTTTTGTGTCGAGGTACCCCCGATAAATATCGAAAATCGATAATAAAAAATCAGGTTATAGAAGGACTGGTCCGATTTTAATCAAATTTGATACACTCATAGACAAAAACATAAGAAACGATATTCAGAAGTTTGAAGGTTGCAGTTCTTATAATAGTGCAGAAAATCGATAATATATATTTATATAAAAGGCAAGATGTGTGTGTGTGTGTGTGTGTGTGTGTGTGCGTGCGTGTGTGTGTGTGTGTGTGTCTGTCTGTCTGTCTGTCTGTTTATCTGTCTGTATGTCCTTTATACAAATCCACAATTTTTATCCGATTCTCACCAAACTTCACACAAACATTGTTTAGGCTGAGTCTGAGCTCCAGGAACCATGGATTAGTTTTAAAGCTTTCATTACACCCGAGCAACGCCGTGCTATGCTGCTAGTTACTCAGTAAAATAAGTGTATTCAAGATGGCACATCAAAATGGACGAATGAGAGCGAAGATTATGATCTGATTACAAGGTTTAAACATACGTTAAAATTACAGGACTTTCACTATAGAAACGTATAATAACTGACCGGCTAGCCATAGTTGTCAGCAGGTAACTAAGAGGACATCTAATCTAAACTTATTTATAAATGGAACTTTGTCTGTGTGTGTGTGTGTGTGTGTGTGTGTGTATCCGTTACCTATAGACTCCGAAACGGCTGAACCGATTGTTCTTGAAAATTTACACAGTTGTACTATAAGCGTCTGTGAGTGTTCTTAACTAGGTTTTGTGTCGGATGTACCCCTGATAAATATCGAAAATCGATAATCGAAAAAATCGGGTTATAGAAGGAGTGGTCCAATTTTAATCAAACTTGATGCAGACAAAAACATAAGAAACGATATTCAGAAGTTTCAATGTTGCAGTTCTTACAATAGTGCAGAAAATTTGATATTGATACCAGGAAACCAAAATCTGACTTACATCTATTTATTTTTCTTTCAGTCTACGGTTTCGCTTTAACTTGAAACAGTTATTGCTTTTTAGTCTTTCGTGCCAACGTCCAAAGAGTCTGAGCTCCAGGACCATGGATTATTTACACCCGAGCAACGCCGGGCTATACTGCTAGTAGAGAAATAAACTGAATGTAAAATATTCACGTATATCCATTCACACGGAGATGGTCACACAATATTTTATAATCATTTCACTCTAAGCAAGTCAGAACTGCCACTGGTGCACAGATGTTTAGAGTGAGAGAGAAAAAAAACAAGGTACAGGAGATGTCGAAGAAAGGATAAAAGATGGATGGGAATCAAAAAGATAGAAGATGGCAATTGACGGTGCACTTAAAATTTGGAGATTGTATTTATCAGGGAAGCAAGTAAACGGAAGAGTTCCACAAACGGTAAGTGCGAGAAAATAAACTGTTAGAGTAGAAAAGGTGGTTACATTTAACTATTTCGACGGTAAAAGGGTGGAACCTTGATGCCAATCCAGTCAGTCAGTTAAGTGCCATGCATGAAACACGCTTGGGCGATCATGTCTCGAAAGAGACATGACTGACTGGGCAGAAGATTATCCCGCAGTAGGTTGCCATTGCTTTCTGCAGTAGACTGGTTGCCGACCAAGGCTATAGAACGCAATCTGTCTTGTTATTTAACCCTTAACTGGAAGGAATAGACGGATTAATATCTTTCCCAAGGGTATTTGCGCGTAAGTGAAGGTAAAGAATTCAGCTGGAATTCGAACTCGGCTCCCCGATTTCTCGTTCCGAGCCGATATCCAATGAACCACAACGCGCATCCCATGCGTAAATACAAGTGATAAGGGAACCAGGAAATAAAAAGCTCGTCAAAGCAGTTGACATGAAAATGTTGTAGAAAAGACAAAGGGAAGTCACATCATGTCGCGCATCTTTCGATTTGAAAGAAGGAGTGAAGTCACATTCGTACTTTGACTTCGTATTTTATCTCAATTATACGGTGAAAAAATACAAGAACTCTCCACTGTAAGAACACAATAAATACGAAGTTGTGTTTCTACCCACTAAGAAGATTATTTGTGGCTGTTCCATAAACTGCTTTTATTACATTACAATGACGAGTGTTTTAATTTTTTAAATGACTTGCTATCCTTTGACTTGGAGAGAAAACTACACAGACAGCTATAGGACCATTTTATTTATTTATTTATTTATTTAATTTATATCAATACAAATTTTAAATGGTGGACAGGAAAAAACTGCACAAACTATGAAAAAAAAAATTGAGTACGTGGCGATTTAGAAAATAAACTGTGCTACTTTTTGTAAAAACTTAGCGTGCATTCTACATACCTGTTCATAGAAAGGCAAGTTGTTTTAATCATATTTTGATTATGTTTTGATTGCTTTGTTTCCGTGATGTAACATTACCTTTTATTCCTAGCCAGGGATTTTATTTTATTTGAGAAGATGAATGAAAAAAAGACAAGGAAAAGTTGCCTAAAATGTTCTATTTCCCTATTTTTCAAATAAAAATTAAATGAAGTTGAACTGATATTGAAGCTAGTTGAATTAATAAACATTTATTTCCTTATATAAAATTAGAAAATGCTTCTCATAATACTAACAGTTATATGATTATTAAAACAAGTACTGGACGGTTGTGGAGGCTGGTTTGTGAAGGAAATGTCTGTACAGAGCGGTCTTATGAATTAGAGGCGAAATAAACTTCGAAAATTTTATAAAATGTATGCAGATGCTAACATTATTATAGACTATATGATCTAAATATTTTCTCAACCAGAAGCCAACAGCACAGACACGCACGCGCATACATATACACGTCTTTGTATGTTTGTGTGTGTATTTAACCAACATTGAAATAGAAAAACAACAAAGATTTTTTTTAGTTAGCTTTTTCTATTACTATAAACGCTATATTTTGTAGATACATGTGTTTCAGTAGACATCCTTGTTTTTTTTTTGTTGTTTTTTTTTGTTTTATTTTTTGTAAACATTCAAATTAATGTCTACCGGCCTAGAGATCAAAAGTATTATTTAAAAAAAGTTGCCACTTCATAGTAATTAAAAGTCAATTTTTTTTAAACCTGGAAAACCAGTTTAAAGGTTTGTTTTTTAGTACAACAGAGCGTATGTGGATCCAATTAGCGTAGATATTCTCTGAATATTTGTCAACGAATGCTTTCAATCACACTTCTGGCCAATTCAGGATTTGAGTTCATGCCGATGTTTCCATATTCAAATTCTTCTAAAATTCAGCGTGACGGTTATACTTCAGAGTGATTTCACGAGCATGCGACTGTCAATTGCATTTTTTCTTCAGTTTTGAACATTTTTTATTCTATGGTTAGGGATATTTTTCATTAACGTCTTACCCTCATATATTATGGGATTATTTATCATGGTTTCATTTGAATTGCTCTATTTGAAAATAGTCTGAATTAAAATATGAGTTTGATCATATTGCTATTTTCCTACACCTATCGATGTCGTCTTTCATTCACCAATATTATTTTAAATAAATGAACGCATATCAGTACAAAAATTCAATTAATCGGTCATCCTGTAAAGAATAATAAATCTACAATTGCTAAGTTAAAAGTGAGGAAAATGTTATATTTACCTGACAAAATCGAAGTTGTGATGATTTTTTTTAAAAACCGCTGGAATATATATGCAGAAACCGCAATGTCCAACTTAAGGAAAGAAATCAGAGCAATGATAGATTTTAAACTTTAAAAAATAATGACTGCTATATTAAAATGTAATAAAAAATTTCAGAGAAAATGTTCAATTTATTCTTGGCATTTTGAATAAAATGAGCTACACGCATCAAAACTATTTCAAAATATAAATATAATTGAATTGTTCAAACAATTATGGAATATAAATAAAAGAAAATAAGCTAATTTAATCGAAATATTTCATCAACAGTCAGCTGACGTATTGAGTAGTCGTTTGATTGCTTAAATCCAACTTGAGGCTTCGAATCGGAGCAGGACTAAGTTGTATGTAAAATTAAGCATGAGCAAAAAAATAAAAAATAAAACAATTATCAGTTTTTATATTATAAAATATTTTATATTATTATATAATGTTTGAATTCCTTTCATGATGCATGTCAAAATGAATTTTAGACTCGTCTTTATTTTAACTTATTTTACTTTTGTTGCATTCATTCATATTATATGAAAACAATCCGAGTAATGTGAAAGACGAAAAACTGAAAATCAGATGAAAGAAAAACTAGTGAAATCCATTCTAATAAATTATAATAACGGAGAAAGACAGATGTAAACGGTCTGATCGACAGACAGATTGATAGTAACAAACAAGCTGTCAAAGATATATATATATATATATATATATATATATATATATATATAAACTTATTTACAAATGGAACTTTGGCTGTGTGTGTGTGTGTGTGTGTGTGTGTGTGTGTCCGTCCGTTACCTATAGACTGCAAAACGGCTGAACCGATGTTCTTGAAAATTTACACAGTTGTACTATAAGCGTCTGCGAGTGTTCTTAGCTAGGTTTTGTGTCGATGTACCCCAGATAAATATCGAAAATCGCTAATCAAAAAATTCGGGTTATGGAAGGACTGGTCTGATGTTAATCAAATTTATTTGATATACTCATAGACAAAGACATAAGAAACGATATTCAGAAGCTTCAAGGTTGCAATTCTTACAATAGTGCAGAAAATCGATAAGACTTATATATATAAAAAAGGCAAGATGTTTGTGTGTGTCTGTTTATCTGCCTGTATGTCTGTATTTTTTCAGCCCTTTTATTTTAGCTTTTACTTCGGGTTTGGCTCTAAGTAGGTATAATTGTAGTTCTTAGTCTCAGCCATGATACCATTTACTCAGGGGACATATTTAGCCTTCAAAATTCAGTTTACGACAAAAAGAACTTATTTGATATCGATACCAGGAAATCAAAATTTGACTTACATGGATTAGTTTTAAAGTTTTCATTACACCCGAGTAATGCCGGGCTATACTGCTAGTATATATACATATATATATAAATTAGAGAAAATTTTCAAAATTCAATGGTGTCGGATGTAGATTTTTAATTTTGATTAAGGATCAGGTTCTTGGAATTTACCTTCCTACTCTTCCACTACAGATTAAAGAAAAAAAAAATATATATATATATATATGGCGGAATGAAGGAGACTACCACCGCCTTTACATTTCTTGTTTTTCATTCATTTTTACTTTTTCAGTGCTTTTTCCGATTTTAAAAAAAATTTTGGAAAAATTTCTATATTTAAACAATTTTAGGTAGGGCTCAGTTTATCATACAACGTTATAGTAAATCGATCCTCCATTTTGAAATTACTCTCGTTGAGGTCGCTTTGTTTTTTTTTTGTTTTTTGTTTTTTTTACGAGTTGTTGCTCTGTTTTTTTGTTTTTTTTTTGGGGGTTTTTTTTTGTCTTTTTCAAGTTTTCTTACGATGGCATCTTCCTCGAAAACTCCAAGAATGGCTTTATTAAAAAAAATTCGCAAAAGATTCAGTTGTTGAATATGCGCAAGCAAAAAAGTTAATTGCACAGGATCGATGTATTAAGCTTGTATGAAAAACTGAGCACCCCCCCCCACCAACTTTTAATTATTGAAATTTTTTCCAAATTTCTTTTGTCCAATTTCTTTTGTCAAAGCTTAGGGTTTAATCGATAAGATTGCACTGAAAAAAGTAAAATAAAATTAATAATCAACAAATTTACAGGTGGTGGTAATGTCGTACCGGCGAGTGGTTCCAAAATGGAGGATCGATTTACGTTGTATGAAAAACTGAGCATCCCATCCATTTGTTTAAATATAGAAATTTTTTCAAAAATTTTTTGTCAATTAGAAAGTTTAGGGTGTAATCGATAAGATTGCACTGAAAATATCAAAACAAATGGAAAAAAAAAACAAATTTAAAGGTGGTGGTAGTCTCCTTCAGATCCGCCAAAGTAGGAATACTGCTGAAAAGAAATCCAAACGAATAGCACAGAAATAAGGAGCCGGCTTGGTACTTCTGGACCGGAAGTCGGGGTTACTGGCAGGACCTCACTGAAGAGCTTCTTTAAGCACCAAAAATGTATTTATGGACTGATATATATATATATATATATATATATATATATATATATATATATATATATAAACAGATTGGGATAGAGATAAATAAACAGACTGTTATAGAAAGATACAAATAACTAGGCTAATATAGATAGTTTAAAATAGGCAGGCTGCCATAGATAGATGGAAATAAACTGGCTTTCATAGATAGATCTACTCACACAGTCGTGCATAGATGTTGGATAACTCCTGCTGTGAAATGATGTCAATATATTTTTGTTATGCTAAGACATTAAGAAAATTATATGTTTTTTAAAATTATAAACTTGCTGTTTTTGAAAGAAGTAAAAAATAGTGTTAATTTAAAATCGAAATTTTACAAATAAATAATTAAGAATACCTTTTCTAGGCCGTGCAACATGGCGCAAGTACTTGCTAAGATGCTTCCCCGAGATAACATCCTTTTTGAGTCTGCCATTCAAACGGTCAACCTTTCCTGCTGGACACATAAACACTTTTGATCGTGGGCTAATGAAGGAATAATTTACAGTCGAGCTTCCTTAATTAACACGGCAGTGAATCAATATTTTCGAGCCAAAATCCTTTTGCTCATACAGGTTAAGTCACTAAAGTTAATTTTAGCTGCTCAATATAATTATAGTTTTCAATTGAATACATGTGGGCAGCCGATAATTTTCAAGATAGTTTATGGCTATTTTGCGAAAACGTGAGTTGTGGATGATTTCAGAGACTTGGGTAACCTCTCAGGATAAGCTTTTCAATTTCTTTGTTACAAAACTTTAAGCTCAAGGGCTGTGGTGCCTATGGCTAAATATTTGACATAATCGAATCCGTCTTAACAAAATAAGTAATCAATGTCGTACGAACCGCCCCTGACTTTAAAAGAATTAGTTCACATTAATGCGGTTATCCACCAGGCCTTTTTCCTCGAATTGGCTAAGCATCTTATTTCACACGAACTCTTTTCGGATAAACAATATGACTTCCTCCATGACTACTGCCGATGTGCTAACGGTCATCGCTCAATTTGTCTAAGAAGCTTTAGATAAGAACGGCGTGATTCGGCCTGTGGTTCTAGCTATATCAAAAGTATTCGACAGGATTTATGTACTTATGTTCTAATACAGATTCTGATAGGTTCGGCAAAGTAAAACTGGCAGCTGCTCTTAAAAATGATCTCCAATTGGGGTAAGAAATAACTTGTAAATTTTAAGGCTCCTAAAATAGGTACCTCATTTTCGATAACTAACTTTTAAATTTAATTTTTAAAAATAAAAAAATATTTCTTGAAACTATTATTTTAATTTTACTTTTTTGTAAAATCATTTCACCCCAAGCAAGGCAGTTTTACTGCCACTGTTGCGCAGGGGATTACATAGGGGGAAAGTGATGAGAAAGTGGGGTAGGTTATAGGGGATGTCAGGAGGAGGGTAATAGACAGATGAGAATACCGGTGTAATGGGGGTGGAGTGGATGTAGAAAAGAGCTTGAGAAAAAGGATGCGAGTTAGTGAGATATATGTTTGTTGACCCTACATTTAAATTCCTGGAGATTGTAGTTGTCCGGGAAGTAAGTATATGGAATGGAATTCCACAGGTGGGAAGTGCAAGAAAAGAAGCTGTTAGAGTAGAAATTGCGGTTACATTTTATCGGTTTCACTGTACAAGGGTGGGACCTAGTTTCTAGTCTAGTAGCTCGTGTAAATTCATACATGGGGGGGTGCACCAGTGAGCTAAGTTCATTGAAGCAGAAGCCGTGAAAGTATTGAAACCTAAATGATTAAATTTACTATTTCCAGTATTTCTTGTAAACAAAATATTCTGGTGTAATAAGAATCTTTGAGATTTTTAAAAAAAATTTTCAATTATTCGGTCATTTTTGAGCGATCGACACATTTGTAAACAAAAGTTACTTCTCGATTTTAAAAATCTTGCACAAATAAAATCTACATCTGTGGCACATTATTTCTGGAAAATTAACAAGTTTCATGTTAAATTAATCTGATTTACACAAGTATTACGTATTTATAACATGAAATGTAAATAAAACTATTTCTTAATCACAAAGTTGAGCTTTCTGATCTTTTTCCCTCGCATCTGAAATGTGTTGACAGCTTGACAGATGCGAGATAAATAAATGTATAGCGATCACAAGTGACATAATTGTACAAATTTTTCCAGGTAAGGGGAAGACAATGTAAAACACATGACCTTTTAATGTACATTGCCATACAAAAAAAATCTTCAAATAGACAAAAAAAAAATGAAAATATTAATTTATTTGAATGAAACTTTTCAATTTTCGATTAATAAATATAGGCTTCACTTTATAATCTACCAACTTAAAGTCTACAAGTTTTGGAAATATTTTTAAAATATTTTTGAAACTTTATAAATTATTATAATTTAAAAAAAATGAAAACAATCCTTTTAAGATTTTATTATTATTCGATTTTTTTCTTCAGACTATAATGCCCTTAATTTATATTATTTATTCAAACAATTAAAAGCTTATCTAATTAAATAAGGTCATAGATATATTACATTTTTTATTTTATTATTCGGATCAAATTTTTGGTAAAAAGCGCTGAATGGATGAAAAAATAATATATGATTTAAAAAATAATATAAAACAATAATAATATAAAATCATATATAATATATAATATATAATATCATATATAATGAAAATATCATATATCATATATCATATATCATATATCATATATAATATATAATATAAAATGTATTTAATAATATAAAAATAATATTTAAAAAATAATATATGATTTACATTCCCCAAAGATTCTTTGCCCACAGAATTTAATTTCTTTGCCCACAGAATTTAATTTCTTTGCCCACAGAATTTAATTTCTTTGCCCACAGAATTTAATTTCTTTGCCCACAGAATTTAATTTCTTGAAATTTCATGAATTTACGTGGAGGTGGGGTAACAGATTTAAAGAAAAAAATATTTTTACCAATATTTTTTAAAATAATAATTTAAAATTAATTTCATTTATTTGTGAATAAGTTTTGAAAGTTTCATTATAATACGTCAATTATTTGATTTTTGCAAGAATTTTCAAATTAAGTTGTTTGTCACCGGAAACAAAGTGAGTTTTGAAATATGTTTTCCATTATATACTCTCGTAGCGATTTGGCTTTTAGCTAATGAAAATGATATCAAGATATTACCAACATTTCGAACGTGTTAACAATGATTAAAGAGGTTTTTTTAAATAATTAAAAATACTTTAATCTTTCCTCTTAATAATAACATAAACATTTTCTTGGAAAAGGTTCGTTTTTATTAAGTTTGGGACTATTTTTGCCGTCCACTAGGATCGTTTATGCTAACTTCCAGAAAAGGAACTCCTTGATCCTTCTTAGTCTCTTGTTTTCCACTGGCACAGAGTAGAGCGATTATACTGAACCAGTTCTTAGGTCGGCTGCTAGGACATTTGGCTCACTGTGTCGTGCCAGATAAATTTTCACACCAGCATCCATCTTGCACATTTAGAAATCTACCACACGTCCGTGTATCGAATATTGCTACAATATCTAGTCAGGTGCTTCTGCAATATCTTTCGAGGTTCTCGGCAAAATCTAAAGAAAGGTCTGTTATGTTGTTGTTCATGACCTGGCATTTCGACTCTAGTCACCTTCCCACCGCCATGATGTGGTTTCCCTTTGTCTTTTCTATAAATATTTTTATGACAATCGTTCTAATTAGCTCTCCTCCTTGGGACTTTGACAACATCAATTTAAGCTTACAACTAGATTGGCAACTAAGTCTTATTGTTTGACATGCTGCTAAAATAACTTTTAATCTAATAGTTTCTGTTCTCGCACTTCTCACCTGGAGATTTTTTTTCGCCATTTACAACCCTCAAATTTTTTAAAGCAGTGTCAATCACCGTAATCTGTTTTGTATATTTTTTAACCCTGTTCTTTTATTGTTCTTTCTCCTTACTAAAGTCTTCTCATACTTTTTCTTTACCAGTAGCCCTTTACGTATCAGTAGTATTATGATCTTGTTTGAATTAATATGGAAAACATTTATGTTATAAGGGCATATAATTGGCACCTTGGATGTGCGTTGTGGCGCAGTGGATATCGGCTCAGAACGAGAAATCGGGGAACCGAGTTCGAATTCCAGTTGAATTCCTTGCATTCACTTACGCGCAAATACCCTTGGAAAAGGTATTAATCCGCCTCTTCCATCCAGTTATGGGTTAAATAATAGGACAAATTGGGTTCTATAGCCTTGGCTGGCAACCAGTCTACCACAGAAAGCAATGGCAACCTATATATATAAACTTAGTGTATCGAGGCAGCAAATAATTTTCTAAACATATACTGTTAAATATAAGAGACAATGAATGTCTATTATGTTTAATCATGAGCCGTTCTAAACGTCGTATTTTGGCTTTAATTTCAGTTGAAAATGAAGACAAAAATTCACCAACATTTGGATAATTTTTTATTAATTTGGTTCTAAGCTTTCGGCTCACATGAGCCATCTTCAGAGAGGTTATTAAGACGGTAATACAATAACATCCACCATCACCATTTTATTTTGTGTTGACATAAAACTCCGCTAGGCAACGGCAATAGTTAGCAAAAATAACAAACGCAGTTCGCAAATTTGCAATGCGGTTCTATGACGTCACACTATGACAACAGAACCATGTATTCAAATGCAATGTAATGTGTTATGACCGGATTTAAACGTGATTTTATTAAGTGTGGATTGTTTGGATTTAAAGTACATGGCCTCCAATATCTGAAGGTTCTTTTTACTGTGTGTATGATTAAGGGTTATTGTATTGTTGACTAAAATCTATCTGATATTACTGTGATATAGATATAAACGTATATATAAGAAAAATAAAGAACAAAGATGAAACATATCTCAATCTGACATGTTTCGATTCTATTTAAGCTTTATTGAACATTGTGAGAAAATCAAAAGTGAAAGTAACGTGTTGAGATATATTTCCTATTTTCCTTAGTTGAGATATATTTCCTATTTTCCTTTTATTTTATCTTGTCGAATTCCTATCCATGTATTTAACTGATAGATAGATATATAGGGAGACAAATATGAAGATAGATAGGAAGGTAGATATGAACAAAAATGTTAGCATTTTAATTGCACGCAACTAATATGTCTGAAAAATTATAAAAATAAAATATAAAACGAAAATGTCATGCAAGGCAAATAACAAGAATGTCAAACCAAAAAGATTTCATTAACAAAATTATAAATTTGAACAGAAATTAATAATAAGGAAGCAATTCTCGTTAATTTAACGTCTGCTCGGATGAAACAGAGAACCTTGTCAATTTTTAATCTTTTCATTTGTACCCTCTTATTTCTTTAAATAATAATCTACATTCATGACGTGAAGAGGCTCATTCCTTGTTCCCTGTTTAGGATGTGGTTTCCGGCTTTCTCTTTTCTAATCTTTTCACTCTTACGTAGCCCCCCGCGCATCAGTGGCGTTATCGCCTTGCTCGGGGTGGTGATATGATTAAAAAAAAAATATGATTGTTATTTAAAAAATTGTTACGGTTGTTAACGTCAAATATTTAACGATGCATCAGGGAAGAAGTATGATTCATCAAAAAATGAAAAGGAAAATCGGAAATTCACGGATACTGCTAGTTAAAAAAACAGTTTAGTGTAAGAAGGAAAGTGTCAATAGTATAACTTTTAATAAACCACTAACAAAAAACATCCGCTAAAAGTACTAAAAATATTATATGATCCCTGGGAAAAAATATTATTCGTATAAAATATCCATGTGTGTATACAAATAAATTTCTCTGAAAACCTTAGCTGCCGTCTGTTTTATTAATATTATAATAATTTTATTATCAAAATAAGCAAACTGCATACTGCTGCTGACATATTTGTTTTTTGTCATAACAATACACAGGGACAATGTTTTTGTCTGTAAGTCACACTTACTACGCTCTATAAACTGAACTGCAGACCACAAGACAAAGCTCAAGCTTAACTATTTGAATAATACCGGACAAGTGATATTGCTTTAATCTTCCAGCGAACTCTTCATGGGTGAGAGTCAAAAAAAGCAGAATCAACTAGCTCGACTAGAAAACCTAAATAAAAAAGGAGGAACATTCAGCACAAATGCTTCTGTCAAATTTGTCTTTTCTACAAATATTTTTATGGTAACTGCTCTAACGAACTTCTTTCCCTGGTTCCCTGCCCACTTGTATTTACTCTTGTTAATAGATTCTCTTTAAGGTCCCACCTTTTTATCGTCTAAACGCAACCATCTCTTCTACAGTAACTGCTTCTTTTCCCGCACTTCTCGTTTGTGGAACTTCCTTGAAATTTGCTTGCGTCCCTGATCGATACAAAAGTTTAAATGCACCGTCAATTGCCATCTTTTATCGCCTTGATACCCATCCATTTCTTCTCATTTCTTTGACATACCCTGTACTGTGTTTTTTCTCACATAGTAACCCCTTGCGCACCAGTGGTTACCCTACCTTACTTGGGGTGAAATGGTTATAATAATAATAATAATAATAATAATAATAATAATAAAATCATATGCTGTGGTCGCAAAGTAATTTCGACGAATTTCTTCAGTATCTACTCAAAATGAGATATTTGTCAATCACGCAATTCTTTTATTGCGAGTTTGTACTTCGCCAAAGTTATTATTTTTAAAAAAAAGTATCACATGTGCTAAACATATTTCAGTTAATCGGAAAATCTGTATTGTCAGGATTAACCAATAAACCAATGTTATTCATTGAAAGTTATGAATTATTTAACATCTAATTTACAATAAATAGTGTAATGCTTTTTTTTTATATAGCCATGCAGTGATAAATACTAAATTTAGCAAACGTAATTTAATTTCATTAAACTAAGAGCATTTCGTTTATATTTCTGAGAGGAGGTAGTATTTACAGTATTTTCTTTATTCCGACTATTCATTTCTGTTGGCATTTGAACGATGTTGCGGCCGTTGTACGCTCTGGCCTTCTTCAGGAAGGAATTTCGAACCAAACCCTTTATTACAATCACTGGGGTATATGAACTCTATTCCTAGAGCCTCTTCTGGAAGCCATGAGTTATCGTCCTTTAACCCTGTAAGTTACTTGTTCACCACTTGTAGCCTTGATCAAGTCACAAGGAACTAACCAACGTCTATATCCACTGGGCCATGTTTTTTAAGAACAACTGAATTCCTAGACTTATAAATCTAATGTTCGGTAACCATTTTTTTTCTTTTTTTTTTTTTTTTGTAATAAAGGTTTCGGTTGGAAATTCCTAACACCTGAAGAAGATCGGAGCGTACAACGACCGAAACGTCGTACAAATGGCAACAATGATGAGGACAATAGTCCGAATAATGTAAATACTGTACGAACATTTCAGTTTTGAAATTGTTAAGTGACATTCAGTT
Source organism: Ascarosepion bandense (assembly GCA_037127315.1). Taxonomy (NCBI): domain Eukaryota; kingdom Metazoa; phylum Mollusca; class Cephalopoda; order Sepiida; family Sepiidae; genus Ascarosepion; species Ascarosepion bandense. The sequence goes on from JBBBDQ010000937.1 coordinate 1,154,249, forward strand.
AGTGATCGAGTATGACCTTTTCACCCCCTTACACACACACACACACACACACACACACACACACACACACACACATATATATATATATATATATATATATATATATATAGTCATCCACAGACAGATCTGTTTCGCTGTATCACAGCTCATCAGTACGGTTAGACTCCGATTGCTTTTAACCCAGGATTGAAACCCGACCGAATTGGCGTCAGTCGGCGATTATATAGTATATTTAGGAGCAATCCTCTTGTTATGCACGTTTCGTTAAAATGACAGACAAGGTGCTGTAGTAAAGTCTTTATATAATTTTTTATGTGATCTTATATATATATTTTTTTTTTCATTATATAAATTATATCAAAATTGTCCGAATGTTTTATTTATCCAAGCGCTTTCGGCTATAATTTTTGCCATTGTAAAGGATGAATTTTATCTTTACTTTTAACTGAACGTATGGATTTGTTTTATGTATGCATCTAGAGTTTTAGAAATGCTGTATTTTCCAAACACGGTCAATGCATTGTGGCCGAGATCATAGCTAATATTTTTTAGTGTTGGCTTTTCTTTTTTATTAATAATGCTTCAATTATTTTCGCCTTTTTAATATGTGGATGATGCTATTTTGTTTGTATTATCATGTTACGGATAGAGTTTAGTAGATTTATATGTGTATTTAAAAGAGACCTAATAGAACTATGGTCAAAGACATGTAATATGTTTAACAAGAAGACTCACGTTACACCTCTAATACGAACACTTCAGAGTGTCTGGGTGTAAATCTGAGGAGAGTGTAGAGGATTCGGAATCAGTTGAATGAGTCTAATGGTAGTTACGAAGGTGTTGGAAGTGATCACTACTTTTGGTGACGTTGTGCTTCCATTCATCTTTCTACAGGGCCTCACGCTCAACACTGAGATCTAAAAGTCTTGAGGAGGTAGTGCTGCCTTGAGCCAAGGCTGCCGAAAGACCCTATGTCTCGCAACAGGACTCTGCACCATGCTACACAAGTAGGAGAAACCAGTCACCGCTGCCAGATAATTTCTGTGGTTACATCATTCCTTATATCTGAGCACCTAATTCCCCAGACTGCAGTCCTCTCAATTATTATGTGACGGGCGCAGATGAGCGAGAGACCAACAAAACACCTTGTAGCTGAACTGAACTGAAGGTAAGGATTATGGCAGCATTCACTAACTTAAACAAGAAGACTGTCCAGAAGAATTGCAGGTGATTCCAAAGTTGTCCGGAAGACGTGGTTGAAGCCAAAGGTAATTTTATTGAATAATATAATTTTTCAAGAGAATTTTGTGTAATTTTGGTAACTATATCTTTAAAAATGAAATGTCAGTGTTGCTTTGATTTTTGCTTAATGTAGACGACTATTTGTTCATCGCACCCAGTATGTGAGCGGTATTTCTGCCGCACCCTGCATTCACGTAAATAAGCAATCTAGAGGTAATGACTATAAATATCACAACATTAGTTCTGAGCAAAAGAAACTGTAAAGAGCTGGTTTCATCTTTCTTTCTACCGCGAAATTCCCTCGCGAACCCTACGCATAGACAGCTATATGAACGAACTGCTGAAGTGTATTGGAAATTAGTCTGAAAATTGCATTTAAGTGTGAAACTGACTGCTACAACTGTGTTGATTAATGCGGTCATAATATCTTTCTTTTTCATGTATATATATATATATATATATATATATATATATATATATATTCAGAAATTATAACATCAATATGTTATAATATCACTACAAAAGTAGCTATTTTGTTTCGACACATCTTGTGTCTTATCAAGTGATGAGGTTTATTTCAAGTTGAAAGGTTTTAAAAGGTTAAAAACAAGCAAAAACCCTTTTAATCGGGAAGGCATTGTTGTATAGACAGCGTGAACCAATCAGAATAAAGTAACTTCTAATTTGGAGAATATGTGAGCAGACTCAAAAATAATTTGGGGGTGGGCATTAGTATTAATATTTGATTAAATTGAGATCAGCATTATTAATTGACTATTAGATTCGATTTATTATTATTGCGAATTTTAAAAAAATTCTAAGGTTAACAATTTATTAGATTTAGAAAGTTATTCCTATATTAAACGAGGAAAAAAACGCACAGATGTTAATAAACCTACAAACAACCACACATAGACAAAGAGACGAGTATACACACATACACTAGTAAACAGACACATATACAGATTTATATACGCACGCATACATACATACATACATACATACATACATACACAAATTTCAAAATTTTGTTTTTATCGACTTGTCAATTTGTCTATTAAATTTTAATGCTAGATTTGGAAAGAGACTGAACCGCCTCAAAACTGGATACACGTAAGAATTCGTAACATGACTAGCCTTGAATGAGTGATGTTATGGCAGACACAATCATATTTCAGTGCATGAACACATAAACATAACTAGATATATACTCACGCAATACACAAGCAAAAACAAAAACGTACACAACTAAAAACTCTACAACTCTACAGATCATCATATACAAAATAAAAAATATAATCACATACATGAAAATACTTATACAAAACTTCTGGCATCAAAGTCGGTAGATACACTATACAAAAATCAAATGCGTATGCATGTACAAAACGTCACACATATACATATATATGCCAAGCCTCATATTGTTCACATGCAGTCATGCTTGTGTAAGCCCCGTCGGTCGAGCGCGCTCGCGTGTGTGTGTGTGTATGTCTGCGCACGTCAGTGGGTGTACAAGCGTGTATCTATGTCTGCGTTTCTATAAAGGACGTCACGACGACAAATTTTCCTCCCAATTTTCCTACCACTTCCACAAAAATACATCAATATACGCATCCCTACATATATCCAATATTTTAAAAAAATTTAATCAGTTTATCTGACGATCGCAAAAGCATGAAACCCAGGGTCACAAACTTACATCTATCTATCTATCTTATATATATATATATATATATATATATATATATATATATATATATATATCCAAATGAATAAGGGACGCAGAAAATATTAACAATGTTCAAAACATTAAATTTAGAACAGTGCTTCATATAGAAATAGAGATATGAATAGTTATAATAAATTGTACTTTAGTACATGTTCATATTACAATCTCCTACAAAGTGTACATATTCTTTCGACATTGCAAGGTAGGTAGTAAACGCTATTTTTGAAAAGTGATGGAACCATTCTGATTTCTCCTTTTCCCTACCCCCTTTAGTCGCACAAAATTTTTTAGCAATATTAGGAAGGAAATGTCCATCTTTTTTCAAAAATAGCGTTTACTACCTGATGAGATATTGTCCTTTCAATGTTGAAACAAAATCTACACTTTGTAGTAGTTTGTAATTGGAACATGTTCTAAAGTACAATTTATAAGATAGATAGATAGATAGATAGATAGATAGATAGATAGATAGATAGATAGATAGATAGATATCATAAAGAAAAAACGAATAAATAAGAAACATCTCAAACTAACATGTTTCACTTTCATTAAAGCTTCTTCAGAAAGGGAAACATGTTAGATTGAGATACGTTTTCTATTTATTCTCCTTTCTTTATTCTAACAATCTTGTCGAATTCAGTTCCATATAATCAACTCATATATATATATTGTCATCCACAGACAGATCTGTTTCGCTGTATCACAGCTCATCAGTACGGTTAGACTCCGATTGCTACATAACCCAGGCTCGAAACCCGACCGAATTGGCGTCAGTCAGCGACTCTATATATATATATTTTACATAACGGATTTTTAATTATTAGGTTTGGATTATGCACATTTCGCCGCTCTTGTGTTCTTGGTGCGGCTCTTCAGATCCAAATGGTACAACGATGGATAATCTAAATATCACCCCCCCCCCAATTAAAAAACCGAAAATTCCATCTCCTTTATTTGGTTAGTGATAGACGCCCACATGCCCATATTAGGACGGGCATTTTTGACGTTTATATACGAAAAGGCTCTCGTTCATTCAAGACTTACAGATTTGAGAACTCGCCCCGCGTAATGTGTGTGGGAAGGTTGGCGATTGGTATGTGCGGTGAGGGCAAAGGTTAAACCCAGAAGAGGAAAAAGTAGAAGGGATCAAGCTGAAGTGGTTGACTCGGCCGGCGTTAAGATGGAGGAACCCGCGGGGAGGAAAGGAATTGAGGCGGAATGGTAAGCGGGTTGTTAGGGGTGAGGTGTGAGGAGGCGCGATAGTAGCGCGGCGAATAGATACGAATCTATAAGATACTGTATTATACGAGGTGGCTGATGGCGCCATTTGTTCTGATAGTGTTTTCCAGACCCCACCTGTTTTCATAGAAATCAACGGGAAAAATTTTCCTATGAGCCTTAATTTTATACACATTGGAATATTTTTGTTGCACGCACAAACCTCTGTCGTAGTTTTAATGTAATTTGAAATCTAATTACCTCCGTTATACCTTAAACGTTGATTCTAATTTAAAGTTATTTTAAGGCCATTTAAAGTCTCGAGGTTAAACACGTTATAAGTATAGTTAAAGGAAAGGGAGAGAAGAAAAGTTATCGGTAATTTATACTCATAAGATCGAATGTAAAGAATAAATAAATAAATAAATATATACAAAGTAAGACTAATAGATAATAACGAATAGGTAGATGAAAAATATAAGGACAAATTAAAATGAAAAATGAGGAATAGAGTCATACGGATATAAGAACATGCGTATATAATATTTATGACGTTCAAGATTAAGGATTAGCGTTTGAGATTTAACGATCACGGAACTTCAAAATTTACCCCGTAATAACTATAGTTAGGGTAAATGGGGGAAAAGAAAAGTTACCGGTAATTTATACTTATAAGTTAAGGTCCGCTATAGAGAGTCTTATTTGTGAAAGTAAATTTAATCTCTTGGTACATCATCTCCCTAGTCGCGGTGTGTTCCCACCGTAATTAGGATAATTCATTCGAGATTTTGTTTTCTTAAAATACTCTATTAAACAGCGATCTCAAAAATTTTCTAAGGTACGAGTCATATTAATAATAGGTAATATTAAACCGGCGTATCTACGTATATACGTATATGGGTTGTCACAGTCGCACACAATCGATCCTCTGGATTCCGAGACTAAGGACCCTAGAGATGACATTGATGAACACTAGGCTCCACACCTCCCCTGTGACCAATTGCGAAATTAATCGAGTTAATTTATACGAATGAACGAAAGCCCTTCGGTATTTAGGATATTGCTTGTGATCTATAGTCAAATTGACACAACGGAAATTTGAGAACAATAAGCCCGTTTCGACAATGGGGAATCAAAATTCGCAACAAATCCCGGAGTGTAAAGATCGAACTAAACATACAAAAAAATATAAAAAAAAATAAAAAATAAAAATATAAAAAAATAAAAGATAAACAATGAAAAATAAAAATAAAAGTTAAAAATTGAAAAAATAAAAAATAAAATAAGCAGTAAGCAATAAAACAATCAAATAGATAATAAAGGGTAAGTTAATGAAAAATATGAGGGGAAAAAATTAAATAAAAAAAAATACAAGGTAAACCCTACAAAGAAAAATAAAAAGCATGAAAAATAAAAGTAGAAAGTGTAACAGAAGTGTAAAAAGGTGAAATACTAGAACCGTCCAATTCCGTTCGTGTAAATCGATATGCTTCACATTGATTTGAAGTTCGATCAGTGTCTCTCTACCCTATTTTACATTTATTTTTATGTTTATATTTGAATATTATTTCATTCCTCTGATATATATATATATATATATATATATATATATATATATATATATAGAGATAGATAGATAGATAGATAGATATAATCATCCGCAGACAGAGTGTTTCGCTGTATCAGTACGGTTAGACATCCGATTGTTTTTAGCCAGGATTGGAACCCGACCGAATTGAAATCAGTCGACGATTCTGCCTCTGAGTTATGCAGACAAACTGACGATCGTAAAAGCGTGAAACCCAGGGTCACAAACTCACACCTATCTAACTGAATATGTTAGCTCTATCACTGATATTTAATTCTTTCAAATAAGTACCGCGCATATATAATATATGAATAATATAATATATATAACAAATTGCATATATATATATATATATATATATATATATATATACACACACACACACACACACACACACACACACACACATATATATATATATATATATATATATATATATATATATATATATTTATGCAGCAAGAATTCATCCAAAGAGGATTTGTTAAATTCAAACGATAAGGTATATTTAATGTTTTATTATATTCTTAGATTGTTTGAACAAGATATTTATATCGGGATAGAAATTCTGAATAAACTGTTTAGAGTTCTTTTTTTTTCTGTTTCTTCGAGAAACCTCTTTACTATTTCAGTCAGACTGAAATAGTAGAAAGGACTTGAACAATAAAAAAAGCAAAAAGAAAAGATCAGTTTTAAACAATTTATTCCTAATTTTTATCACGATGTACAACATCTTATTCACAAATACGAAAAAATATAATAAAAATTGAAATATGGTTGAAATATGGATGCACAGTCAATTGTACAACATCTATTATCAGTCATATGCTCATACATTCTTTTGCTATTTCTACAGTTACCGTGAATTTTACAATAACTATATTGATTACATATGAAACCATTATTAAAAAACGTTGAAGGATCAAGTTAAGATGAGTATAGACATTGAATCTGTCTGGTTGAGTCGGTGGTAACACTTCTATCCAACGTAGCATGTAGATTTAAAAGTAACATTTTGATTTGGACTCTCCTTTTCTATCTTCTTCTATGTGCCATGCCATTTCAGGAGGTAGGCGATCATGGCCCTTCACGACTCCCTATCCCTGGTGGTTCTTAGCACGCTTTCTCCTGTTACCATACCCAAACCCTACTCTGTCATTCACTTGCTCAGGCCCGTCAACTGTGTTACCTGCTACTTTCCCTTGTCTCTCTTTACCTCTATTTGACCTGTGAGTATCATATTCTCCAAGTCCTTCTTCCTCAGTACATGTCTCATGAACTTTAGCTGTATTTTCCTGATGCTTAGTATTAATTTCCTTTTCGTTTCCATCCTTTCCAGAACCTCATCATTGCTCACATACTCGATCAATGATATCCGCGAAATCCTTCTGTAGAACCATTTTTAGTTGCTTCAAGCTTTTCCTTCATCTTTGATAAGATTACCCATCATTTAGTGCCATCTTGAAGAACAGATATCACATAGCAATCCAGTACTCTCTTCTTTGTTTCTAGAAAAATCTTCCTGTCTCTCAGTACTCTACTCAGCTTCTGGAATGCGTCCTTCACCATGCCAATTCGCCTTCAGATCTCAGTCACTTTCCGTCTTCTGTTAGAACACTTCCCAGGTATTTAAATTTTTGTACATGCTTGATTTTAGTATCCCCCATCATTAATTGGCATTTTGGGCTCCTCTGTTAGCTGATGACCATGCATTCGATTTTCTTATACTTCATTAGTAGACCTTTCTTTCGATTTTCTTTAGCTACCTTCTTTAGAGTGTTTTCTAGTTTCCTTTCTGAGTCTGCTATCACCACTGTATCATCTGCATATCTTATGTTGTTCCGATTGTGTTCACTGATCCAAAAATATACTGATAATGCTAAAATTTGCTATAAAGTAAAAAGAAAAAAAATGAAAATCTTGTATCTTTCAGGAATAAAGGAGTTGCGCATACGTGTCTCATTTAGGTCAACTCTGTCATCTTTCGATTCGTCACGAGTACTTCATAATTCACTGTGACTCGTTCACGTCATAATATTTATTTAACTTGTTCTCAAAAAATAATGACACCACCAAAATCAACAGCCCCAGCCGACATCTGCAAACATCGGCAGCTTTATGGTTAGAACTCTAATTTGCTATTTTAGCCTTGAGTTGCTTTGTAGGATTGGAAGGGATTTTCTCTTCATTGAATCTAACGCCGATTAGAAATGGGAAAAGTTTCTCTTACACAAAGGGAAACAATGATATATCAAGTGAGTGAGTGTATTAAAAAGAGAATGAGTTACTAATAAAAAAGGAACAGTGTAAAAAATATGTCACTATGAGACAAATAATGGAGAAAAAGTGAGGGAGAAAAAACTAGAGAGAAATAATCAATAATTGCGTGCGTTAACAAAAGAAGTGAGTGGCTGAGTAACAGAACGAATAGATAAGACAAATATCAGTGCATTATAAATTTTGAGAGAGACTGACTGAATGGTGGAGAGAGCCATAGCCAAATTTGTTTTCAAGTAGCGGGGACAGGCATTTAAATTATATGACAGCGAATAAGAATTTGCACATTAAAAATTAGTTCACATCATTTTCATTGGGTTAGTCGAAGGTAAATGATTTCAAAGTATTTAGAAAAAGGAACTGTTTTCACAATCCCGTATCTTGAAAATTGCCAAAAACATGGATAGAAACGCTTGATCACAAACATTCTGCTGTTATCAACACAAATTCGAGAAAAACAGACATTTTCTAAGTTTTCTTGTACGAAAAAAAAGGCTTTAGAAATGGTTCTCTTGTCTAAATGCAATAGAGGTTCGATTACTGTCTAGAATACGTTCCATTTCTCTTAAAAAGTCTTTCGGGCATTTATATTGGTAGATGTTAACTGCACTGTTTAAAAATAATAGTGATTGCTCTAAAGCGCTATATATAACGTTCATTGTAAAAAAAAAATGATATCAAATTAGAAATATCGATTGATTAGTCTATGTGTGTGTGTGTGTGTGTGTGTGTGTGTGTGTGTGTGTGTGTGTGTGTGTGTGTGTGTGTGTGTGTACATCTGTACGTGTGATTGATTTGTTTTTTTTTTATTTATCAACATTTTGCATGTTATTTAAAATTAAAAAATATTTTTACATTGTAAGAATTTTTGGGAGATAATAATCATTTACTTATAAAAGTCCTACTAATGAACCCCTAGCTGCGAGGACTAAGTTGAAGTCATACTTTTTCCAAAGGCATTTCCATGCAAGTAAATATAACGAATACGACTAGAATTGGGATTCGGGTGCCTGGTCTTCAATTATAGCACTAGCTTATCCAAGATTCAGTCAGTCAACTAAGTGCCATACGTGATACACGCTTGGGCGATTTTCTAAGTGAATGCGAGGAATTCAACTAGAATTCGAACTCGGTTTCCCGACTTCTCGTTACGAGCCGATATCCACTGCACCACAGCGCGCATACTCTGATATTCTCAAGTTGTCAACTTGTCGATTGCGTTTAAGCATATGAAATAGACTGTCGCTACTGAAGGTTTGACTTCAATGTACACGCTTATATATATATATATATATATATATATATATATATATGTATGTATGTATGTGTGTGTGTGTTATATACCTAACTATATACAGTAATAGTATGTTCCTATCCTTTCAAATACGAAGACACTATTGGAATAAAGGGAAGAGTAGAGTGATTTTACTGACTAGCAGTTCACTAGCAGTGCATCTACTTCACACAGCATGCGAATCTTGTATTTGTTGGTATACTATTATTCCCAACCTCAGTTTTGGTGATTACTCACGCAGTAACCTTTTAGGGTTGCAACAATATATAGTTTCGTTGAAAACGATCAACAAGGAAGATTTAATTATTTTTCATTTAATTTTTCCAGCATTTTTTTGCTGGTGATAAAGAATGTAAAAATATTTCGTAAAAATTTTTTTCAAACGCTTTCACCCACTTCTCTGGCCATTCTTAAGAGTGTTATGCTTCCGTTGTTATTATTTTAGTTTAATGTAAGTTATTTTGTGTTGTTTTGAAAAAGGAGAGTTCATTCAAAGCTCTTGCGTGCTGCGTGCGACTAAAAATCGTGTAAACATCTTTCCATTAAAAAAAAACTTTCGATGTTTCTTTTTCACTATTAAATAATGTAAGGGTGTTGGTAGGAGAGAGTTGTTTAATATATAGTGCCTATCTTATATATATATATATATATATATATATATGAAAAAAATATTTGTTTGAGCATTGTTTTTGATCGATACTTTGTATTTAAGTAGATATTCTGTTTATAATCAAACAGTATTATATATTTACTTCAACCGGCCGGGTTATTTACGATGAATAATTGTTTTGAAAATGTATGTCATTCGAACCTGCGACCCCTATATGGGAAACAACCAATTGATCTGCGCGTCTTAGACCTCTCGACCACGAATGACCAACAACGTCTAAGCGAAGTCAAATCAAGTCTATATAACACAATTTTTGATTCATCGTAATGACCATATCTGCTCTGAAATGTATCGTAATGCCAACAAATGTATTAGTCAATATATATACAGTAGCGGCTATAATATAAGGAACGGAAACACCAAAATCATAAATATGTGTATTACTTAAAAAGTACTGCATGATTAGCAATGAAATTTTTACCGAATAAAGATTAGGTGTAATACATAAATATTATGCAAAATTTTAAAAAATTACATAATAGTTTGTTTTTTTAAATAAAGATTAAATGGAACAAAGGAAATAAGCTACTGGACAACAGTTAAAGAACGATCCTAATAATTTGCTTCAACTTTTAGTTTACATTGTTAAAAAGCTCGATGGAGCTTTTTAACAATAAGTAAACGTTCATTTATCATTAGGACTTTATTTTTAAGCAATATGGCAAATTCTACATGCAAAACGCTCTCTTTTGAAGAAAAAAATCATTATTTCTAACTATCAAGAAAAAAGTCAATTTCAGAAATTTCTGATATTGTTCATAGGTAAAAGTGTCGTTCATCGTGTAATTAGCAGGTATAAAACCGATAAAACGTTAGATGCAAATCCAAAAACCGACAGACCTCCAAAATCTTGGCAAGGAGAAAATCGAAGAATTGTTAGAATATCTACAAAAAACCGTTTTGAAATTGCTACATCAATTGCCCGTAAATTTAATGAAGGCAGATAACAAGATCTCAAGGAAAACGGTTGATCACAAATTAAAAAATGCAGGATTGCATGCCTGTATTCCAGCTTCGAAGCCTCTCATTTCAAAGCGAAACCAAAGGGCACACCTGGAGTATGCGAGAGAACATGTTTATTATATTTGGTTCTGAGGGCAAAACTTACGTACGCCGTAGAACTGGTGAAAGACTCTTCTCAATGCGTCAAGAAAACCGTTAAGTTTGGTGGCGGCAGTGTGATGGTGTAGGGAATGATTTCAGCTGCAGGAGTTGGCTCTATTATCCGCGTACATGGCAATATCAAGGCTGAGATTTACAAAAGGCCTCTTCAGCAGCATTTGGTACCAAGATCACACCATAATTCTTATGAATCTCCTATTTTCATGCATGACAATGCACGTTGCCACAAGGCTCAGAAGGTTATGGCTTTATTTGAAGAAAAAGAAGGAATCGCCCTAATGAAGTGCCCAGCCCAGAGTCCCGACCAGAAAATGATTGGAAGATAAATGGAGAAAAGGCCCAAAAAAGAAACTCGAAAAACCAGGATCAACTATGGGAGTGAAAGACGAAATGGGAGAGAATTACTGCTGATTTTTGTTCCGTTTAATCTTTATTTAAAAAAAAAATAATGATGTAATTTTTTGTATTTTTGTATAATACTAATGCATTACAACCTAATCTTTATTCGGTAAAAATTTCATTGCTAATCATCCATTACTTTTTAAGTAATACACATATTTATGTCTGTGTTGTTTCCGTTACTTATATTATGGCTGCTACTGTATATATCTAAACTTATTTATAAATGGAACTTTGTCTGTGTGTGTCTGTGTGTGTCCGTTACCTATAGACTCCGAAACGGCTGAACCGATTTTCTTGAAAATTTACACAATTGTATTATAAACGTCTGCGAGTGTTCTTAGCTAGGTTTTGTGTCGAGGTATCTCCGATAAATATCGAAAATCAATAATCGAAAAAATCGGGTTATAGAAGGAGTGGTCCGATTTTAATCAAATTTGATACACTCATAGACAAAGACATAAGAAACGATATTCAGAAGTTTCAAGGTTGCAGTTCTTACAATAGTGCAGAAAATCTTACAATAGTGCAGAATATATATATATATATATATATATATATATATATATATATATATATAAGGCAATATGTTTGTGTCTGTGTCTCTTTATCTGCCTGTATGTTTGTTTTTATGTTTTTTCAGCCTTTTATTTTAGTTTTTGCTTCGAGTTTGGCTCTAAGTAGGTATAATTGTAGTTCTTAGTCTCAGCCATGATACTATTTACTCAGAGGACTTATTTAGCCTTCAAAATTCAGTTTACGACGAAAAAAATCTTATTTGATATCGATACCAGGAAATCAAAATTTGACTTATATCCATTCATTTTTCTTTCAGTCTACGGTTTCGCTTTAACTGGAAACAACTATTGCTTTTCAGTCTTTTGTGCCAACGTCCAAAGAGTCTGAGCTCCAGGACCATGGATTAGTTTTAAAGCTTTCATTACACCCGAGCAACGCCGGGCTATCCTGCTAGTATATATATATATATATTGACTAAGCACGCTCAAATACCGTTGACAACAGCGTGAATACAATTTTCTTGCCCTAAGAGATAATTAGTAGAATCTTTAATAATTCATTAAATAATCTACCAAATTTTTTAAAATCTAAATACACTTTCTGTTTTTTAATAACCTGCGAAATGTTGATAAGCTGTAAAAAAAACTCAATCAATCCCGCATACACGCACGTACACACATGCACATACTTATAAGCATACATACATACATAGGCACATACTTATGCGCACATATACTTACGCATATACTTACGCACAGGCATACATACATGCCTACTTGTGCACATAGATACGTACACACACACACACACAAATATATTTCTTTGGACATTTTTGCAGTCTGTCTTGTAAATTCTTGCTTTAGGTTTAATATAATTTAGTCTGTGTTGATTAAATTTCATTTTTTTATTCAGTAGTTGTGACAAATTTTATATCAAGTTTAGATATTTTTTTACAATTGTAGCCGTTATTCAGTTGGTAGGTCGTATTAGGTGTCAAGTTTTATCAACATTATATGTGTTATTTTGTTTGTTTCTTTTTTTGTGAATTTTGTAACAAATAAAATCCGATAAAATTATAGGTTTCTACTAATGGGCACTTAGTAACCTCAATACATGCTGAAAACAAAATACACTGAAAAATCTTTCAACTCCGCTAATATCAAAATTATTTAACAACTAACGTAAAAAAGAATTTTACACAACTACTTCAAAATCATCCCCAAATAAAACAATAACAACAGTAAGCCCGAAGCTAGAATTTACAAAATAAACTGCAAAAAATGTCTTCAGAAATATATAGGTGTGATATCCAGCAATTCAAATAATATATATGTGTGAGGATGTGCGTTGTGGTGCAGTGGGTATCTGCTCTACAGAAAAAAATTCTACACAACAGAAATTAAGAAGACAGAAGATAACGATTGACATTGGGGATGTAGATGGCTAAATGTAAGCGATGATGTGGTCCCAGAAATTTTATCTGACAGCCATGATTGTTCTCCTGATTGCTGCTGGAGTGGCATGGTAATGAGTCCTGTTGTCAGACATAGCACCCTCTAGCAACCACACTCTTGACCCAAAGTAGCAATACCTTTTCAAGAAAATTGATGCAGAACTCTTTGTGGAGTGAAGGCATTAACGTTAACAAGCCATTCATTGCCCCATTTAACATCAGAATGAAAGGAGTTGTTTAGATCAGGTGCCAATTTGACCTTTATCGAACTATCAAGTAAGTAGTTGGGACATCAGCATAGATACCGAGTTGAAAACAGGTCTAATTATATAAACCCTGGAACTTTTTTCAACTCGGTGTCTATTCATAGATCCAAGGATGTATACACCTGTAGTACACATGTATTATTTAAAAAAATGTAGAAGGGTGGTCATTAAACTTTGATTCATTAATATATATATATATATATATATATATATATATATATCTGGTCATATATATATATATATATATCTGGTCATATATATATATATCTGGTCATTCTTATTATTATTCGGCACTGAATTAAGCGTATAGACATAAAAATAAATTATTGTTTTAAGAATTATTGCATAAAATAAATGTTATTTATCTAATTTGTTAACAGACTTTATGAGATGTCTACGTGCACACGCACGCGCACACACACACACACACACACACACACACACACACACACACACATATATATATATATATATATATGTAACAAAATGTTAGGGACTGTTACGAAATGGTATTAACCGACATATTTATTTAAATTTATTTGTTTGAACATTATTTTTAGTGGATACTCGTATATGAGTGGATAATCTGTTATTTTTATAATTAAACTGTACATTTATATATATATATCCATTTGATTTCAAATATTCTTGATGGTGTATATATAAATGTACTATTTAATTATAAAAGAACAGACTATCCACTCAAGCCCATTAGAAATAATGATCAAAGAAATAAAATTAAATAAACACACGCACACGCACACACCCATATATGTATGTATGTATGTATGTATGTATGGTGGGGACTACCTTGTATTTGAGAATGTACTTTTAGCAGGTTTGAAATGAAAGATAATCTAACATTATGTTCTGCGGCATACAACAAATTTTAATTTTTCGCTTTCGGCTTTGGAGGCATCGAGAGGATTAACATGGTAGCTTCCAACCTGTTCTGGTCAATAAAAAGATACACCCTGCGCCATGCAGTAAGCCACAACCTTAAAAACTTGGAGATGCCCAAGAAAGTAACCAAATCCTTCGTCTTCAGATTCAGAAAAAGGCTGCAGACCTTTGGAGGGGACATATCATCAGCGACCAAGACAAAGAAACATTCTAAACGATCAGAGATTGTATGAACGTCAAGTCACTGGGTCTACCACTGGCACTCCTGTCCTTGGCCAAATATTTGGGAGTTCAATACCTGGCTACAGCAGTGGTGAACAAAAACTTGAAGAGCAGAGTTAAAGGGAGATAACTAAGACAACTTGAAGTAGCATGAATAATGGAACGAGAACAACATACCCCAGTGATCGAAAAAAAAGTGTTCGGTTCGAAATTCTAATCACTTGAAGAAGGTCGGAGCGTACAACGGCCGAAACGTTGTGAACACGGCAATAAAGATGAGGACAACAGTCCGAACAATGTAAATAATGTAAATAACTGCAATACCTCATCTCAGAAATATAGACAAATATCTCATTTTTCCGAAATCGTTTTGGTTAACTATATGCAAGAAAGACCCAACTTATAGTCCAGCCATCAAGTCCGTCCTAAATAGATATATATTCATTACTATAACTTACTGTAGGGAAATCAATTCTCGTGTACTTCTTTGCTTGACATCAAACAGGATTGCCAGACTGGGCTATTTCGGTAAGCCCAGGGCGCCTACATTTTGAATTTTGCTTTTTATGCGCCATTTAAAAATAAGCTGGACTAAAAATGAGAAAAAATGTCATTTCAACATTTAGTAGCACTGAGTTTGTTACCTAATTTAGCTAAATTCACCTTTCAGATATTCAGTTTTAAAGTAAAACATTAAAATATATTATTTTCTGTCGTTTATAGCATGTGTTAGCCGTTGTGAGAACTCGAATCCACATCTAGTATATAAAGATCAGTTTGAACCAATGTTAGCTTAGTCCAGCAAATATTCGGCATTCGAGAGCAAATGATTAACAGTCTAGCCATGCATGCTAATGTCCATATTCAATTCATGCTGAGTGTTTTTTTATTATTTATTTATTTATTTTATTTTATTTTATTTTATCTTTTTTTTTTTTTTGTTAAGGCATTCTAGCAAATCCAGTTATGTCCAGAATCTCGGAACGAGTGTAAGTTTATTTCGATTTCATGTCTCTACACCCATCAGGACAAAGTCAAAAGAGACAGTTGAACTTTCTGGAACACATAACGAGTCTTAGAGAATTTGTCACTAACAGGACATTCTGAAAATGAAGCAGAGGGGAAACAGTAAGGTACGAGATTTTGACAGCAGATGACAAAACAGGGAGCGGGTAGATAGTAAAAAGACAAACATTGCTAAGACCTACAAAGGATTGAATTCGTTTCACTAAGAGAACATTTGGAACAGAATATCGATTGTTCAAGAGATGCATGGCCTAGTAGATTAAAGGGTTACTAAAGCATACCTGGCAGTAGTGAGTCCTTTGGTTTTTATAGTGCTGAAAAGTGACAAACTTTGCTTCAGTGGCAGAAACAGACAAACGACACACAAGTGAATAAGACTGGTAAGTTGCACGGACAGGTAACGATTTCAGCAGATTTACAAAGATAGAAAGAGGCGTAATACAAGGATGTGTCTTTTCACCGGATCTGTTCAACTTGTACAGCGAGAATATTTTGAGGACCCTAAATGATACGCCAGGATTTGTTATTGGAGGCCACAACTTGAACAACATAAGGTATGCAGATGATACAGTGCTGATTGCAGACACGAAAAGAAAACTACAAGACCTACAGAAGGTAGCAGTGGAGAGTGACAAAAAAGGACTACAAATAAACTGTAAGAAAACTGAATGCATGGTCATCAGGAAAAAGAGCAACCCAAAATGCCAAATACAGGTGAGGATACCAGAATCAAGCAAGTACAAAAATTTAAATAACTAGGAAGTGTTCTAACAGGAGATGGAAAAGTGCGAGACAGAGATCCGAAGGCGAATTGGCATGGCAAAGGACGCGTTCCAGAAGCTGAGTAAAGTACTAACACACAGGAAAATTTCCCTAGAAACAAAGAAGAGAGTGCTAGATTGCTATGTGATGTCAGTTCTTCAATATGCAGTGAATAATAATAATCGAAAATGAGGACAAAACTGGAAGCAGCGGAAATGTGGTTCTACAGAAGGATGCTGCGGATATCGTGGACTGAACATGCAAGCAACGATGAGATGTTGGAAAGAATGGCAACGAAAAGGAAATTAATAGTGAGCATCAGGAAGAGACAACTGAAGTTCCTGGGACATGCAATGAGGAAGGAGGGCTTGGAGAACCTGATACTGACAAGCCAAATAGAAGAAAAAAGAGACAGAGGAAGGCAGCGGATAACATATTTGCAGGGCCTGATCAGGTGGATGACGGAACGGGAGTTGCGAGGTGTAACAGGAGAAAACATAGTTTGAGCAACCAGGACTAGGGAGAGGTGGAGAACCATGATCGCCTTACGTCCTGAAGGGACAGGGCACATAGAAGTAGTTGCTGATATCCGAAGATGCATTAAGATGGTGGAAAGATGCGTTCCAAAATCTAAGAAGAGTATTAAAAGACGGAAAAATCTCGTTCGAAACATAGAAAAGAGTACTAAACTGTTACGTTATATATGTCCTCCTATTTGACAGTGAACGCTGGACAATCGCCTCAAAGATGAAGAAGAGACTTGAAGCAACTGAAATGTTGTTCTACTGTATCATGTTTAGGATATGATGAACAGAACATGTGAACAATTTTACAGATTTTTCAGAAAATGGAAAAAAGAAACTTATACATAACATAAAGAAGAAGCAGTTGGTATTTCTGGTGCACATAATGAGGAAGGAGGGCTTGGAAAATCTGATACATACAGGACAGATTAGGGGAAAGAGAGGCAAAAGAAAGCAGCGTTTAATATACTTGATCGGCTTGAGTAAATGGATGATAGAACAAGATTTGGGAGCAATAACAAAAAACAAAACCTATTGAAAGCTATAAGAGACAGGAAGATGTGGCGGGGTATGGTCGCCTACATCTTGAAGAGACACAGCACATAAAAGAAGTATTAACTGTTATGAGTTATCTTCCTTAACTAGGAACAGTGGAATGGGGACATACTACCCGGAATGGAATAAGTAAAGGTTTCAGTTTCTAATTTTTTTTTTAATCGTTTCACCCCGAGCAGGGCATTCTACTGCCACTGTAGCGCAGGGGGTTACATAGGGAATGCTGGGGAAAGGATGGTTAGATACAGGAAATGTCAGAAGGAGGGTGATAGACGGGTAAGGGTACCGAGAATGAGGGTTGGTTAGATGGTGAGAGTGTTTGAAAGAATAGATGCAAGTTAGTGTGTTAGGAGGTGTCTGTTGACCTTACACTTAAACTCCTGGAGATTCTAGCCGTCGGGGAAGCAGGCATGTGGAAGGGAATTGCGGGAAGTGCTAGAAAAGAAGCTGTTAGAGTAGAAATTGCGGTTACATTTTATCGGTTTCACTGTGAAGGGGTGGAACCTATTTGCCAATCTAGTATCTAGTGTAAATTCGTACATAGGCGGCACCAATGACCTCGTGAAGGTACTTGTAGAAGAGGCACAGGGAAGCCACGTCACGTCGGTGAGAGAGTGGTTGCAGCCTGCTGGTTTGAATAATATAACATATAATGATGATATTTCCTTATCTGAAAGATTCCCACATAAATTAACTTTATTCTTCAATGAAATCCTTCCATATCTTTAAAAGAATCTTCATTATTAGTTGTAATTGTCAACTGTCTCTGCCGAATGTCAAACTTCTTACACCGTGTCTGTCGTCACTTGGAAGGCTTGTCAAAGCACGACGGGGCGCCGCCTTTCTCGATGAAAATACAAAACAAAGAAGAACCTCAGAATAATATTTCCCTTCCAGCGTTAATTTTTGTCTTTCAATAACGCATATCTATATACTCTTTTTTTAAAATTCTGTTTCCTACACACCCTGTGTTGTCTGCTTGAATAAGTAAATAAGTATTCAAGTAATTTAATAAAATCTTTTAAGAGATATCTATCATCATGCTATTTCAAAATTCGGTTTTGTAAAATAAAATAGCGAAGTATCAAATTTATATGCAGACAAAAACATTAATGGTGTGTCTGGAGCATGTTTGGTACAGCAGATCCAAATCTTATTTTCATCTATACATTTTTTTAATAAATGCAATAGTAAACCAAGATCATGAAATTTCTAATGCTATACAAAAAAAAAAGAAGAAATATATTGGTGTTCTTTAATTTATAACGTCCACTGCATGCATTAGTATATCTTTGATATACTAACAATTTAACAAAATGAAAGGAAGAACAAGAAGGGAGGAATTCCAAAAATGAGTTATACAGAAGAAATTTTATTTGATGCACACAAATATAAGTCATTACTAAGATGCCAAACACATATATATGCCACATATTTTTCCACACAGAGAAATGTAAAAAAAAAAAGGTAAGCCGAATGAGAAAAGGGTGAATAAAACTTACTTGTAACGTCCTAAAGAGGGATATGGCGCTGCTCGTAAGAAGTCTTCGGATCCTAATGACGACGTATGGGAAAGGTTACTGTCCTCTGTGGTCAACCAAACTGCAACTTGCTCTCGTATCTGCAACTAATTATTCTTACCAACAGGGCTGTCAGATGACTCTCATGAGATCCTTAAGGCATCAGTTAATTCTTCTTGGAAAAGGGAGATAATCATCTTTGTATTATTTTATGTCCATTAAGAAAAATCCGAGTCTATCAATGATTTGATATGCAAACCACTACACTAAGACATATGCTCAATGCGTAGACATATCTTTGTAATCCATAACTTATACTAGCATCAAACCGCTTACATACAGATAAAAAATGAATTTAATAAAAATACAAAAATAAGAAAACAGTCTTTGACAAGGATGTGTTTTCTTATTAGACATATTCAGCCTGTACAGTGAGGCGATTCTGAGAGAATTATAAGTCCTACCAGGATTCATTATTGACAGTAAAATCTTAGCAACAGAAGATATGTAGATGACAGATTATTAATAGCAGACAGTGAAATGAAATTACAAAAATTCATACAGAAAGTAGTGAAGAGAGAACTAAGCATCAATTCCAAGAAGAAAGAATACATGATTTTTAACAAAAGGAACAGACCAACATGTAAATTACACATTGGGGATACCAAAATTAAACAAGTATAATACAAATATTTGGAAAGAGTTTTAGCAACGAACGGAAAGTGTGATATTGAAATCTTAGGCTCATTCGGATAGTGAAATCTACCTTCCAAATGCTAAATAAAGGATTAAGAAACAGGAAAATTTCATTAGAAACAAAGAAAAACGTACTGAACTGTTATATAATATAAGTCCTCCTATATGGCACTGAATGTTGAGCAATCTTCCCCAGATAAAGAAGTGACTTCAAGCAACAGAAATATAGTTTTACAGGAAGAGGCTGAAAATACGAGTACCCATTAAAAATAATGTTTAAACAAATAAATTAAAAATATGTCGGAGTTAATCCATTTCGTAACGGATTTCGTAAAATGTCATATATATATATATATATATATATATATATATATATATATATAGTTCCAGGTGAAGGAGACTCAAGTTTTTTTTGTTTTTTTTTTTGAGTGCTCAGGCATTTATTTTATTATAAACAGTGCTCAATATAATGAGTATTATAGAGCTTAATATAAATTTTCCATGTCGCAATGTACAATTGATATATATATATATATATATATATATATATATATATATATATATATACATATATATATATACCAGACAGCAGAAACCACATCCCTTGAGGAATTTCAACTCAAAACCTTGGAAAAGAATACCCAACCAATACTAAAAATAGTGATAGCATTTAGCAAATTTGAGTTTGAGTTTTGTTTAAAGGCTTATCAACCTCTGTGGATTATTTAATGCGAAACAGGTGGGGGGAGGGTATGGTATTTATTTTTAATGTTCCGGTTATAGTGACAAGGTTGATCTAATCAGTTTTCTATTCAAAAATATATTATGGCAATATTTTTTTCCTTCAAAATGTTTTATGGTAATATTTTTTTTTTCTTCAAAAATGTATTGTTGGTAATATCTTTCCTTCAAAAAATATATATTTTTATATAAAAATCTATTTTATGTATATATTTCTATAAAAGTCTATTTTTATACTTTCATAGTGTTTTGACCCCAGTTTGGGGATAAACTATATGTCAATAGCTGGGACCCTAACAGGTGCTACCACTCCGGGTTAAGGTAGAAGCGGGGAACAACAGCAATTAAGAGGTGGCTCCATGCTCCTCACAACCTCCCAATCAGAGGCCCTGGTGAAGGATTAGCGAATTTGAGAAACCTATTTTATATATATATCTGTGTATGAATATAAGTGAGGGAGTTAAAATGGAAAAACGCCTTAGTGACACGTTTAATTTCGACATAGAACTACTTCAGGGAAATAATATATTTTTATTGATTCTTTCTGTCTTATGTATAAAATCGGGAAAAGTCTAGGAACACACTTCACATCGAGAAAATAAACCTCTGCTTCTCGGTATTTTTAATAACTTTGTTATAAACTGTATGCAATGTTTGTTGCATTTCTCCCTATGAGACTGATTCCATCAATAAAACAATTATTAGTCTGAAGAACTTCCCCTTCCCGGAAAGAAACGCGTCACTAAGGAATTCTTCCATTTACTTACCCTATATATATATATATATATATATATATATATATATATAACGTGCGTGTGTGTGAGGTAACTTATTTAACGGCAAGTCAATTCCTTATGGATCATTTAATGCGGAAATTTTATTTTCTTGGCAAATTTGGCAATTTTATTCTATTAAATTATAATACTAGAATTTTTGTAAACTATTATAATCTATTAATAGTAAATTTTACTAAAACACTTTATTTTCATACTTTCATGGTGTTTTGATCCCAGTTTGGGGATTCACTACTTTCGGGCCCTAATAGATATTGCCACCCCAGGTCAGGGTGGACCTGGGAACAACAGCAATTAAGAGATTGTTCCGTGCTCCTCAAAACCACCCGACCAGAGGCCTTGCTGTAGGATGTAGCTTATCGTCATACCTAGAACATGTGTGTATGTGTGTACACATATGTAGAGTCATATTTAAAGTTTTGTGGGTGGATTTATTATACATATAAATATTTGAATTGACCTAAAAGTAAATTTGTGTACTTGGCCTCTCAGTATGTACGTATGGATGGATGTATAGATCTATGGTTGTTTATACATTTGTCATTTCCTTTCAGTTTGCTGTCGTGTCTGGCAAACATCTTTTCCTAAGGTCTTTTTTCGTCTTGTTAATATAACTTTTATTGTTTAGGCCTCATCTGTTACGCAAATGTGTCCTTAAAAATGTCCAGTCACTAGAAAATGCTGCATTAAAATATTATGATTTTCCCCTTTAGTTTCAAGTTTTATTGCTTAAAATCGTGGATATTCCAGGTTAGAGATTTGCTTAAATCTTCGACAAAATGTCGATGTACTGGCAAAAATGCGATAAATGATTTACAGTTAATATATTGATCTCTCTTTTTCTATGCTGATTGTTTTCCGACATGAAACAAATGTCACTTGCGGAACTCATTTCCAAAGCTGAAAAAAAAGGACATTGAAAAAAACAAAAAAAAGCAAATATTGAATCTAAAGTTTTGTTGGTTGGTTGATTGGTTGTTTTGTTTTTATGGCAAATCAACACCTCAGCGGGTCATTTATTGCCAACTAAACTTTATTTATTACTGGCAATACCTTTTTCTTTCAACAATTTTTTGTTGTTTATATAAATGTTTGTGTCTCGTAATACATTTTTCTTTTCGAGTATCAAGATTCATTGGGATTTGTTTTTAAGAGCAGATCCCCAAGTCCTACCCTTGTTATTTAACCCATAACTAGATGGAAGGGACGGATTAATACCATTCCCAAGGGTACCAGTGCTTAAGTGAATGCAGGGTATTCAACTGGAATTCGAACTCGGCTCAACCGATTTCTCTTTCTGAGCCGATATACACTGCACCACAACGCACATCCGTCACTATACACTTACAGCACCTGGTATTCCCAAGCGGTCACCCATCTAAGTACTGACCAGGCTCAACGCTGAAGTTTTGTACCATTACCTTAGATGATTCATTAAAATGGCTTCAAGCGACTGAATCCTGCCCTTTTTTCAGGCCTTATTGACTGGCACTACAGAATCGTAAAGAGCTTTACAAAATAACAATTCACATCCTTTGAACATTTTGAACAGCAACAGCAAAAATGGGTAGCACATGTAATTGAAAGGAAAAAATAATGAAATAATCAATATTTTAACCTTTTACGCCGTTTTAAAAAAAGGTTTGGAAGAAAGCCCCACAAATATTAGAATGAGTGTTAACTGTGACTTGAAAAGTAATATTTTGAAGAACTGTTTTAAGGAAACGTTTCTCGACATTTCAACCGACAATAACGCTAACTGTACAGTCAACGAATGCCAAATGTTTCTGTATGAAAATAACTAGTTTTACTATTAAACTTACCATCATTATTATCATTACCACTATTGTCACCATTGCCATTATCATAATTGTTACCATCAAAATTACCATTATCATCACTGTTGCCATTATTATTACCGTTGCCCTAATGTTACCATCACTATTATCATTACCACTATTGTCACCATTGCCATTATCATAATTGTTACCATCAAAATTAACATTATCATCACTGTTGCCATTATTATTACCGTTGCCCTAATGTTACCATCACTATTATCATTACCACTATTGTCACCATTGCCATTATCATAATTGTTACCATCAAAATTACCATTATCATCACAGTTGCCATTATTATTACCGTTGCCCTAATGTTACCATCACTATTATCATTACCACTATTGTCACCATTGCCATTATCATAATTGTTACCATCAAAATTACCATTATCATCACTGTTGCCATTATTATTACCGTTGCCCTAATGTTACCATCACTATTATCATTACCACTATTGTCACCATTGCCATTATCATAATTGTTACCATCAAAATTAACATTATCATCACTGTTGCCATTATTATTACCGTTGCCCTAATGTTACCATCACTATTATCATTACCACTATTGTCACCATTGCCATTATCATAATTGTTACCATCAAAATTACCATTATCATCACTGTTGCCATTATTATTACCGTTGCCCTAATGTTACCATCACTATTATCATTACCACTGTTGTCACCATTGCCATTATCATAATTGTTACCATCAAAATTACCATTATCATCACTGTTGCCATTATTATTACCGTTGCCCTAATGTTACCATCACTATTATCATTACCACTATTGTCACCATTGCCATTATCATAATTGTTACCATCAAAATTACCATTATCATCACTGTTGCCATTATTATTACCGTTGCCCTAATGTTACCATCACTATTATCATTACCACTATTGTCACCATTGCCATTATCATAATTGTTACCATCAAAATTACCATTATCATCACTGTTGCCATTATTATTACCGTTGCCCTAATGTTACCATCACTATTATCATTACCACTATTGTCACCATTGCCATTATCATAATTGTTACCATCAAAATTACGATTATCATCATTGTTGCCATTATTATTACCGTTGCCCTAATGTTACCATCACTATTATCATTACCACTATTGTCACCATTGCCATTATCATAATTGTTACCATCAAAATTACCATTATCATCACTGTTGCCATTATTATTACCGTTGCCCTAATGTTACCATCACTATTATCATTACCACTATTGTCACCATTGCCATTATCATAATTGTTACCATCAAAATTACCATTATCATCACTGTTGCCATTATTATTACCGTTGCCCTAATGTTACCATCACTATTATCATTACCACTATTGTCACCATTGCCATTATCATAATTGTTACCATCAAAATTACCATTATCATCACTGTTGCCATTATTATTACCGTTGCCCTAATGTTACCATCACTATTATCATTACCACTGTTGTCACCATTGCCATTATCATAATTGTTACCATCAAAATTACCATTATCATCACTGTTGCCATTATTATTACCGTTGCCCTAATGTTACCATCACTATTATCATTACCACTATTGTCACCATTGCCATTATCATAATTGTTACCATCAAAATTACCATTATCATCACTGTTGCCATTATTATTACCGTTGCCCTAATGTTACCATCACTATTATCATTACCACTGTTGTCACCATTGCCATTATCATAATTGTTACCATCAAAATTACCATTAACATCACTGTTGCCATTATTATCACCGTTGCCCTAATGTTACCATCACTATTATCATTACCACTATTGTCACCATTGCCATTATCATAATTGTTACCATCAAAATTACCATTATCATCACTGTTGCCATTATTATTACCGTTGCCCTAATGTTACCATCACTATTATCATTACCACTATTGTCACCATTGCCATTATCATAATTGTTACCATCAAAATTACCATTATCATCACTGTTGCCATTATTATTACCGTTGCCCTAATGTTACCATCACTATTATCATTACCACTATTGTCACCATTGCCATTATCATAATTGTTACCATCAAAATTACCATTATCATCACTGTTGCCATTATTATTACCGTTGCCCTAATGTTACCATCACTATTATCATTACCACTGTTGTCACCATTGCCATTATCATAATTGTTACCATCAAAATTACCATTATCATCACTGTTGCCATTATTATTACCGTTGCCCTAATGTTACCATCACTATTATCATTACCACTATTGTCACCATTGCCATTATCATAATTGTTACCATCAAAATTACCATTATCATCACTGTTGCCATTATTATTACCGTTGCCCTAATGTTACCATCACTATTATCATTACCACTATTGTCACCATTGCCATTATCATAATTGTTACCATCAAAATTACCATAATCATTACTGCTGCCATCATCATTATCATTACCACTATCGTCACATTACGATTATCATCATTGCTAACATCACCATCACCATTACTATTATCGTTATCATAACTATTACCATCAACATTATCATTATTATCATCGTCACTATTTCATTATCATCACTATTAGCATCATCATTATCATTACCACTATCGCCACCATTCCCATTATCATCACTGTAAACATCATCATTATTATTACCATTATTATCACCATTACATATTTCCATCACAATTATCATCACTATTACCCTCACCATTACCATTACAGTTGATTATATTACTCTGACTTTGAATAAGAGTGTTGGGGAATCACCCCTTTTTGCACATAAGAATGAACTCGCCTGATGTTTACATATAATCCTGCCTATACAGGGTACGGCAGGGGTTGGGTGATTGTCAAAGAGTGGTAAAGCAGTTATAAAGAGTGGTTGTCGAAGAGAGTTAGTAAGGAGTCAGTTGATCAGTAAGGATATAAACTCATTACCCAGACATTACCCAGAGGATGTGCATTGTGGTGCATTGGATATCGGCTCGGAACGAGAAATCGGGGAGCCGAGTTCGAATTCCAGCTGAATTCATTGCATTCTCTTACGCGCAAATACCCTTGGGAAAGGTATTAATCCGTCTATTCCTTCCAGTTATGGGTTAAATAACAGGACAGATTGGGTTCTATAGCCTTGGTCGGCAACCAGTCTACCGCAGAAAGCAATGGCAACCTACTGCGGGATAATATTCTGCCCAGTCAGTCATGTTTCTTCCAAGACATGATCGCCCAAGCGTGTATCACGTATGGCACTTAACTGACTGACTGACCCAGACATACTTCCCTACAAGACTGTATATATTGTTTCTACTAATAGTATTCCTAGTATTCCTGAATTGACTAACCCGTGTTCCAGTTGGTATATTTTTGTTCAGTATAACTTACATTTTCTGTCTCCATATCTGCTTTTGTTATTTATTATTTTGTGTTTTCTCAACAAGAATCCACAACAAAGCGCTAAACAATATTTTCATTTTACTTTTCGTTTCTTCAATATTCATCACGTCTGTACTACTTTCATGATATATTTATTGGATTGACTCAGTGTTTCAAACAACACAATAACAGAAAGGTTTACGGTTTTTTGCTGAATTTATGGTAAGAATAGTTACGAACAGATCTCGGTGTCTCGTAGCAATCATTTGTGAGATTATGCCAAATTTAACTAAGTTTTTAAAAAACGGAGCGCCTTTTTACTGTAAAGTTCAGCAAACTGTTCTAACAGGTCCATTTTAATGAGTTTGATCGTCACTGGTTGCCTCATACTTATTACAATTGTTAAGAAGATAGTCTGCTTGACCATTAGTACTGTTTAATATTGTATTGGAAGTTTCTTTTCTCACTGGGAAACGTTTCTCACATAGTTAAGCTACTCATAGTAAATATCAAGACGCGTCATTTGAATGGTTAACAGACTGTATTTTTAGATCATTATTAAAGTGTATGGCCTTAAGTGAGAACCCCATATTTGTGTCCTTGAGCCAAACTAAGCTAACTTTAATAAAACGTCAACTACAAATTGACATGGTCCTTTTTTTCCGTACTAATATTTGTCAACAGCGTAATCAAAAGAAGACGCATCACTAAATCGTGCAAATGATATAACCAATTAAGTAAGGGTTGCTAATAACTTAGACAAATATGCACACATTCTGTGCAGATGTAGCATTCACCACGGAATGCATATTCAAAGTAATCGGAGTAAGAACGATGAAGAAGGAGCACTTAAAGTCAGGTTTTTCTTTACTATTTCGTGTTATCGGAAATGGTTAATTATGTGCCCTTTAAATTTCAACACTCTTTGCACCTTGTTTGAACAGGAAGATATATGAAGTAAGAAAACCTTTTCTTAATTGTTTCTCTTTCTTTCTCTCTTTAATCTATTTGACTCCTGGATAAATCAAGAGTTCTCAGCTACAGAACAGAGCTGTCTTATTTTTCCCACAATATTGGTTCGGAAAGATCTACTCTGGGGCCAAGATAAAAGGGTAATAGTAATATTAACCTGTTTGCTTTATGATAAAACATCCGGTTTATTCTATTAAAAATATTTTCAGGCAAATAGGTTTTTCTCGTTCAGTAACTGTTATCGCTCTTTCCTGTACAGGAAGAAGTTTCCTTCCTAACCTTTAGTTTGAAGTAGTGTGGAATGTCAACCTCTTGATTATG
This sequence comes from Ascarosepion bandense, assembly GCA_037127315.1. Lineage (NCBI taxonomy): Eukaryota > Metazoa > Mollusca > Cephalopoda > Sepiida > Sepiidae > Ascarosepion > Ascarosepion bandense. The sequence continues at coordinate 1,182,285 of JBBBDQ010000937.1, forward strand.
TCATTATCTTCTCTTTTACATGTGCTTACCATTGTAATTGATGCTACTTAAAGTGATGTGGTTTCTGTTATTTGGTACAGTACAGGTAGAATAGAACATATGGTTGCATGTAGCTAGTTCAACAGTAAAATAATGAGACCTAGTTGCCAATCTAGTAGTACGCTTAAATTCACGCAATTTATGCACTAATACGGAAAAATTATTAAAACAATTGCCATAAAAATATTCCTGCAAAATACCAAGGGAGGCCACATGACGGTGGTGGAAAATGACTGAAGTCATTCTCCAAGCCCTCTTTCTTCATTATGTGCTCTATAAATTTCAACACTCTATTATGCTACGTTTAAGTGTTTTTTTTCTATTTCCTTTAAAACTTTGCTTACATGTTCAGTCCATTGAATTCTCAACACCCTTCTGTAGAACCACATTTCTGCTGCCTCATCCGTGAGAAGATTTTTAAGTATTCACTGCCAATATTGCATAACAGTTCAGTACTTTTCCCTTGTTTCTAAGGAAAAATTTCAGTTTATTAATAATTTACTTTTTAGAAGGTACTTTTCGCTATTCCAATGTGATTTCTGATTCCGGTGTCTCGGCTGCCGTCCTCTGTTAATAAACTTTTTAGATATTTAATATTTTTTGACTGGCTTGATTTTGGCGTTTTCAAATCATACTTAGTACCTTGGGTTGTTCTTTTTTGCAAACAACCTGTCTTCTTACAACTGATGTTTGACCCTTTCTTCTTAATTTCTGTAGTGTTTCCCACATTTTTCTTTCTGTGTTTGATTTCAACAATGTGTCATCTAAATATCTTATGTTGTTAATATTATTTTCGCCAATAATAAATCCTGGTCGGACTTCTAATTCTCTCACTGCATCAAGTGAACAACATGGAGAGAATAATTGAAGAAATATGATTGTAGATTTCTGTTCTATCAGTTTTTTTTCAAAATGGCAATACATACATTTCTGAACGCTCAGACATTGAAATATATGCATGGATAAATGGTATCTAAAGTTTAATAAATTAATCCTTAAATATATCATTTGGGAGAATTAAAAGAAGAGTTGCTTCATTTGAAGTAAATGCACAGATATTTTATAAAATGGATAAAATACATCCCAACTGTGGTAAATACATTGCAAAAATGTTGTATAACTCAAAAAGTAAAATAAAGAGAATACAGAATGACGACATAAAATCGCTATTTATATTTTGGCACTTCGAACCGAATTTTACGTAATTTTAGTGTTTTCTATTAATAGAACACATTAATTTTAGTGTTTCTATTAATAGAACACATTAAATATTCAGTCATCACTTCTCTTTAGATCCAATGTGTTTTTCGATTTTCCTTTCGTCTTTAGATTTTCCTTTCGTATCATACTTTAGATCCAGTGTACTTTTTTAGATTAATGAATTCATTATGTGCGCTGTGGTGTAGTGGATATCGGCTCGGAATGAAAAATCGGGGAGCCGAGTTCAAATTCCAGTTGAATTCCTTGCGTTCACTTACGCGCAAATACCCTTGGGAAAGGTATTAATCCGTCTCTTTCCTCCAGTTATGGGTTAAATAGCAGGACAGATTGGATTCTATAGCATTAGCTGGCAACCAATCTACCGCAGAAAGCAATGGCAAACTACTGCGGGATAATCTTCTGCCCAATCAATCATGTCTCTTTCGAGACATGATCGCCCATGCGTGTTTCACGTATGGCACTTAACTGACTGACTGAATTCATTAGATATTCAATAAGTATCACACATTAGGTACAATGTCTTTAGAAACACTGATTTCTAGGTGTGAAATTAATGTAATAAATAACAATGATTGATTATTTTATCGTGGTATAATGGTCAGCAAGCTAGATTTGTTAACAGTGTTTGATTCTAACTGATTTCTTCGTTATCAGGCCCTTGTACTAAGCTATTCTTAGTAATTTACAACAAATAAGTCTGATTTTTTTTCTTCAGACGGGTATATCAAATGAGAATCAAAAGGTTTAAGATAATTGGAAATGTTCGCATTCTTTTGCTTTTTGATAACAGTAACATTTACTCAAGATAACAGTAGCTTTGATACGAGATAACTTGGTGGGTATTGAAATAAAAGAGACTGTTAAAGCGATATCCAGAAGGATCCTATTTCTGTACATAAATTGAATTTATGTTCCATGTTATGTTGCTGAGTTAGATTTTAGTGAGGATAATTCGTGTGGCGTTGCTTCCAGTTTTGCTCTCAAATCTGTTCATGCATAAAGAAATCTGATAGTAAGACTAAGTGTAAGAAGTTGTAAGTCCATTCGTTTCATAAAGAATTATAAGGTAACCAAAAATGTCCTTGCCATTTTTACGTCGTGTGAGAAGAAGTGATCACTGATACGAAAAGCGGTAGGGGTCATTGTTCTTGCACACAAACATCAGTGATAGCACTGGCATTAGCAAAAAAATATGGCGGTTTCCAAGTAGCTCGTTTGGAGTTGCCTGTTTTATGACTTTGTGGATTTGCCCGCTGCTGCACCAAGTCGCTGAGTACGCCAAGCCTTTGGAAATAATGCTGTGAATGAACGCACTGCCAGGCGTCGGTTACAAAAGTTCAGGTCGGAAGATTTGTCGTTTTGAGATGAACACTGCAGCAGGTCCTGGATGATAAAACCATGGAAGAAGATAACAGCCAAAAATGTGGTTAGCTTGTCAAACTGATGAAACAGTCAGACTTCATCTGCATCCCCATAGGGAAGGCGTACAATTTAAGCAAGTGGGTACCCCACACACTGTAGAGAGCCAACATGCAACAATGAGTAACAACCTGTTTCTAGTTTTCTCATCATTGTAGCGTACCCATATTTGATCAAGTGCTCACCAGTGACAAAACATATATGACACGCCCAAGCATGCCAGACAATGGTTGTCAACACTAGACCCTGTGTCTCACACACGCAAGATTCATGCTGTGTATCTTGTGGACTAGTCGACAAGTGGTGCACTATGAGCTGCCACCAACAGGCCAAAGCATCACTGTAGACCTGTACTCGCAGCAGTTGGAACGTGTTCCACTGGCACTAAAGCCAAAGGGTCCAGTATTTGCTAACTTTAATCTGTTTCTCTATGACAATACTAGGCCTTATGTGTTGCTAGGGATACTATACGGTGACTTGGCTAGGAAACACTGTGCCATCTACCTTATTACCCGGACAAAGCGTCAAAAAATTATCACCTCTTCCATCCCCTAGACAACTACCTCAGTTGGAAATCCTTCGCAAATGAGGCAGATTTGCAGCAATCATCCACAGACTTCTTTGTGTCCAAGACACCTGATTTTTACCGCCAGCGTACTGCGCAGCTGGAGACACGTTAGTAAAAACATCTGGATGCCGATGGGGATTACTTTGTGGACTAACGGTATGTCAAATTTGATGCATATTTTTGGCTAATAAATAAAAAACGACAATGGCTTTTTTAGTTAGCTTGTATTTCAAAATTATTGCGAACATGGTTTAGTAAACAAATATACCAAAATATCCATTTTCTAGAATGATTACATTTGCAACGATAAAATATTCCGTTTGTAGAGAGTAAATGAAATGAGTAAATGAAACATAACGGCTGTATTTTTAGCGTTGAATACATTTAAACTTGATATCTTGATATATATATATAAAGTTTTGTACATACACACACACACACACACACATATATATATATATATATATATATATATATATATATATATATATATATATATACTTATGTCAAAACCTTATATATATATACAAGGTTTTGACATTTCTTGCCACGACCCAAAGATATTATTACTATTCACAAGTATAAATGTATGTATTTCAATTGGCAGAGGAGAAATATACGAATTAAAGACATTAAAAACTTTCTATATTTCACTTTAAAATTGTTTAGGAGATTGGGCCAGTGGTTCCTAGTCGGTGGGGTGCGCCACATAATTTCGGCGGAAGAGAATAGCAGGTGAGGCCAAATGATCGAATGAGTCAATGAAAGATTTAGAAATAGTTTCAAAAACTTCATATGCCAAAATTATATATGATTTCGAAATTTAAAATATTATTATAGATTACTTGTAATTGCATGTATTAGCCCCAGTATAAATAGTCGCAAATGAATATTGACTGATTGTAATATTTTTGTATTATATCAAGTATTAAGAATATAGTAACTAGAGTCCGCAAATTGGAGGAGGGAGTTATCAATGATATTGTTCTGACTTCGAATCTTCGGTTATCTCCCTTTAACCCTATTTATTTTTAATTTACTCATGAAATTTAATGAGAGGTGAGAAAAACTTTTTAATTTATTTATGAAATTTAGTGAGAGTTGAGAGAAAAAAATTTTGAGAATCACTAAATTAAATGATGTTTAAACATTGAAAACCAGGAAAGACGAATTGTCAGTGATTAATACGAGCTTTACTGGTATGTAGAATGTTGATATCTTGATTATATTACATATAATAAAGGAAAAATAAATAGGATTGGATAGTTTTTAAGCGTTTTCGTGCTAATTTTTGAGGTGTTGTTACGATTATATATTGATTCTTTTAAAACTTAATTCGCCCGTTTCATAATAAAATTGTCTGCAAATGTGGTTGTGAAAAAGTTGAACCCGAAAATCTCATGTTTCAGCTTTCGTAATAAATCTCTAGTTCTTCTTTCACCAAATGCCTCGCCGCTTGTCTTACGGACAAAGTCTAATGAATGAAACTGCTTATAAAGGTTTTCTCATCCCTTTAAATCCGTGAGTTCATTTCGGGATTAAGCAGTGTAGAAACATACACTGATTCACTAGAGAGGAAGAGAGTCATAAAGACTGGCGCTTATAAGTTCTGAAATACAGTAGACAAGAATGAAAACACTTTAAATGAAAGGATCGAATATAAAATTCAACAGACACGAGAATAAAATTGGAGAAAACTAAACAAAAACATAGCAATGTAGGTAATATCAGACAGATTTTAGTCAACAATACAATTAATCCTCACTCATACACACAGTAAAAAGAACCCTCAGATATTGGAGGCCATCTACGTTAAATCCAAACAACCCACACTTAATAAAATCACGTTTAAATCTGGTCATAACACATTAAATTGCATTTAAATATATGATTCTGTTAACACTTCGAGCTCTCATGCGGTGTGACGTCATAGAAACCGCATTACAACTTTACGAACTGCGTTTGCTATTTTTGGTAACTTTTATCGTTGCTTAGCAAAGTTTTATGTCAACACAAGATAAAATCGTATTTGATGGTGGATGTTTTTATGTTAACGTCCTTGTAACCTCTCTGAAGATGGCTCATGTGAGCCGAAAGCTTAGAACCAACTTATTGAAAAATTATCCTAATGTTGGAGAATTTGTCTCTTTATTTTCACCTGAAATTAAAGCCAAGATACGATGTTTAGAACGGCTGATGATTAAACATAATAGACATTCATTGTCTCTTATATTTAGCAGTATACATATATATATATATATATCCCTCCTGTCACGCTCAATGGTGAGAGAAACAATAGCGAGGCAGCGTCTGCTCAGTCCATTGGAAAGACAGTAGCAAAGTACTGTTGACTCAATTCATTCTCTTTACTAATAGTTATTAAACTTTACTACTAGTTAAGAAACTCTAGCTGCGTATTTGCTCTTTAACAGGACTTTATTAATTGATTTTTTAGCAATTATTATGCCGTCGAGTAGTGAAGAATATATCGTCTCTATTATAATAAAGACTGTTGTATATTTGTGTGTCTATATATATATATATATATATATATATATATATATATATATATCCCTTCTGTTACGCGCAGGGGTTTGAATTATTATTTTTTTATGTCTGAAGGTATGATACTCGAGAGTTGGTACGTCGATATATATATTGCCGTCATTTTAGAAGGCGTAATGATATAAATATTTTGCTGTCATTTTTGACAACTTATAATAATAATGATGCTGATGATAATAATATGAATAAACTGACCCGAAAGAATAATTTTATAGTCGTAATAAGGTATCGTTTTACAAATTCAAACAGAAATAATCACTGCATTGTTTTGAATCAACCTATATTTTAAGGTTTTCACTAATACGGCATTCATTTTTTTATGTCCTTTATCGAAAACCTGAAGAAAGGAAAAGTGTTGGATGCAGCGATAAGTCTGCAGCCTGACATGTACTTATTAGCAGAATTCGAGTAAAAAATATACACTGTATTATGTTTGATCATTATAATCAATATTCAACATCAAATTAATAGCACTGACAAGAAACGAAATTATGTTGAAGAACAGACATTTTGTGTAAAATAAATTACTATGAAGTTATTGATTTAGCTCTGCACACACACACACACACGTATATATATATATATGCAGGTTTCATTAAAAATGACAGACAAAGTATTATCATTAAGTTTTATATAATTTTTCATGTGTTCTTATGATTTTTTTCAGAACTCAAATTATATAAGAATCATACAATTATCTTATATATATATATATATATATATATATATATATATATATATATATATATATAAGACACCGAAGAAAAAAAGGAATAGAGATAGAGAAAAGGGATACTCTTTTATACCAAAATGCTGGTGCCGAGAATCCAAACCGCTTTTGTGTTTTCATTGAGTTCTTTTCTTCTGACGATTTTGTTTATTATTATTATTATTGAATGAGAGCTCAGTGGGTCAATAAAGTGACGCTTGCATACAAAGATATAAAACTCGATATACCCATCATGACAGCCAGCCAGGAAAGTGTATCCTGGGCATATGTATCCCAACCAAATGTGCGCAACACAGCGATAAGTTTTGATAAAAGCAGCTCATATCCTTGTAAGGGGAACTGGTTAGAAATACATTCTAGTCAGATTAGTCGGTTTAGCCAGTTCGATCAGACTATGTCTGATTAAGAATATTCTACAGATGTGATTCCAAAGTCAACTTAACTGTCTTCAAAACAATTTAAATATTGAAAAACTTCAAACTTTAAAAAATTAAAACCTATCGAAACCAGGTTATGATACTTTCCCCAATAAGCCCGCTCGTATACAGATATGCACAGTTTATCAGGGGATATGAATCTATTAGTTATGATCAGCCTCCTACCCATTTTCGGCAAAGTGTTCGAGGCTGAAGTGGCTCAACAAACAGTATGGCCTCCGCTTCGCTAGGGCTACGGCTTATATGCTAACGACCATCACAAAGTTCATATACTAGGCTCTCAATAAGAATGGCAAAGCTAGAGCTGTTGCTCTGGATATCTTCAAAGCATTTGACAGAGTCTGATCCGCTGGCCTACTATGCAAGCTACAGGGCTATGGTATAACTGGATACTTGTTTGATTTAATCCAGTCGTTCCTATCAAATCGTTTAATGAAAATCGTACTGAACGGTCATGCTTCCAGATCCTATCATAAAACGTGGGTGTCTCTTATCTTAGGGCTTACGCTTTTTCTGATCTTCATCAACGATTTCTCTGATGTAATCAGATCCCAAGTAGGTATCTACGCTGCAACACCACCATTTACTTCCGCCTCGATAAAAAATCTGCTGAGGCTGACAAAGCACACCTCGCTGTCGATCTTGAAAAGCACATCTAAACTATGGTGAACTGGGATAAGAAATGTCTCGTAAATTTTAATGCTTCCAAAACGAAGCTGCTATCCTTTAACCACCATAGACAATCTCTCCCATCTCGCATCAGCATGGATCCCGCTAGTCTCCCTGAAAGCAATAGACTGCGCCTCCTCAACCTAACTCTCTCAGTCGACCTCAAGTGGAACGACTACATTGAATCAATAGCTAAATCTACTGCTAGGAAGGTTGAATCACTGTGTCGATCCAGAAAGTTTTTCTCGTTTGAATCCATCTTGCACATACACAAATCTATCATCCGCCCCTACATTGAATACTGGTGTTACATCTGGTCGGGTGCTCCTGCTATCCATCACTGGGTTCTCGACAAAATCCAAAGAAGAATCTGGTAGATCGACTTCAGTCACTTTCTCACCGACGTGATGTGGCTTTCCCTCTGTCTCTTCTTCAAATACTTTCACGTCTTCTGCTCTGATGAGCTTAGCTCCTTGATGCCCTCTCTGCACGAATTTACTCGATCTACTAGAATGGTAACTAGGTCTCACCCTTTTACAGTGAAATCAATCAAATGTAACCGCAACTTCTACTCTTTTAGCTTCTTTTCTCGCACTTCCCGCCTGTGGAACTCCCTTCCGTATACTTGCTTGACTGATAGCTACAATCCCCAAGAGTTCAAATGCCAACGTCAATTACCATTTCTTATCTCCTTGACTCCCCGACACTCTCTATATCTTGTTCTTTTCCCTTTTCACTCTACTCTCACGCAAAGCTCTTTACACCGGTGTTCCCATCTTTTTCTTACCCATTCTCCGACACCCACTGTGACTTGTTCTTCTTTCTCTTCACTCTTATGTAACCTCCTGCACATCAGTGCCTTGCCTGGGGTGAATCGATTATAAAAAAGAAAAAAGATAACTTGTAACCGATCTATGGTGCTAAACGGGATATTTACTGTAGCCTATCTTAATACACCTGGACAAAAATATGTAAATATTTGCACGTCCAATCAATTGAGGTAGAAGTGATTCCTGGTTTTGTATCAAAGCAATTATTATTATTATTATTATTATTATTATTATTATTATTATTATTATTATTATTATTATCTTTGATTTCTGTTAGATACTCATTTTCTTCCGGTTTTTCAATCAAAGGACAAAGGTCAGAAATGGCATCATGGTATTTCCTACTGAAGACTTTTGTTAAAAACAAACAAACAATTTAAAAACATATTTTATACAGAAAAAGCCCTTCGTAAGGTGATAGCTATAAGGACAATTTTTTCCTTTATGTCTTTAAGGTATGAACTACCATGGATCCCGTCAATCAGTTTATCAGAACCTTTTCGAATCAAATCCACGACCCCAACAACAACAGCTGGAATTATTGATATCCTCATGAATCACATTTTTTGAGATTTCCACTTCAAGATCCTTGTATTTTTATAGTTTTTTGAAAATCTTTAAGAAAGATTACACTCTACTGGAACTGCTATGTCAATCAGAAAGCACATTCTGTCTTTGTAGTCTTTGATCCCTATGTGATTTCAGAGTTTAGGCGGAGAGTTTAGAACTGAAGTAGACCGAATTGAACCAGAAACCCAATTCCAGACAAGGGCTGAATCACTACTCCTGTTCAAAAGACCGGGGAAGAGTGTGAACCGGACGATAGGCGCACCTATCTAGACCTACTGGATTCATTTGAAATTCCATTTTGAATTCGTTGGCTTTCTTTATCACCAAATAAAATTTCTTATTTCTTTCATGTTCTTTGGCACGAATCATCATCCAGTCTTTCATAGTTTCTAGATATCTTTGAAAACTGATTGTTGTATTTTTGTAATGTAATTCTAGTTGAACTAATCCTATGCAAATGAGAAGCTTATTAGAGTTATTATTTCTATTATTAACATTATTATTATTACTAGTAGTGCTGCTGCTACTATTGCTACAGTCTGGTTAGTTTTTATGCTTATTTTCCTTGCTATAGCGCGGAGATTTTTTTAAAAAATTTATTGTTATTATTATTGTCGATGTCGTTGTTATAAACACTTGTTAAGATGCAGTGGAAAGATATCACTCCAAGTCATGACTCTTGGCTACAGCGTTGACGTTAGTTGGAATTTAGTCGAACGATATTAAACGAAGGACAAATAAACGATTAATTTTTTGTTTTTTTGTTTTTTTTTTAAGGATGACCTCTGAGTGATTGAGCCGAGTCGATGACAGAAAAAGAAAGGAACGTGAAAATATGTGGCAAAAAAGAGGATGTAAATCGAGCAAAAAAAAACATAGGAGGAAAAAAGAAACAAGAAGAGAATAACAAAGAAAAATTAAGAGAAAACTGTGACGCATTTTTCGGTAATATTTGGAGATCAAGAAATATGTTATCTTGCAAAGACTTGCATAATAATCATTTACGTCATTAAAATGATTTTTCCTCCCAAGTCAGATTTTTAGGTGTGGGGGGAAAGGTAATGTATGCACAGAAAGAAAAGGAATTTTGAAAGAATACTGAAAATGAGTGAAACGATCTCTGAATTATAAATATGTTCTGTCTGGAATAATAAACAAATAATTAAAGATGAAGATGATACTGAAAACGAAGATGGCAGCGTTTAAGTCCGTTCTACTTGGAAAAAAAAAGAAATAGAAAAATAGAGAGAGAAAGAAAATAGAAAGAAATAGCGATAGAAAAAATAGCGAAAGAAACAAAGAAATAACGAAAGAAATAGTAAAAGAAAAAAATAACAAAACAAAGAAAGAAAAAGAAAAAAGAAAGAGAGAGAAAAAATAAAGAAGTAACGAAATAAAGAAAGAAGAAATAGAAAGAGAAAAAAATCACAAAATAGAGAAAGAACGAAATAGACGAAGAAATAAAGAGGAAGGAAGAAGTAACGAAGTAAAGAAAGAAAGAAAGAAAGAAAGAAGTAAAGAAAGAAAGAAAACCAAAAAGAGGCGAGAAAGACAATGAATTGGTAAAAGAAAGACAAAGAATGTGTAAAGAGAAAAATATTGGAAAGATAACGCCAAGCGTCGTTTCCAATATATTTCCATTTCTTGTCAGCAATCAATCTTCAGTGATTACCGTTCGACAAGTTTTCCTTTTGCTGAAAATTGACAGACGATCTTTAGTCGATGAATAAAAACATTTTTCAGTCGACAAAGCACAATTTTTCAATGCATTTATTTGAAGAAAATAATATCATACGATAAACTACACTGAACAGATGTCATTTGAAACTTTCAAACAAAATTAGTTCATTGTGAATAAATTTAGTTGTTTGTGGCTTTTCTCTCAATCGGCACTGATTACTGTCTGTCACTTGAATTGAAGCATTTGCTGATTTCAGATTCTCCTTCTCTTTTTTGGCGTATTCCCAATTTGCCTTAGACTGTAACTGTATTTATCACGTTTTTTGTTTGTAAAAATTATTTAGGCTCTGTTTTCAAGTGGCTGAGTGTCCAGAACTGTTAACGTTCGAATCTCACCATTGTTGATTTTTCAAGGCACTTGACAAGGTGACTTTTATTAATAACGGCGTGAAGAGAGTACTGGGAAGTGTCTGAAAACTATAATTTCTGAGCGAAATTAGACGAGACTTGATCAAGAGTTTGATGTTCAAACTGTTGCTCAAGGTAGATCATGTGGTCTTGGGTCCGCTCAACACACTTGTAGTATAAATCTTAAGGTGGCTCTGTGGTTGTTGAAGATATAGAATGTGTCCGAGGAAGCGTCTGCATCAGGGATTACCTAACCATCTTAATAGTTTCTATAGTTTCTCGATGTTTACTACTTTCGAGCAAAACCAAATATAATGAAATGTCAGACAGATAAAAGAGGATTCTTTAATAAAGTTGCAATATAAACCTGAGGGTGGCTCTGTGGGTGTTTAAGATACACGAAATGTGCCTGGACATCCGTCTGTAACAGAAATTAGCTAGCCATCTTAGTAGATTTCATAGCGTTATAAAAGATAAAAAGTTAACAAAAGAGGGTTTTTCGACATTCTGATCTCGCCGATAATTACTACTGAGTAGAGAGTTGGTTCCTCACAAGTGGACTTCTGTCAAAAACTAGGATATTTTCTGAGTAGGTGGTTCTACAGAAGGATGCTGCGAATATCATGGATCGAGCATGTGAGCAATGATGAGGTCTTGGAAATGATGGAAACAAAAAGGAAATTAATACTGAGCATCAGATAGAGACAGCTGAAGTTCCTGAGACACGCAATGAGGAAGGAAGGGCCTGGAGAATTTGATACTAACAGGCCAGATAAAGGGAAAAAGGGAAAAAGAGAGAGGGGAAAGCAACGATAACATATTTGAAGGACCTAATTAGGTAGATGACAGAACGAAGATTGCACGGTGTAACAGGAGAAGGCGTGCTCAGAGCCACCAGGGATAGGGAAACGTGGAAAGCCATGATTGCCTACGTCTTGAAGGGACAGGGCACATAGAAGAAGAAGGTGCTTCAGAGCTTAATATTTAGCAAGCTGACCTTGTATATTTTAACTATTGAATTTTGTGCTCTAGTAAAATATCATCCTCACCGTGTAGCCCGGGACCATTTTTTTGTATATGGTTCATCCGTTAATCTCGAGAAACCTTAGATCTGCGCCCAAAACAGTTTATGGCGGTTTAGCATCTGTTACGACTGTGCAGTTCCACACGAGAGTGATAGTCTGAATTGCAATGAATCTGCGAAACCGGAATGTCAAGGGACTCTTTTCAATGAATACCTGTGAAGACGCTCTTCCCGATGTCACCTTGTTTTCTTTCCGTTAAACACGTTTCTCTTCGGCCGCAAGCATTCGCTTCTCCTCTCCTCTTCCTTCCAGTCCTAGGTGCCAATCGCGTCTGCAGCGTAAGCGATTGTTGGCGACATCTTCCCACCTCTCGATGTCTATGGCCATCGCTCTCGTGACCCTTTAATGCCCCCAGAGTTTACTCCCGAAATCAGAGTAAATACCTTTAAGGCACTTAATATAAAAGCCATCAATCCGTATGCTGTCAGTTCGATTCTGATAGAATTTTTCAAACTTGCTACAAACCCAAAGTTAACTCAGTAAATACGTATAAAAGTGGCTTGTTTTGTGACAGATACCATTACGTATTTACCAATTTCATAAGTTAGTGCTCAAGCCTTTACTTTTATAAAGAGTGCTCGAAACTTTTACTTTTATAAAGAGTGCGCGATATAATTTTGTAAACAACCATAAATTCATCTTGTATTTTTCAAAATTAAATCCTTTTCACCATTGATTCTAACATATCACCTGAAGAGGAACAGTTTTATTTTGAAACATGAAAAATTTTTGTGTAGTGATATTAAGCTTTTATAAACAATTGAAATAACAAAATTACTATATATATATATATATATATATATATATATTGATGAATTGTACGAATGCAGGAAATATAATTAAACCTTTAATCTCAGTTCTTTGTTAGTTGTCTTAAATGAAACATATATAGATTATCATTTTTAATGTCATTTTTATTGAATACATATAATTAGACGTTCAGTTTATTTATTAAACAGATTTATTTTTCTATTTCATTCTACTGGCCCGAATATTCGAGAAATCTTATTAAAGAAAATCCATGCGAAAATTTTTCCAGCGAAGGTGGGCGCAGGTTTGAATTCTGCCGGAGAGAGTATATTTTTCATTAATAAGATTCCTTGTATATTCACACTTGTTGACTAATTTATATATATATATATATATATATATATATATATATATATATTATTATTATTATTATTATTATTATTATTATTATTATTATTATTAAACAGTAAATTTATTTGCATCTACTGGTCTGAATATTTAATAGTAAGAGCAGAGCGTCTACTCAATTATGAGTATCCATTAAAAGTAACTCTTTAACAAATAAAGTAAAAATATGTCGATAGATAGATAGATAGAGAGATAGATAGATAGATAGATACATACATACATACTCATCGGAACAGATCGTAACATTCTATGGTTAACTTCATACAGAAGTCTCAGCTGTCCCCTACAAGGACAAGCTCATCATCATGGCTAATTTCAATATTTGAATTGGGAATGATTTTCAAACATAACATGACGCCCTTGGGTTTAATGGAGCTGAAACTATGAAATCGAACATGCCTGGGTCGATTTCATTCTGCATTAGGTTGTTTTCACTTAACATCACATATATTTTTTAACAACCTGAAAACTATAAGACAACATGGATTCATCCTATATCCAGGGATTGGTACATGATTGATTGTCATCATCCGCAGGGGTCACTTAAAAATTTTAAAATTACCCGCTATTTTCACTCTTCTTGTTATCTGTTGTACTGCTTTGAAGTATGGCTTAATTCAATCTCTCCAATAAAAGGTATCTTTAAAGGCCAACCCACCTCACCCACAGTTGATGTGGACGCCTTGAGATTTTTTTTTAATCATATCACCCCAAGCAAGGCGATAACGCCACTGATGCGCAGGGGGCTACGTAAAGGTAAAAAGAATGGAAAAGAGAAAGCCGGAAACCACATCCTAAACAGGGAACAAGGGATGAGCCTCTTCACCTGTTCAATAGACGTGGGTGGAGTGTGAACCGGGCGATAGTTTAGTCTATCTACTCCAATTGAAAAAGAATAAAAGAGAGTGAAAAGATTGGAAAAGAGAAAACCGGAAAACCGCATCCTAAACAGGAAACAAGGGATGAGCCTCTTCACCTGTGCAATAGATGTGTGTAGAGTGTGAACCGGGCGATAGTTATTCCATTAATATAATTTCAATAATACTACTGGGATAGAAAGAAATATATATGAGCTAGGGCATGTCAGGACCAGCCGATTGATCGGATCGGGCCTCTCCGACCGCCCGTCTAGCCCAGGTAAGGGCCAAGAACCACTAGGGGATGGTAGGAACCATCTGCAAAACTTGACATATCCCTCAACTATATCCAGATTCTTGAAGACATTAAGGCTTCATCGAAAGCACACACAGATGCCACCTATGCAACCTCCGTTGAAATCTTAGGATTTCCTACGAGAAAACAGCAGGATTGGTTTGATTAAAACAACTCAAATATCAAGAGCCTCATCAACAAGATGCATAACCTAAATAGGCTTTCAGTTGAGGATAAAAACTCAATAACTAAAAAGAAAGTCTACAAAGTCTGTAAGCAGCACGTAGAATTCTCACTTAAGAAAATGAAGAATACTTGATGGTTGGATAAAACAACTCAACTACAAGAAGCTACCGAGAAAAATGACTCAAAAGCCTTTTATAATGGTCTGAGGGCAGCGTACAATCCGAGGGAGAGCAGGTAAAATCCAGTTCTATCTTCTGGTTGTACAATCCTATAGAGAGAAAAAGCTTATATACTCACTCGCTGAAAGAGAAACTTTTAGAAGGCTCTTAATGTGAATTCAAATATATGTGCAGATATATCACCTATTCCACAAAAGCCTGACATACACGAATTAGCATTAAACCCATACTTGAATGAAGTACAAACCATTCAAGTAACATTCATCCAATAAGCTTCCTGGTAAAATGACATCCCATATTCAAATATGATGGCCAAAAATGTTTCGTGGGCTTCTTCTGCTATGTCTGAAAATCTGGAAGGTCAAGCACATCCCCTAAGACTTCAGAGATGCATCTGTTGTTCATCTGTTCAAGAAAAAGGTAAAACAAAATCTAAGACAACTCTTGATGCATCTTTCTCTGTATCGTGTCATTCTCAATAGATTTACTGCCAGACTTCATGATATACAGAGTGGGCCATAAGACGCACACGAAAACATTTAAAACAATTCTGATAATAAAAAACGTTATTTTATTAAAACCAAGCTTAACTAATGAACTGAGAAACACGGTTGTACACGCTAGTACAATCGCAAATGCTCAAAGTTTGCGTTGATGCACAATTCTATCACTTCACATAATTCTTTCGTGCGCGACTTATGGCCCACCCTGCATACCCTGAAAAATCAATGTGGTTTCCGCTCTAGCCAGGGTAATTACAGACGTGATTTCTCCTTTCGTCATTTTGCAGAGTCGATTCGTAAGATTTTTATGTTTTTTGTAAATCTTAGTAGATACTTTGATACTATCAATCGCAAAGTTATATGAAGAATTCTCAAAAAGCTTTGCATACATTTTAATATTCTGAATATCATCATATATTTAATGAAGGCATGAAAACATCAGTTATGTCAAATGATGAATGCTCTGAACCCTTTGGTGTTACAAAGGGTGTGAAACGGGGCTGTGTTATGGCTCCTGTTATTTTTACTCTGTACTGCTTTAGTATGCGTTAAATAACTTGAACGCTGGTGTCAGATTTGAATTAATTTAACCATCAGCGTTTTAGGGCTAAATCACTAACACGAAAAAGCGATATTCATGATTTACTGTTTGCTGATTATGCTGCATTTGTGACAGCATCCCTTGAAGAGGCACAAGAACTTATGAACCGCTTCTCTCTTTACAATCACCATCGAGAAAACAGAAGTGATGCATCAACCAAACCCTAACCCAGGCTGGTAGGAGGTGTTAAGTGAGTCAACTGGAGCACGGAAACCCTTCTGTCACCATCACATTACTGGCAAGGATCTGAAATGTGAATTTTACTTACCTTGGATGCAAGGTGAACTACTCTGCTTCTTTGGATGATGAGATTTGTCAATTGCAAGCAACTGACGCTTTTGGCAGACGACATCATCATTTATGGGGTGTCAGAGGTATATCCCTGAAAACAAAAGTTTATCATGCAGTAGCACTAACAATAATTATAAGGCTTGGAGTCACGGTTATTTTACCGTATCCATATTCATTAGCCCAATGTCTTCCACAAACACTGTCTTCGCTTTGCCCGTGATGATGGAATTTCTGACAGGGTCTATAATGCTGAGCTATTAACAAGATGCAACATCGGTGAGACTGAGTCATTTATGATGCAATCCCAAATCAGATGGGCTGGTTGTCTACTACGGATGACTTAGGACTCTATATACAATGTTCCCTTACACAGACAACTTCAAGATGGCGCACGTAATGTTGGCAACTATAAAGTGAAACTGAAGTTCAATATTAAGTTTGTCAACGTACCTCTAACTTCTCTGTTGCTGATCGTGGAAAATGGAGGACAGTCTGCCATGAGGGTATAACGAACTTGGAAGAAACTCATTTAGACCATCTTCGTGATCTAAGTTCTAAGACTCCAGATTCAATCAAATCTTCCAAACTGCTGCACTCAAAATCTTATAAATTGCAATAAATGCAACTGGATGTGTAAATGTGCAGCTGGATGAAGTGCCATTTAAGATATAAACATGAAAAATAAGCTAGATACACACGCACACACACACGCACACACACTCACACACACACACATATATATGTATATATACTAACATAAAACGTAATATATATATATATATATATATATATATATATATATATATATATATAATATTACGTTATATGTTAGTATATACATGTATTTGAGTAAATACCCTGGTTTTTGTTCGTTTGTTTGTTTTCTGAGTTTTTTTTTTAAACGCCGAGAATTAAATCTACGGGCCGAGAGTTTTAATAAAGATAATATGCTTTTAGGCCTTTCGTAAAACTCTCAAATGTACTGGCCGATAGATGTAAATTTACACTGTAAAAAAAAAACAGGGCGTCTATTCAAACACCTGTGTCCGTTAAAAACAACGCTTTAAGCTATGAGAAATAATATCGGATTAAAAATAAAATCCATTAACTTGCTACACACACACACACACACACACACATATATATATATATATATATATATATATATATATATATATATACTAACATAAAACATAATATTATATATATATACTAACATAAAACGTAATATTTATAGATATATACACACACACATATATGTATATACTAACATAAAACGTAATATTTATAGATACACACACACATACATATATATATATATATATATATATATACGAACATAAAACGTAATATTATATTTATACATATATATATACATACACTACTCAACGAACTTTATTTGCATTAAGCAGCGAGAATAGGGGAAAAAATGAGGTAGCTTCCAATGGGACCACACTCCTTATCCTGGAAGCTAATCTTACCTGGACTACACTTTAACTAGTTCGGCTACGGAAAGTAATGATTAGTCAGAACTCAAATCTATAAGTATATTGCTAACCATTTCACTTTGATTATTGACATAACATGTTTTGTTTATTGCCCAGTAGCAGAAGTATGATTAGTTGAAATAACATCAAGTTATTGGAATATTCTATTGAAAGTATGCAATTTAGGATAGTGTGTTAAAAAAAAAAATTGTATCGAATGATGCATAAATTTCTTCTTATCTTACATATTACAGTATTATAAAGTTATGCTATATACAAATATTGGTAGACTGTGATGTCTGAGAATACTTTAGCCTCTTTGGGACCTCAAGTTCGCATTAAAACCGAATAAATATTTTTAGACATTTTTTTTTATCAAAAATGAATAATGAAAATATTATATCTAAAATTTCGGATAAATTATGATTATAGTTTTATGTAAATATTAAGAACTTTATGCCTTATCTTCAGATTCCACAAATTCTGTTTTTGTTTTGTTTTGTTTGCCCTTGGGAAAGGTAATAATCCGTCTCTTCCCTCCAGTTATGGGTTAAATAACAGGACAGATTAGGTTCTATAGCTTTGGCTGACAACCAGTCTACCGCAGAAAGTAATAGCAACCTACTGCTGGATAATCATCTGCCCATTCAGTCATGTCTCTTTCGAGACATGATCGCCCAAGCGTGTATCACGTATGGCACTTAACTGACTGATTTATAGCATAAAATTTAGAATAAAATTATTTCTTAATCACGGATGTCATATATTTCTGATGTGTGAAGTGATTGATGACAGCTTGATAAGCTAGGTATGGTTGACCAGAATCGGCATAATTGTCCCAATTTTTTCTGTGAAACACGGGCATTTAATGTCACACACGAAATATCATATTTAAAAAACAACCATCCAACACACACAGCAAAACTTTAAAATTATTTTTGAAATCTTTTGGCTGAAAGATTTGTATTCAGCTTTTCAATTTTCGATTAGTAAATATCGTCTTCACTTAATAACCTAACCGCAACAAGGCTTTGAAGAATTTTAAAAAAATTTTGAAACTTTATAGATTATTATAATTAAAAACAAAAAAATGAAAACCATTCTTGTAAAAATTCATTGAAAAAAATTGTTTTCTGAAGACTATAATGTCCTTAATATATATATTTTTAAAAGCAATTAAAATATTTTTAAAAGCAATTAAAATATTTTTAAAAGCAATTAAAACTTATCTAATTAAATAATAGCATATTTTTATTGCGTTCTTATTTTACTATTCGGAGCAGATTTTCAGAAAAAAACGCTATGTGTTTGAAAAAAAAAGTTAATTTAGATTCCCTAAAGAGAAACTAATAAAATAAATTTTCGAAACAGAATTTAATTTCTTGAAAATTCATGAAATTACGTGGGTGTGGGTAACAAATGTAAAAAAAATACCAAGATTTTCTAAAAATAATAATTTCATAAAGAATTTCGTTTTTTTTTAATAAGTTCTGAAAGTTTCATTAATATCCTACAATCATTTGATTTTTACAAGAATTTACAATTTAATTTTTTTGTTTTTCACGGGGAAAAAATGAGTTTCGTATTATTACATTATTCATAGTAAACTCTGGTAAAAATTTAGTCGCCTGCTGACGAAAAGAAAATTTACCAAAATTTCAAACGTGTTAAAAGGATTGAATTTTTTTTTTAAAACAATTAAAGAATAATTTGATATTTCCTGTTGATAATAACAAACATTTTGACGGAAAAAAAAACTTTTTTATCAAGTTTGAGGCTTTTTTTCTTCATACTATGCTGTTTTTTCATCGAATTAGTAGAGGAACTTTTCAAAATCTAAC
The DNA here is from genome assembly GCA_037127315.1 of Ascarosepion bandense. NCBI lineage: Eukaryota > Metazoa > Mollusca > Cephalopoda > Sepiida > Sepiidae > Ascarosepion > Ascarosepion bandense. The sequence goes on from JBBBDQ010000937.1 coordinate 1,201,904, forward strand.
TTAGCAATTTCATTCTTTCTTTCAAATATGAGTCAATAGAAAAAGTAATGATTTAGTCGTTGAGAAACTTTTTTCGTGCAAAATTAACGAACTTTCAGAAATTTCAATTACACAATACAAAATAGTTGGCCTCGTTATCCGCCAATCACTCAGAAGTTTACTAACATCCGGTTAAAAAAAAATAATAGCAAACATTGTAAATATTATATCCGGATCTTCTCTCTTTTATTCTTGCGAATACTATACTCCAAATATAAAACAAAGAAAATGTTCGCTGAAGCCATTTCCTTTTTGGTTAAAAAAAAAAAAAACGGGGGAGAAGCCCAATATGAGTCACCCACAACCATTTATTTATTCGTTTCTTTTCTTTTACACATTTACTTTTTGCATTCTTGGACTTGAAAAAAAAAAGAAAAAAAAAGCTTTCCCAGCACAAATTCTGATTGTGTCTACCGCAAAAACACACGCTTCCTCTGACAGGAAAAATAATCATACGATCTTTTGGTGACCATACCAATTTCTGTAAGATCCATTCCTACTGACGTCAATGTGTCTCTGGCTACCATACCAAGAAGAAAGTTTACTTCTGAAATACCGGAGCATCTGCGTGACATTGTTTATAAGACCAAATAGTGTGATCTTAAATGATTGACGAGTCTGAACAATGCCTTATAAAGTAATGTAATGTAACTAAAATAGATTTTACAATTACATGTCGTACAGTGAGGGTTGGAAACTAGACTTTCTTTAAGATTCAAATTTTGATAAAATGTAGCATTAACCTTGCTCTTGAAATGGAGTGTCATACTTAAGTTAACTGACCTGTACGCTATTTTTATAGTACTGTAATTTAAAGTATAAGTTCAAATTCATTTCTAACAAAATAACTAATTCGATATTAAAGGACTGATATAACTAAAATCTAATACTGGATTATGTACTTGTAAAATCTGCCAATATTATACATTGAACTAATTTTCCCCCATCTTATTTCTGTTCTTTTTTTTATCGAAATGTTCAGGTTGCTTTTAGGGAGCTGCCTATCCACACTTTCCAGCCTCTACTGAGTTCAAAAGCTCATTGCGCGGCCTTATGGCCGTTGTATTATTTTCCGCCCTTCAACTCCATCCCCACAGGCGAAACATCGCTAGACTCTTGCTACTCTATCGCTATTTATAAGGCGGGTGTTCGTTCGAATTATATTCCTTGATTCCACGAGTTCAAACCTTCACAGTTAGAAATCGCAATACCACGTGCAGGAGTCGACTCGTTCTCATTCCCTTACCTTGCCTAATCCTCTGGTGAGGGGTAAGTTTCAGTCTTTTTCCGTAGAACTGTTGCAACCTGGAACGGATTCCCGAGAAAATGCTTCCCTGACTATTACAACCTTAACCTCTCCAGGTCGAGCGTCAACCATTATCTATCAAAATATGCCCTCATAATATGCAACCCTCGCTCGCTCCCTGTACATCCCTAAACATTTGCCATTTATTAACTCTCGCCTTGACTAGGTTTGGGGCCTGAACTATAGTAAAAAAAAAAAAAAAAAAAATTACGACCGTTAAGGAAGAATTATGAACCAAGCTAACAAAATAGCATTACTACAACTTTTCTGTTGAAGTCGCCAAAACTATTTTATCGACTCTTACAACGATGCCTTCAACGAAGCCTTTTAATGTTACAGTAATAAACATTGAATAATAAATTCTAAAAATATTCTTCATCTAAATTATGAAATTTTAATTTAAAAAATTGCATATTGTTAAGTGAAAAAAGTATTCTGATCTTATTTGACAACTCTCATGAGCCACTCAAGGTAGAAGGGTTACTGATTAAAATTGATGCACGTAAGATGAGGAGGTAAGATGTTTAGCTTATGTGGATATGTAGGAAAAATAACGGTTAATTTTAAACTTGAAAAGGTTAAGGTTTTAGTGGTCGGGAAGCATCCTCTCGGGTGTCTGTTCCACAAAGCATCCTTTTCTTAGCAAGAAGGAAATTTACGAATGAAGTTTATTTCTCACTAACGGAATACGAAAGAAATGAGGGTGGTTCGTTCCAATGTATACGGCTTCGTAGATTTTAACTGCTAAGGTCAGAACTAGTAGAACTAAAGAATTTAGCTTGTCATTTAACATTTCTCGGGGAAATAGTAACAGAGTAGCGATAGTGACGTTTTGTCTGTGGGGAAAGAGGTTGTAGAATGGAAAACAATGCATCATTTCCTAGCTATTATATAATTAAGTTTTTCATAAAACTACGCAGACATCAATTTATATTGCAGTACACGTTACAATTAAATTACCAGAATTCACGAAAACAACTCAGTGGATTGAAAAACTACCTGGTAACATTCAATGTGTAAATAACTGGAAGAAGAAGTGAATTCATCCCGTTACCAAGCGTGTTTGCGCGTAATGGAATATAATGAACCCTATGGAATTTTAACTCGGTTCACTGATTAACAATTCGGAGTCATTATTCCTTACACCACCTGCCCGTTCAAGTTTACAGCACTTGGCATTCCGAAGCGGTCACCCATTTAGATACTGACAAGACTTGATGTTGCTTAACTTCGGTGATTATACAGGAACCGGTATTTCAACGTAATATGATTTTAAGCTTTTATTTGTAGTAGTAGTTGCAAAAATTCATTCTTGAGTGCGAGTTTCTCAGACATATGAAGAATTATACGAATCCTTCTTTGAACGTGTGCGCTGGTCCTTATAAAATCCCAAAGAACTGTACCAAATAACAGGAAGCCCTGCACTTGGGGACTTTCAACAGCGGCAGCAACTAAGTAGAAAATGTAACTCGATGGGAAAATAAGATTTAATGAATATGATGATGTTCCACTCTACTTCAAACATAAGGTTTTATAAATTTCAACCAAAGGTAGCACTGGTTGCTCGATCAATGAATGCTGAATGTTTTCTGGTAAGTAAACGGCTAATATTACCATTACAATTAATATTTGTCAGCTTATGAAAAAATAAAACGTCAAATCTACAACAGAAAGAGCTCTAACCATATTGTAAAATTAGCAGTATAACCCGGCGTTGCTCGGGTGTAATGAAAGCTTTAAAACTAATCCATGGTCCTGGAGTTCAGACTCTTTGGACGTTGGCACAAAAGACTAAAAAGCAATAGTTGTTTCCAGTTAAAGCAAAACCGTAGACTGAAATGAAAAATGAATGGATGTAAGTCAAATTTTGATTTCCTGATATCGATATCAAATAAGTTTTTTCGTCGTAAACTGAATTTTGAAGGGCTAAATAAATCCTCTGAGTAAATGATATCATGGCTGAGACTAAGAACTACAATTATACCTACGTAGAGCCAAACCCAAAGCAAAAACTAAAATAAAAGGGCTGAAAAAAATACAGACATACAGGCAGATAAACAGATACACACACACAAATCGGAACCACTCCTTCTATAACCCGATTTTTTCGATTTTCGATATTTATCGGGGGTACCTCGACACAAAACCTAGCTAAGAACACTCGCAGACGCTTATAGTACAACTGTGTAAATTTTCAAGAAAACCGGTTCAGCCGTTTTGGAGTCTATAGGTAACGGATACACACAGAGAGAGAGAGAGAGAGAGAGAGAGAGAGAGAGAGAGAGAGACAAAGTTCATTTATAAATAAGTTTAGATTTAGATAAGTAACTAAAATACGCTGACAATAAAGAATCTGTAAACCTTGATGCAGATGGCCCAACAAATTAAGTAATTTTAAATGTTAACCATGTCTTGAACACACACACCTGTCCCCTAATAGGGTAAATGCCATTAACTCCAACAGGCAGGTCACACTAATCACCGAAGTTAACAGACATTGAGCCCGGTCATTACTTAGATGCAGAATCTCTTGGAAACACTGGGTACTGTAATCAACATCCGATAATCCGATTTTTTTTTCGGATGGAAGTAACTCATAAAGAGTTGATAAACCGTAAAAAATCAGTCAACGTGCCACATTAAAATCGTTGCGTGACCTAGAGCTACCAAAATAAAATTTAGTATTGGGCCTAGAGCTAGTATTTGTATATTACCAAATTCTATTATGTCTTACAACTACATGACGTTTAAACACCGGTACCCTTAAGATCACCTAATTTGATCAACGTTGTTTGGTATCTGGTGACCCTTTGGGAATACCAGGTGTTTTAAGCTTGGATATGCTGGTGGTATAATGGATAATAGCTCAGAATTGTTAACTGGAGAGTTAATTACTTCAGTTATGTTCTTATATTCACTTACACACAAATAACCTTGGGAAAGGTAAGAATTCACCTCTTCTCCCCACTATTCTTTTTTAATCGTTTCACCCTAAGCAAGGCGGTAACGCCACTGATGCGCAAGGGGCTATATAAGAGTAAAAGATTAGATAGGAGGAGAGTAAAGAGAAAGACGAACCAGTTACAGGGGGTGTCAGAGAAAGGGCAAGAGAAGAACGGGAATACAGGTGTGATGACAGTTGCGAAGGTAAAGAGAAAGAAAAAGATATACAGGGTGATGTAGAAAGAACTGTAGTCAAGTGGATAAGAGATGGGTATTGACGCTGCATTTAAATTCCTGGAGGTTGTAGCCGTCAGGAAAGCAAGAATATGAAGTGCGAGAAAAGACGCTGTTGGAGTAGAATTTGGTTGATCTAACTGTGAATAAGTGAGACCCTGTTGCCAGTCTGGTTGCACGAGTAAACTCCTGTGGCAGGGACACTAGTGACTTAAATTCGTCGAAGCAGAAGCCATGAAAATATTTATAGAACAGACAGAAGGGAAGCCACATCCCACCAGTAAGAAAGTGACTGGAGTCGAGTCGCTAAGTCAGTACTTATCACATTACAGATTCTCCTTTGGAGCCTGTCGAGAACACTGAGATGAACAGCGGGGGCGCCTGACCATATATGACAGCAGTGGGCTAATTAGTTAGTCCTTATCACTAAATCATTATTTTCTTAAAAAATAAATTCTTACTATCTAAAAATATTTTCTGAATTAAAATAAAAATTAAATCAATCAATCACCAAAATTCGCGAGTTAGTACCTGGGAAGCGTTATAACAGAAGACGGAAAGTGCGACACAGAGATCCGAAGGCGAATTGGCATGGCGAAGGAAGCATTCCAGATGTTGAGTAAAGTATTAAAAAACAGGAAAATTTCGCTAGAAACTAGGAAGAGAGTACTATTTTGCTACGTGCTGTCCGTCCTTCAACATGGCAGTGAAAGCTGGACAATATCATCAAAGATGAAAGGAAAAACTTGAAGCAACTGAAATGTGGTTCTACAGAAGGCTGCAGCGAATATCATGGATCGAGCATGTGAGCAATGATGAGATCTTGGAAATGATGGAAACAAAAAGGAAATTAATACTGAGCATCGGGAAGAGACAGCTGAAGTTCCTGGGACACGCAATGAGGAAGGAGGGCCTGGAGAACCTGATACTTACAGGCCAGATAGAGGGAAAAAGAGAGAGGGGAAAGCAACGGATAACATATTTGAAGGACCTAATCAGGTGGATGACGGAACGAGGATTTCATGGTGTAACAGGAGAAGGTGTGCTCAGAGCCACCAGGGATAGGGAAAAGTGGAAGGCCATGATCGCCTACGTCCTGAAGGGACAAGGCACATAGAAGAAAAAGAAGTAGACCTAACATATATATCAATCTCATTCGCTAAAGTAAACTGCTCAAGATAATTTCAATCTAGTGTTTGAAATTCCTTGTTAAAAAAATATTTCCAATCGACTCACTGACCATTAATATCCCTAATCCTTTGACCTTTTTCAACAACTTTGACGTGACCATTGACTATAAAACTAATATTAGACCAATTAATATGTCAAAGAAATACTAATTTAATTGTATCTATATCTTCGAGAAATTTAATTGTTAATAACGCTTTTGTGTTTCTTCTTTTGTGAGTGAATTAATGAAAATATACCCAAGTGTTACGCCTACTCATAAAAAGGACATCTGGAAAATATTGTGGAGTTTATCACCGTATAAACTCAGGAAGCCATGTGCAAAACCAGTTAGATTTCTGCAGAAAAATCTAAAGCAGATCAGTCAGAATTTTTAAAAACTTCAAAATTCCGAAATGATATCCGTTTTTAAAAATGAACAATTCCGTCTTATTTAATAAAGTAAATACCGATTTTCCTCTTATTACGAAAAATGATCTTTATCCAATACCAAATATCAATTCATTGACCTCATCAGTAAACATTGTTTTCCAACAAACTTTAACTTATCACCCAATAATTTCATTTGCCTAATACAGTCATTAAGTCCGTAGAATTAATTGCCTTTCTGATTAAAAAGGAATGTGACAACAGCATTACAACGCTGTATGGACAAAATATTTGATCATTTCAGGATGTGCGTCGGGGTGCAGTGGATACCGGCTCAGAACGAGAAATCGGAGAGCCGCGTTCGAATTTTACTGGAGACAGAGTGGGTTCTCTAGTATTAGTTGGCAATCGGTCTACTGCAGAAAATAATGGCAACCTACTGCGAGGCACATCTTCAGTCCATTCAGTCATGTCTCTTTCGAGACATGATCGCCCAGCATGTATCACGTATGATACTTAATTGATTGACTGAATCTTGAATATCGGCTAGGAACGAGAAATTGGAAGGCAAAGTTCGATTTCCAGTTGAATTAGTTGCATTCATTTACGCGCAAATATTCTTGAGAAATGTGTTAATCCGTTTCTTCTCCCTCCAGCTATGGGTTAAATAGCAGGACAGTTTTGGCTCTATAGCTTTGACGGACAACCAGTCTACCGCAGAAAGTAATGGCAACCTACTGCGGGAAAATCTTTTTCACAGTCAGTCATGTCTCTTTGGAGACATGATCGCCCAAGCGTGCATCACGTATGAAACTTAACTGATTGACTGACAGAAAAGTGATATTACGGCGTGGGGAAAGTGATCGAAGCCGAGATACGAAGCCAGGGCCGATAACATTTCAGATTCTTCTTTTATCAGTAACTAGCAGTGTAGCCCGGCGTTGCTCGAGTGTAATGAAATCTTTAAAACTAATCCATGGTCCTGGAGCTCAGACTCTTTGGACGTTGGCACGAAAGACTAAAAAGCAATAGTTGTTTCCAGTTAAAGCGAAACCGTAGACTGAAAGAAAAATGAATCGATGTAAGTCAAATTTTGATTTCTTGGTAGCGATATCAAATAAGGTTTTTTCGTTGTAAAGTGAATTTTTAAGGCTAAATACGTCCTCTGAGTAAATGGTATCATGGCTGAGACTAAGAACTACAATTATACCTACTTAGAGCCAAACCCGAAGCAAAAACTAAAAAAAAGGGCTGAAAAAAATACAGACATACAGGCAGATAAACAGACACACACACACACAAACATCTTGCCTTTTTATATATATATATTACTGATTTTCTGCACTATTGTAAGAACTGCAACCTTGAAACGTCTGAATATTGTTTCTTATGTCTTTGTCTATGAGTGTATCAAATTTGATTAAAATCGGACCACTCCTTCTATAACCCGATTTTTTCGATTATCGATTTTCGATATTTATCGGGGGTGGGGTACCTCGACACAAAACCCAGCTAAGAACACTAGCAGACGCTTATAGTACAACTGTGTAAATTTTCAAGAACATCGGTTCAGCCTTTTTGCAGTCTATAGGTAACGGACACACACACACACACAAAGTTCCATTTAAAAATAAGTTTAGATCTCAGGTACATATCAGAAGAACAATGCCGGATGTGGCAATAATAGTCAATGCAGGGACTTATAAATGTGCAAGATACATTCCGGTAAGAAACAGTGTGTAGCATAGCACAGGAACTCAACTTTCTTAGAAGCAGTCAATTATTGCTCGCTCACATACAAAAGACTTTGTGATAAAAATGAAAATAAATTACAGTTTTAAATATGACCGCAATAACCGAACTCTATTTATTATATTAATTGTGACTGTGTCTAGGCTTGCCATACGTTCCACTTTGGTACGGACTGTTTCAGCTTGAGAGATTTATCTCGACAATATATGCTATAAGTATTTGTGTGTCAGTCAGTTAAAGTGCCATACGTAATACACGCTTGAGCGATCATGTCTCGAAAGAGACATGACTGACTGGGCAGAAGATTAACGCGCAGTAGGTTGCTATTTCTTTCTGCGGTAGACTGGTTGACAGCCAAGGCTACAGAACCCAATCTGTCCTATTATTTAACCCATAACTGGAAGGAAGAGATGGATTAATATCTTTTCCAAGGTATTTGCGCGTAAGTGAATGCAAGGAATTCAACTGGTATTCGAACTCGGCTCCCCGATTTCTCTTTCCGAGCCGATATCCGCTGCACCACACTGTGTGCCAGCCCTAAATCGCAAACGGATGCTAGTTCATGAAAACACTTTATTTTGCAATAAATCAAAAATTTTCATTAAAATTGTAAACTGGGTACCGGTATCGAATGTGACTTACCTTTTGAATATTGCCTACGAAATTCTGCCTCTGGTATGTGGTCTACCTTAAAAAGCATAATATAAGAAGGTACTATAACTGTCTGGTAAGGTTAGTGAAAATAATTACTTTTAATATATAGCTGAATACTTATATCAATAAATATAATCTTACTGAGGTAGGACACATTCAAACCAGTTAGGCCACATTCCATACGAGAATTAAAGAGGTAGGCCACATACTATCAGTCAGTCAAGTAAATACCATACGTGACACACACTTGGGCGATTATGTCTCGAAATAAACATAACTGACTAAACAGAAGATTTTCCCGCAGTAGGTTGCCATTTCTTTCTGTGGTTGATTGATTACCAACCAAGGCTAGAGAATTCAATCTGTCCTGCTGTTCAACCCAGAGCTGGAGAGAGATGAGATGGATTAATACATTTTCTAAGGGTATTTGTGCGCAAATGAATGAAACGAATTCGACTGAAATTCTAACTATACTATACCGGCCCCGAAAACTGCTTGAAAACTATCCTGTATTAGTGTTTGTTAGTGAACATTTTTACTAGTAATATTTGCAAATTATTGTAAAGATCGAATGAAAATGAATAAAGATCGAATAGTTAGTCATTAACTATGATTAACTATCTGATCTTTATTGGCTTCTCATACAAATAGTAATGTTTCAAAACTAAACTATGCTAAATAAATAACAAGTAGAGCAATTTGCGATGATTTAATGATTAACAGGTTTTTTGGAGCCTCGTTTGCATAGAAATTTAGGTTGGAATTTTTACATGGCACAAGGCCACTTCCCAAAGAACTTTCTAACTAAATTCCTACATTCCAACAATTATTTTATACGGTTGAAATCGTTTATGAAATTAGCAAATGGAACATTGAATAAAATAGTCAAAGCATTATTTGTATTTATAACAGTGTATTAACAAATAACAAGAATTACATACTTTGTACAGACGTTGAATGTGTCTGGTTAGAATGTCTTTCATTATCTCTGCATAGGATTGTGTTACCACAATTGAGGTAAGTTGTAAAGTTCTTTGTCACTGGAAGATTTATCAGTGTCATCTGTAAGTTGTGTTAGGAATATTATTGTTAGAAGATTGGTGAAAATTTCTGAGTCCGTTGATAAGTCATCTTTGTAAAGTTTTAGGAGAATGATTTGTAAGAGAAGGTTAGTTGATCTTACATGTTGTGCGTGTTAAAATTCTTGTGCCAACTGTAGTAATTTGTACATAGTGTTATTCAAAGAAATAAAAGCATCTCTTTGCGTCTCGCAATTAGTGCGGGTGTGTGAGAGAAAATTGCTTGGTATTGAAGAGCGCAAACCCCACAATAGCAGCATGCTATTGGGGTAGATGTAAACTGCCTTCCTTTGTGTTCTCTAGTTCTGCTGCTACGGTCTGGGTGTACCACGTGTCTGTTATGTATACATCCAGTAAAAGAGCGGGAAAGCAAGATTATCACGTGATTGTCACGTGTGTATATGTAAAATGAGTGAATGTAGCTGTGTGTTAAGCGAGAACCAATCTCTATCCCTCCCCTTTTCCCCTTTTCGGCTTTGTGCCAACAATTTTTTGTATTTTACAAAAAATAAATAGTGTGAATGTAGCTGTGTGGAAATACACGTGATCATAAATCAATACTTTTTTTTACTGCGATTACGAGTTCAATCCTCATCGTTTCCATACAGTTTTATGGTCTAATGTAAGCTTAGTAAATTTCTACACATTATACTCTGCAGCTATTTAATGGAAACTTTGAGATTAGAAATCGGTGAATTCAAAATCATAATTTTTTCGTATAAAATAGCGTAAAATCTAAGTAAAAAAATTCTTTAAACTTATACAATATTTATAAACCTTTTTATATTAAAGATTTACCAACAGACAGACAAGCAAACCACAAAATGAGTATGAACTACATGTTAATTTGCTAAACGTTGCTTAGATGTGGCACAAAAGTGAATATGTAATAATAAGCTAATAATTTATTAGCTAGGTCATTCGCCTTTATAAAGAATGAATACTTTTACATGTCGCTAAAGTGTTATATTAATTGTCCTTATAATTTCCTATAGAATCGAAAGTCTAATTTAATTCTTTTTATTGGAACTCTCCGACGTTAATTTTGAAAGAAAATGACTGTTGTCCGTAAAATGGATTATCTTTATTCAGGTAGGGTAACTTTTTTCTATATTTAATGATGTTTTTTTCTTTTTTTTTCTTTAGCAAGGTTTGGCGTTTTCTTTTTTTCTTAGTATTTTTTTGGTAGGAAAAATGAGTAGCTTTTTTTTTGTGGCTGTTTCGTTTTAATTCAAAACTGCGTACGTAAATTTAATTCGCTGTTTGGGCCTTAAGCTTTACTTGAAGGTATTAATGCCTGCAGAAATCTAAATAATAAATAAAATTTTGTAGAAATACATTATTTAATTAAATGATTTAAAAATCTTTATTCAGATTGGAAGAATAATGAGATCTTTCTAAAAATGTCTTGAATTTAAAATACATCAATTAGCTTTACTCATTTTTTTTGTAATGCTTAAGATTTACCTCAAATGTGGGAGAAGATTTCTAGTGAGACTGGACAATTTTTTAATAAGCAACTTAAGATTTTAAACAGAACTCCGGTTGTCTAATTTTATTCAAGAATTAGAAAATTTGCTTAATTTTTTTATATTAAGGTTTCATAAGTAGAAAGACATATTTCATCTAACTAGTAAAATTGGTAGAATTCTTGAATACAGTATAAAATAACTAATTTTGTTTCATTTTGCTTATTTTCTTTAGTTGTTTAAGCTGCAATAACATAAGTATTGGAGTGGCTTAAGTTAAGATTTAGTGAAATTTCCGTACATTTGCTTATTTAAAAAATATCTACTGGTACAATGCGCTACTTCTATTACATTTGGGATAGGAAAGTTAAAAGTTATTGCATGTTGATTTATTTGCTTCGGTTTCAAGTATGAGACACTTTAAGGTTAGAAGATACATCAGGTGACATAATGTTAATAGAGAAAAAAAAAACAGATGCCAAGAAATTCACCCAAATGACCCCATATACAATGATTACGATATTTCATCTATTATTTTATTTAAAATTGGTTTGTTCACCGGCACACTTAAGAATGTAAGTAGCGATTTAACGCCAGCTTACTAATATTTTTTTTTTTTCATTGTTATATATACAATATTTTTTAATAACCAACTTAAGATTTTAAACAGAACTCCGGTTGTCTAGTTTTGTTCAAGAAATAGAAAATTTGCTTAATTTTTTTGTTAGTGCCTAATAAGTAGAAAGACATTTCGTCTAACTAGTAGAATTGGTAGAATTCTTGAATACAGTATAAAATGACTCATTTTGTTTCATTTTACTTATTTTCTTTTTTAGTTGTTTAAGCTACAGTAACATAAGTAGTGGAGTGGCTTAAATTAAGATTTAGTGACATTTGCGTACATTTGAAAGAGATATGACTGACAAGGCAGAAGATTGCAGTAGGTTGCCATTTATTTCTGCGATGGACTGGTTGTCAACCAAGGCTATAGAAACCCAATCTGTCTTGCTATTCACTCTATAGCTGGATGGGGAAGAGATGGATTAATAATACCTTTCCCAAAGGTATTTGTGCGTAAGTGAATGAAACGAATTCGACTGGAATTCGAACTCGGCTCTCCGATTTCTCCTTCGGAGCTGATATCCATGAGACCGTGTTGAAATGGACAGAATCTTAACAGCATTATATATGAGATCGTGTTGATATCAAACACGTCTTGAATATCGATCAATTTTTTAAAAATATCTTATAAATAATAAAACATAATAATTTAAATAGTCTTTAAAAACAGATACAATAATTCCTGCACGTAACACACACACAATTTGGCAATAAATATTTAGAAAAACAAGTAATATTCAGCCATGCATAAAAGTCGGATAAAAAAAAACAGTTAGCGTTAAATTGATATGCAATCACAATTTAATCATTCTTTCTATTATGATAAAGACCGCTGTATGTGTGCCTCTCCTCCTCATACTCATGAAGTGTAGAGACAATAGCAAGGCACTGTCGACTCCGTTCATTTTCTTTACTACCAGTTATGAAAGCCGTTGCCCCGTGTTTGCTCTTTAACAGTGCCTTATTTTATTTTTTGCAATGATTATGTTGAGTAGTGAAGAATCCTCTCTACTATAGTAAAGACCATTGTGTCTTTGTGTGTGTGTGTATGGATAATATATATATATATATATATATATATATATATAATTTTGCACACATACTTTCTATTATAATAAAGATCATTTTATATATATTATATATATATATATAAGTAAACCTAGTGAGCCAGACAGACCTACCAAGGTTTCACCTAAGCTTTCCCTGACGATCCGCTTAGGTGAAACCTTGGTATAATTTACTAAGCGCGGCTTAGATGTGGCACAAGGCCGAAAGTATGGGGCACCCAGTGAGGATCGAACTCACTACTTAATTGCAATAGTGCTAGCGAGACAAACTTGCTAACCATTACACCACCTTGAGGTGCCCAAGGTGAAACCTTGGTAGGTCTGTCTGGCTCACTAGGTTTACTTTATTTATTCTGCTCTACCTACGTATTCAGAGCTTTTTTGTTAGTTGATTACTCGTGTCAGGGTTTTTTCCCTTTGGGCTACGGGCTGACTCGGTCCTAATTCTTTTGAGTGGTGTTCATGTACTTAGCTCTTTCTTTTTTAAAACCATTTTTCCCCTTTTTCGTAGACCCGTTTTTTCGGCATGAATATAGTTATCTCTTATATACACACACACTATATTTCCTCCTGTCATGGTATTTTATTTTTTTGCTATAATTATGTCGTTGAGTAGTGAAGAATATATATATTCTCTCTTATAATAAAGACTGTTGTGTATTTATTTGCGTGTGTATGTATAATATAGATGTTTCCCTCCTGTAATGTTCATGGGTTTGGATTATCTTTTCTTATGTCTTAATGTAATATACGCATTAAGAAGTACATAAATATATATGTTGCCGTCATTTTAGATGGCTTATCGATATCAACATTTTGACGTCATTTTTGACGGCACGGGCCCACTTGTCTATTATGTTTCCTGTATATTTAATTCTGGATTCATTAAAGTATGATTGTGTCAAACGGGTGTGTTCTAAAGCACCAAACCCACTTTCGGGTGGGTGAGGTGGCTTGGTGCGTATAAAATACAATAACTTCTACACTTGTCTAGTTATCTCATTTCACGATTTTTATTATTATTTAGCGAACAAGACAGTTTATCGCTTCTGTTAACGGACGTGTAAACTATATATTCGCTATTTAGTAATGTTTTTCTTTAGAGCATTTTTAGGGTATACACTTCGCTGCATTCAATTACGCGCAAATACCTTTAGAAAAAGTATTAATCCGTCTCTTATTTCTCCAGCTATAGGTTAAATAGCAGGGTAAATTAAGTCTACAGCCTTGGTTGGCAACCAGTCTACCGCAGAAAGTAATGGTAACTTACTGCAGAAAAATGTTCTGCCGGGTCAGTCATGTCACGAAAGAGACATGATCGCCCAGGCGTTTATCATGTATGGCACTTAACTGACTTCGAACAAAGATTGTCGATTTCAACATTATAATTTTATATAGGGTTTTATTAAGCATAAACTGGCGCAAGACCCTAAGTGTAGGTCTAAATAAGATAGAACTAACTGCAGTAATAACTGTCTGCGCGTTTAACTTACTGACTATATTGGTATTTAACCATGCTTAATTTAAAACTGAATGCATGGTCATCAGTAAAAAGAGTCCAAAATGCCAATTATGGGTCGGGGATACTAAAATCAAGCAGATACAGAAATTTTAATAGCTGGGAAGTGTTTTAAAATGGACGGAAAGTGCGACACTGAGATCCGAAGGCGTACAGAAATGGTCGAGGATGCATTCCAGAGCCAAGCAGAGTGTTGAGTGACAGGAAAATGTCTTTAAAAAAAAACAAGAAAAAAAAAAGGAATACTGAACTGTTATGTGATATGTGTCCTTCTATGTGGCTGAACAATCTTCTCAGAGATAAAGGAAAGACTCGAAGCAGTAGAAATGTGATTCTAGAGAAGAATGCTGAAGACAACCATTGACTAAACATGTGAACAACGACAAGGTTTTGGAGAGAATGGAAACCAAAAGGAAATTTACACTTAACATCAAGAAGAGACAGTTGAAATTTCTGGGACACGTTGAGGGAAGGGGGCTTGGATAATCTGATACTCACAGGGAAGATAAAGAAATGGAGACGGGGAAAACATATTTGACGGGCTTAAGCAAATAGATGACAGAGCAGGGTTTGAGGGAAATAATAATAAAAAAAAAAAAATAAAAAAAAAGACAACACTTACGAGCTACAAGGATAGAAATATGTGGATGGCTATGAGCATCTACGTCCCGAAGGTACACGGCACATAAAGAAAGGGGTAATTTAGATGTGACACAAACTCTCAAGTACCGTACATCCAGTGAGAATCGAACTCACTACTCAGTCATAACTGATCTAACAAGAAAATATTGCTAGCCATTGCACCACACCAAAGTGGAACTATTTCGCTTACTATAACTTCACATACAGGCGCCTGTGTTTATTAAGCTTAATACTATATGAGCTGGATGTGCGTTGTGGTACAGTGGATATCGGCTCGGAACGAGAAACCGGGGAGCCGAGTTCGAATTCCAGTTGAATCCACTGCATTCACTTACGCACAAATACCCTTGGGAAAGGTATTAATCCGTCTCTTCCCTCCAGTTATGGGATAAATAGCAGGACAGATTGGGTTCTATAGCCTTGGTCGGCAACCTGTCTACCGCAGAAAGCAATGGCAACCTACTGCGGGATAATCTTCTGCCCAGTCAGTCATGTCTCGAAAAAGGCATGATCGCCCAAGCGTGTTTCACGTATGGCACTTAACTGACTATATGAGCCTGAGTGTGTGGTTAGAATGTTCAGATTCCAACGATTAGATCCCGAGTTTTGTTCTCACCGTAGTCGATTTAAAGTCTAAAAACTATACTACGAGTTGACCCAAGCTATTCCAGACGAAACTGTCTGGAAGACGTCGATGGTTATGTTAGCAAGTCATCGTAACCAAAACTCAGAGCGTAATGGCTTCGCTCAACCATTGATGACGCTCTTTCCAGAAACTGTATCTAAGATCCATTCAGTGTAGTTGCAGTAGAAACCACAAGGTTGGTTTTGTGGCTATTGAAGATATAGAAATGTGCGCCATCAACAGGGATCTTTCTTTTATGTGCCCTATCCTTTCAGGACGTAAGCGATCATGGCTTTCCACGTCTCCCTGTCCCAGGTGGCCCTTAATGTTTTCTCCTGTTACTCCACGCAACCCCGTCATCCACCTGATCAGACCCTTCAAATATGTTATCCGCTGCCTTCCTCTGTCTCTTTTCCCTTCTATCTGGCCTGTCAGTATCAGGTTCTCCAAGCCCTCCTTCCTCATTGCATGTCCCAGGAACTTCCGTTGTCTCTTTCTGATGCTCACTATTAGTTTTCTTTTCAATGCCATTCTTTCCAAAACCTCATCATTGCTCACATGTTCGGTCCATGATATCCGCAGCATCCTTCTGTAAAACCAGATTTCCGCTGCTTCAAGTTTTTTCCTCATCTTCGATGATATTGTCCAGCATTCACTGCCGTATTGAAGAACCTTACATCACATAGCAATCGAGCACTCTCTTCTTTGTTTCTAGGGAAATTTTCATGTGTCTTAGAACTTTACTCATCTTCTGGAACGCGTCCTTCGCCATGTCAATTCGCCTTCGGATCTCTGTGTCACACTTTCCATCTCCTGTTAGAACACTTCCTAGGTGTTATTAATTAGCCACTAGGTGTTTTTAATTAGCCACTTTGACAGACTGATGTACAACTATTATAGCACAACTCGAAACCAAGAATTTATGGGAAACTAAATGTAGGTTAAGTTCGGTAGTTATTATCAGCAAGATTTGCTTAGTCAACAACGACAGACCATTTTCATATATTTATTATAATGTCATGACAATATGAATGTATGTGGTTATCGGCTCGGAACGAGAAATCGTGGAACCGAGTTCGAATTCCAGTTAAATTCCTTGCATTTACTTACGCGCAAGTACCCTTGAGAAAGGTATTAATCCGTCTCTTTCATCCAGTTATGGGTTAAATAACAGGACAAATTAGGTTCTATAGCCTTGTCTGGCAACCAGTCTGCCGCATAAAGCAATGGCAAACTACTGCGGTATAATCTTCTGCCCAGTCAGTCATGTCTCTTTCGAGACACGTTTGACATTTAACTGACTGACTTAATGACAATATGGATGGCAGCATAAGGAAGGGAGTCCTGGGTATGACAATAAACTGCATCCAGCAGCAAAGCCTCTGATTGGGAGGTTCTGAGGAGCATGCAACCACCTCTTAATTGCTGTTGCTCCCAGGTTCACCCAGACCCGGAGTGGTAGCACCTGTTAGGGTTCCAGTTATGGGCAAATAGTTTGACCTTCAAACTGACGTCAAAACACTATGAAAGTATAAAAATAAACTTTTATAGAAAAATATGCGTTTTTGAATTAAAAATATTACCAACAATGCATTTTTAAGGAAAAAGTTTCTTACCATGAAACATTTTTGAAGAAAAAAAATAATAAAAAAAAATTTCTAAACAAAATCTGACAAAATCAACCTTCTCACTATAACTGAACATTAAAAACATATCCTAAAACGCTACCCTTTTGGCATTAAATAACCAACAGAGGTTGATATGCCGTTAAACAAAACTCAAAAGGTCTCAAAAGGAACGGCCCAACATGAAAATTGCAAACTGAAGATACCAAAATCAATTAAATACAAAAACCAAAATATCTAGAAAAAAATTTTAAACAGGGGACAGAAAATACGATACGGAAATCGGAAGGCTAAGCAAAGTGTTCAGAAAATGGAGAATTTTGTTAAAAACAAAACAAAAAAAGAACACGGATTTGTAATGTAATATCAGAGCAGTTCTTTTCTATCGCAGTTAATACTGGACAGTCTCACAGACGAAGAAGAGACAGATATATACTTCTACAGAAATATGCTTCTACAGAAATATGCTGAGAGTATAATTAACTGAACAAGCCAGCAACGACAAAGCTTCAGAGAAAATGGAAACAAAAAGAACACATTTAACATCAGAAAGAGTAAAAATGTCTGATACTTAATGAGGAAGAGGGCTTAGAAAATTTGAAACTTATATTTGAGACACGAAGAACAGAGGAAAAAACATAACTTGCCTAGAACAGGGACTAGAAGAGATAGAAATAAAATTTACTGCGATCTACAAAGGACAGTAAATTGTGGAGAACCATGATTTTCAATATCCTGAAGAGATATGGCACATGAAAGAATTACATTTTGTGTGAGAGTTTAATGCATTGTAATTTTACAAAGGATGTGCGTTTTGGTCCAGTGGATATCGGCTCGGAACGAGAAACCGGGTGAGCTGAGTTCGAATTCCAGTTGAATCCATTGCATTCACTTACGCGCAAATACCCTTCGGAAAGGTATTAATCCGTCCCTTCCTTCCAGTTATGGGTTAAATAGCCTTGGTCGGCAACCAGTCTACCGCAGAAAGCAATTGCAACCTACTGCAGGATAATCTTCTGCCCAGTCAGTCATGTCTTTTTCGAGACATGATCGCCCAAGCGTGTATCACGTATGGCACTTAACTGACTGAATTTTACAAAGAACCAATAACCCATATCTGTTCAGTCAGATTGAACTGCAATTAAAAAGATAAAACTTGATTTCCTGCTTTTTCCTCCTTCAAAAAATGAAAATAAGTATTGTAAATTTTTCTAATTGTTACATATACAATTTGAAAATATAATTTTAACGCATGCTATATTATGGATAAAAAAGATCATTTTCAGAGATAATGCGTGTAAATATAAAAGTGAACACGGAGGTATACACACACACACAAAATCCTACGTCTGTTTTAAGATAGCAAGTTTGTCTAAAAAGCATAAGTTACATCTTAATATATATACTTTATAGCTCTGTTATAATAGATCGAGCACTGTTTTATTAGACCCCCCAAAAATATTTTTGTTATGTGCACGTACTTGCGTATATATATCCATATGTATATTTATTGACATTCGTCTGTGTGTGTATGTATATATATATATATATATATATATATATATATATGTGTGTGTGTGTGTGTGTGTGTGTGTGTGATTTCTCTTAGATATCATTCCTTAAATATGGCAGACAAGAAAAATCTTATTTTATTTAGTTTTTCCAGGGATCTTGCGTTTTCCTGTTTGGTTGAAATGAAGGGTACAAATATTTTCAATATCGTCCATTATCCGAAGCGCTTTCTGCCACTTCTCCAGCCATTTTCAGAGGGGGGCACTTTTTGATGGTGTTTGTTTGTTTGTTTGTTTTTTTTTGGTTTTTTTTTACTGTTTAAGTTGTATTTTATCATTGTGGTTTTACTTTATATATCAGCAGCTTTCTTGAATGTCAGCAGCTAGAGTGACGTGGACCTTAGTGGTATTTGTGAATCTCTAGCTTGGGGCTCGGACTTCGGGATATTTATCTCCTCTTTTACTTTTTTCAAGAAATCGGCTCCAAATTATTTATTATTTCTGATTGGTCCTAAAACATCACGTGGTACGTCTACTACTACGTCCGCATGATATTTTGGCGGTATCTACCTAAGTTATGATGACTAATAAAACAACCTTTCTGATATGTATTCTGTGGTTTTGTGTTGTATGTCTTAATTTATGTGGTTTAAAATGTAAGCACTTTATTGCGTCTTACTAGTTTATAAATATTTCGTATGCATGGTTTAATGCTTATGTAGCTATTGTATTAGATATTTTTGTGGGCATAGCACTACATTGATTCGTAAGAAAAAGATATATACGGAAATAGAGGATTTATAAATGATGGCACTTTCAATGCAAATTCATCTGAGTAAATTATATGCATGTATTTTACTGAAGAATTATTCATTATATAAGATGATATTTCTAGCATAAACCTTTTGTGACATTTTACTGCATCACGATAGGAAAACCATCTATCCCTCTGTAGTGGATATTTTTGGTAACGTAAAGTGTTACACCTGCGGATTTACAAATAGTTCCGAAAGCTTTTTGGGGCATATACACATATTAGTATTCCAAGAGCCTCATTGTAGGATAAGTATTTATTTTACACAGTAGGGGTGCAATGGACATAGGCTCGGAACAAGAAATCGTCGAACAGAGTTCGAATTCCGGTTGAATTTGTTGTATTCACTTAAACGGAAATACCCTTGTGAAACGTATTAATCCATCTCTTCTTCCTTCAGCTATGGGTTAAATAGCAGTACAAAGTGAATTCTATAGCCTTGTTTGACAACCAGTCGACCGCAGAAAATAATGGCAAGCTACTGTGGGGAAAATATTCTGACTAGTCAGTTATAGATCAAAAGAAACATTGATGGCCCAAGCGTGTATCACGTATGGCACTTAACTGTCTGACAGAAGTAGTGTTAAACACAGTCATCTCCCTTGGTAATGCACTAAATTCACATGTAAATACCAAATTCTTTTTCATGTACCGTGTCCCTTCAGAACGTAGGCTATCATACACTTCCACTTGGCTCTGTCTCTTGTCTCTCTCAAAATTCTTCCACTTGGTATCTCTCCCAAACCCCACTCTGCCATCCATTTGCTCAGGTTTAACAAGTAGGTCTCGTGCTGCTTTCCCCTGTTTCTCTTTCCATCTATCCTGTGAGTGTTAAATACTCCAGGTCCTCCTTCCTCATTACATGCCTCAGAAACCTCATATATCTCTTCCTTATATTAAGTATGAGTTTATCCACGTTTCCATCCTCTCCAAAACCTCGTCGTTAGTCACGTGTAGTCTCAGCATCCTTCTGTAAAACTACATTTCTGCTGCCTCTAGCCTCTCAGTTATTCTTGAGGTGATCGTCTAACATTCACTACCATACAGGAGGAAATATATCACATAGCAATCCAGCACTCTGTTTTTTTTGTTTCCAGTGAGATTTTCCTGTCTTTCAGTACTCTGGTTAGCTTTTGAAATGCGTCATGCCAATGCATCTTTTGATCTCAACATCGCACTTTCCATCCTCTGTCAGCACGTTTCCCAGGTATTTAAATTTATTTACTTGTTTTATTTTAGTTTCTCCTGCCTGTAGTTGGCATTTGGGAGTTTTCTTTCTGCTGATGACCATGCATTCAGTTTTCTTGAAGTTTATGCTTAATCTTTTCGCTTTCTCTTGCTGTCTTCTGTAGGAGTTCATGCATTCTCCTTTCCGTGTCTGCTATCAGCACTGTGTCATCTGCGTATCTTAGGCTGTTGAGATTATGACCGCCAATGACTAATCTCGGCAAGGCTTTTATTTCTCTCAGAATTGTTTCGTTGTATAAGTTGACTAAATCCGGTGAGAGAACACATCCTTGTCTTACGCCCTTTTCTATTTTTGTTTACTTGCTGAATTCACTTCCTATCTGTACGCAAGCGGTTTGTTGCCAATAGATATTCTTGATTATCCTAATGTCTTTTCCGAAAAAGCCGAGGTTGCCGGGCATCTCTATTAAGTCTTTGTTGCGTACTTTGTCAAATGCCTTTGTGTCGTCTATAAAGCCCAGACAGAGATCCTTCTGCGTTTCTATTGCTCTTTCAAATCTGATTCTGAGCATGAATGTCATATTTCTTGTTCCAGTGTCTTTAAGGAAGCCACACTCTTCGTGTCCTATCTCTGGGCTGATTCTGCTGATTCAGAATCCAGATGAGTTTTGTTATGTGGCTCATTAAGCTGATCGTTCGGTGGAGTTCACCTGACTTTTTAGGTAGTGCTATAAAAATTAATATGCTTAGGTTCTCCGGTATATTGCCATTGTTATAGATTTCGTTTGTTATTTCTGTTCGTCTATACCCAAGCCTTCTAAAGGGCATCAACATCTCTATTACCTTCCCATCGGGACCTGCTGCTTTATTTATGTTCAATTTCGCAATTGCCGATTCCAGTTCGGTTTTTAATATTTCTGGTCCATCCGTATTTTTGTGTACTGTTGGTTGCTCTCTATCGTGGAAGAGATTTGCAATATACTCATCTCATCTCTGAAGTATTATTTCTTGTTCTAGTATGAGTGTATAGTCGTTTCCTTTCATACATTCTGTTGCTGAGCAGGTATTTTGTCCTGTTTGTTCCTTTATTATTTTATTTTATTTATTTATTTATTTATTTATTTTTTTTTTTTTTTGCATATCACCATTATTTGTCGTGCTCAGTCTCTCTACTTCGGCACATTTGTCGTTGAGCCATCTTTCCCAGTAGACGTCAGTTTTTTTGCTTAAAACCATATCTACACAAACATGTGTTTTCAACAAATATAACATTTATACTGTTAAGAAATAAAACCAGACTTTTTAAAAATCTACAGAAATTATCATTTTTATGTAGTAAAGGAAATTAGGAAAAAGAAAGATATTCTAAAATACCAAAGTGGATTAATAATTTATAGATTGTAATTTTTGTTGACTTTATCGCTACGTCACAATTACAGCCTTCAACTAATATTCAGTGTTTAATTTGGATGGGAAGTCGATTGTTCTAAAGCATCAGCTCTTGAATTATTTAGAGTACGGTCTTTCTGCCTGGTTGCATTTTCTCCTTATTTCCTTATGTATTTTATTGTATTCCGTTCCATATATTGGCATTGTTTTTTGTCTCTTTTGCATCAGGTCAAGAATCTCTTCAGTGATCCACTCATTTTTCTTCTGACGTGCTTTTTCCTTTATACATAGATCAAATGTTATGAAAGCTGAATTTCCGATTGAGATTCAGCTCGCAAATATTCTTTAGGCTACAGATTTATTGATTTGTTGTTATGTAAAACAAAATCCTCCGTATTTGTTGGAAATTATTATTATTATTTATTATTCATTATTATTATTCATTATTATTATTTATTATTCATTATTATTATTATTCATTATTAGTGTTTGTTGGTGAACTTTATTACTATTAGCGTTTGATAGTGAACGTTATTAGATGCTTTGTAAGTAATAATTCATAATCTCAAAAATTCAAGAGTACAACGATCCATTGCAAAATCTTTTCTTGTTTTTTCAAAATGAATTGAAAAATGAATAGATGATCAGAAATTCTGAACAAGACGGCCAAAAATTCAAAGGAAAAATATTTCTATAAATAATTTTAAATTGGTGCTTATTTGTAATCGCGTGATTGATTCGTAAAGCTATTCGTACATATAAATTTGCGATTGTCACCCGATAGGAAATTGAAGTTAATGAAGACGTCAGATTATAAAAGGCTTTATGAGACTAATCAGTCAGTTAATTGCTTTACGTCGTACATTCTTGGGCGATCATGTCTCTTTCGAGACATGACGAGGCAGAAGATTTTATCGCAGTAGCTTGCCATTTTTTTCTGTAGTAGACTGGTTGCCAACCAAGGCTATTTTTAATTATTTTGGTAAATTAAATGTGTCTGATTTTTATCTCTGAGTTTTGGTCAATCATTTTTTTCTTCTGTTACACTTAACACGTAACAAAATGGGGGGGCTAGTCCGTCTCTATCGTAGGGATTTAATCTGTTCAGTTATGCCATACGAAAAGGTGGCAAATCTGCACTAGGTTGCCATTACGTTCTGAGGTAAGCTAGTTACCTACCAAGGCTGTAGAACCCAATCTGTCTTGTTATTTGACCCATAACTGAAGAAAAAAAAGACAGATTAATACCTTTCCCAAGGGTGAATGCAACTGAAATTCGAACTCTTCTCTCTCATTTCTCGTTCCACTCGACATCCACTGCACAACAACATACTGTTAAGGATAAAAGTTGTTTAAAATTCTGAACTAATAATTTCTTGGTTTTTTATTTGTTATTTTAATTCCATTTTTCAAATTATTCTCACTTTCCTTCTCTGGTTTCAATCGAGAAGGCATTGCAACAGTAAAAAAGGACCGCGCTGGAAAATATGGAAAGTTTTCGCGAATACAGGCTATGGTACTAACAAAGAGCTAGCAAAAATAGAATTTAAGCTCAGTTGTGAAAAAGTATGTTATAGAAAGTTTCGTCAGTTTAAAAAAAATTCCCACTTGAACAATAAATTTCTGCTATAAGTTTTGTTTACTTTCTGGAATTGTGTGTTCAATCCCTAGGCAGTGCAATCATTTTATTGGTCTCAGAGGACACCTTGCTACCAAAACCATATTGTAACAGTAAAACTGAAACACCGTAAAAAGGATTGTTAACACACATCAACAAGAATTGCAGACAGGAATTAAACTTGTAGAAACATATATTAATATATAGAAACAGCGTATTTTATGAGGGAAATGAAGAGTTCTCTTTGAACGTCTCGAGAAGTTTACTGGATGCAATGCATGTATGTGTGTGTATAAGAAATTTTTTTTTTGTTTTACTTTTGAGATTCTCTTTTTCTTTACTTTTCTTGTTTTTAATAAAGGGGACATGAATAATTTCATGGATTTTTTTCTCTTGTAGAAAACTGCTACAAAATTTTCTCTCATCTGTAAAAAATCGATTTGCTATGATAGATTTTTTTCTTTGTTCACAGACTTGGCATAAAATCAAAACTTTCTTTACCTAGTGACCTACCATTACTTCTGTTTCCAATTCTTCCCCAGGTAATGAAAAAGTAAGGCGGGTACTATGAAAAGGAAAAGAAAACCTAGGCCAATCTTGAGGCAAATCAAGAAGTTCAAGAATAGCATAACTGAATTCAGGCAATAAAACTGAAGATGAAATATAACATTCCCCGTGGAAATTGAAGTTGACTTAGATCACAAGTACTGTACAATTTTTATCAGTCGAAATGGATATCTTGACGGGAAATTGCCTGATCATTGGCCACCAGTAAAACCAAAACGCGTTCTCTGAGCAGCTAAGATAGGGACATATTTCGCTTTTTACAGACTGAGATATTATAATCTTTAAATGATGGTTAGAATATGTGATTTCTTTGGGGGGGGGGGATAATATCATCAATTGTTTTTCATCTTTTAAGTTTCCCATCACACTTCATCTGATTCTTTTTTTCTTTTATGTGTCATGTCCGTTTAGGACGCAGGCGATCATGGCCATCTACTGTATCTTGATAAGTCTTGACTTTTTGTTATTTCTCTCAAACCCTATTCTACCATCCATTTAGACAAGTTCATCAAGTATGTTATGCTCTACTTTCCTCTGTCCATCAATCTGTCTTGTGTGTATCGGATTTTTCCAAGCTCTCTTTCCTCATTCAGTTAAGTGTCATACGTGATACACGCTTGGGCAATCAGACTGGGCATTGCTATTGCTTTCTACGGTAGACTGGTTGCCAGCCAAGGCTATAGAACTCAACCTGTCTCGTTATTTAACCTATAACTGGAAGGAAAAGACGAATAAATAGCTTTCTCAAGGGTATTTGTGCGTAAGTGAATGCTGGAATTCGATCTCTACTCCTGAATGTCTCGTTCCGAGCCGATATCCACAGCACTACAACGCACATCCCTCTCATTACCTGGCCCCCAAAATTTCAACTGCCTCTTCCAGATAAGTATGTTTCCTTTTGTTTCCATTTCCTCTAAAACTTCGTCGTTGCTCATATGTTTGGTCCATGTTTTCCTTAGCATCCTTCTGTAGAACAATAATTCTGTTGCTTCAAGTCTCCTTATATTTGGGGAGGTTGTCCAATATTTGCTGATATACAGGCGGCTGATATTATGTAACAGTTCAGTACGCGTCTCTTTGTTTTTTAACGAAAATTTTTCTGCCTGCTTAGGTTTCGGAATGCATCTTTGACAATCCCAGAACGTCTTACAATCTCAGTATCGCGCTTTCCATTCTCTGCTTCCCATATATTAATATTTTTGTACTTGCTTGATTTTAGTATTCCTGGTTTTTAATTTGCATTTTAGGTTCATGACTTTTGCTGATAACTATGCATTCTCTTTTCTTGTAGCTTATACTTAGTCCTTTCTTCTCGCTTTCCTTTACTTCTCAAACATCTGTAGAAGTTTTATAGTTTCCTTTTCTGCTAATCGAAACGTTCTCCATCTGATAACTTTTCTTAAAATCCATCTTGTAAAAGAAAGGTCGTACTATAAATAGTTCAAGAGCTGATGCTTTAGAACAATCGACTCCCATCCAAATTAAACACTGAATATTAGTTGAAGGCTGTAATTGTGACGTAGCGATAAAGTCAACAAAAATTACAATCTATAAATTATTAATCCACTTTGGGATTTTAGAATATCTTTCCTTTTTCCTAATTTCCTTTACTACATAAAAATGATAATTTCTGTAGATTTTTAAAAAGTCCGGTTTTATTTCTTAAGAGTATAAACGTTATATTTTGGTGAAAACACGTGTTTGTGTAGCTATGGTTTTAAACAAAAAAAACTGATGTCTTCTGGGAAAACTCTCCAAAATCCCAAACCGGTAGATGTCAATTCTTCTGTTAATAAGAACAGATGTCTACACAAACACGTGTATTTACTAAATATTTCATTTATAGTAATGAAAAATAAAAACGAAACTAGATGAGTTACTTAATGTTAACAGCATGGAAAATGTAATTGACAATCAAAGTTTAAATTCCGATTCTGTTTTTTTTGTTTTTTTTTTTCACTTCACTTCACACTTTTTGGAAAAAGCACCGACCTATTTCTTCTCTCCTAAGCTATGGGTCAATCAGCAAGTTTCACTAAATCCTCAAGCAAGAGTCTCGTGCCCACCACTGAATCTATGATACTCTGCTACATCTCAATTTTCATAAGGTAGTGTTCAAATAAAACACAACTTTTATTGTAACCTAATCATGTATAATAATGGATCATATGCAATATTGGTTAACAGTTCAATTAGAAAAATTGAACATAAATGCAATGTATATAAAAACAAATTAGACAATTTCACATGCCATAATACATCATTCCGTCTTAAATAAATCAATGTAAACAGTATTTACATTATTCAGACTATTGTCCTCATCTTTGTTGCCACTTGTACGACATTTCGGCCGTTGTACGCTCCGGCCTTCTTCAGGTGCTAGGAATTTCGAACTTTGGTGATAATATATCCCAGTGATTGTAATAAAGGGTTCGGTTCGAAATTCCTAGCACCTGAAGAAGGTCGGGGAGTGCAACGGCCGAAACGTCGTACAAATGGCAACAAAGATGAGGACAATAGTCCGAATGATGTAAATACTACCTGAACTCACAACTCTTTGGGTCAAGTCACTGATTCCAACCAATGTTTTTTTTTTTATTCACTAAGCCATGTAGACTAAACTATCACCCGGTCCACACTCCACCCACGTCTATTGAACAGGTGAAGAGGCTCACCCCTTGTTCCCTGTTTAGGATGCGGTTTCCGGCTTTCTCTTTTCCAATCGTTTCACTCTTTTCTTAATTTTTTTTTCAATTGGAGTAGATAGACTAAACTATCGCCCGGTTCACACTCCACCCACGTCTATTGAACAGGTGAAGACTCATCCCTTGTTTCCTGTCTAAGGATGCGGTTTTCGGTTTTCTCTTTTCCAATCTTTTATCTCTTACGTAGCCCCCTGCGCATCAGTGGCGTTATCGCCTTGCTTGGGGTGATATGATTAAAAAAAAAATCTCAGAAATATAGACAAATACTAAATCAAGGTCTTGCGACACGTTTTTTACATCAACTTGAGATTATTTTCCTGTTAAAAGGTTGAATAATTTTAACGCATTCAACATTATGGATAAAAATTAGTGAATTTAATTTTTTTAATTTTTATTTTATTTATTTATTTTTTTTATTTTTTTTTTTTCGAGATTTAGATATATGCCAAACAAAATCACGGATTTTGACAAAAAATGACGTCAAAACCCGCGAAATGTTGACATCCTTTAATAATCAGTTGTACTTAGTTTAATTTGTAACCTATATAAATGTAGATAGAAAAAAGGCAAAAATTGATAAGATAGCGAGGGTCACAAAGCTCTGCCCAGGATCTGTGATGACCATCAACATACAAGTGAATCCTAATTTGAAAATCATGACGACATACCCTAAAAACAATTTATTGTTGCATTAACGTTAATGTTTTATTAAAATCGAAATCAGTATTACTAATTGGCTATTAATTTCACTTTAAAATAAAAATAAAAATTATTTTTTTAAAAATTATTACAAATTAATATTAGAAATTACAAATTTCAAGTTCTAAATTTAAGTAAGCAGCGTGTTTAATGTTATTCAAAGATGAAACCAGTAAGAGAGACAGATACACACATATACACCTAACAATGTCTCCCTTTTTTGAGGGGATTGTTTAGTTTTGAACCTTTTAAAACTCATCTGGCATTCAACACCATCACTTGCCAAGACACAAGAAGGGTTGAAACAAAATAGCTACTTTGTAGTGATGTTATAGCATAATTATGTTATAAACTTTATATATATGAGAGAGATAACGTACATCTAGAAAGGAAGCCTGATTCATTTGCTGTCTTTAACAGTTAGACGCCCAAAATATGGCAAATTGGGTAAGATTTTACTTAAACATTTAATTGCCAAGATAGGAGAGAAGTTAATTTCTTTCATAAGTTGCTAGATATACTGTTGTAGGATAAGAAATTAAGAATTAAAATCAACCTTCTTCACTTTTACAAAAATTCACATTGACGTGTAAAATCCTGGTTTTCCCAGACAGAAAAAGGATTGACCATGTGCTTAAAGAAAGTCGAAACCGGATTTCGCAAGTAGGTGTTTAATTGATTTTTGACTAATAAGAGCGACTTGCAAGACTCGAGGACTTGGCGATCCAGTGCCAAATTCAAAAGGTCTATATAAATAACCTCCATCAGCGTCAACCGGTCAGTCAAATGGGAGCCACGAGACAAAACAACTAAAATGTAACGGGAGAAACTTTAACCACGTGGTACATCGTCCTCCTTCTCCTTTTTTTTTCTCGTGTGCTAATTCCTTTTACTTCTTCTCCATTCAAAGACATTCTTACCAAACAAACACATACATGCGTACGTACGCATGTACTCTTTCAACAATTACTACTATGAAAATTTTCTACATTTCTTGATACCCATAACTATATCTTTGAACACGAATTTTTTAATAATGTTTCTAATTGCACATTAACTTCAATTTGTGTTATTCTTTCCTTTTCATAAATTTCTATTTTAAAATGAAAAATGTATATTTTATCCTTACACTATTCCACATATTCCAACCTGCCGACAACCAACCTTCTGATGAAAACCTGATAATTCCTGATGATGATAATTCCTGATAAGACTTGTAAGCTGTAGGGAGTTCGGTTAAGTAAGACACAAGGCCGAATTAAAGAAACATTAACCATCTCCCCACGTCTTCAATACAAATATAAAAGCTGTCTACAGACTTATTTACATTATATCATTATTACATTTCTGTTGTGCGAAGCAATACACGATAAGGCTGAGAATCCTTGGCATGCGTTCATACAGAGCAAAACGACTTTGCATTCATTATTATGCAGTTTTCAGCCCTCGACCAATATAACACCTTCAGTACACATATACTTGGCCATCACGTGCGATTCATTGTAACTGTGAGACAAATCTTCAAGAAGTTTTTTCATCATATTGTTGCTTCTTTCCACCTGCAATACTTAAATTGTGTTAAGGTTTGCAGTTTAAATCAGAAACCATCTTTGACAAGGTGTGTCCTCACATTTAATATCTTTGAAACATTTTTCACGTTTATGTCTCTTTTTAGCCAATTTGACTAGAACTGCTCAAGTTAGGTTAAGCTAAAAATTAGTCATATGACTTATGCATTTACCACTCGATTATCGACACCAAATTGTTTATTTGCTATCTCATTCATTCGTGTAAACGTACTTTTCTTCCTTATTTTTAATCTTAATTATTACTCA
Organism: Ascarosepion bandense; assembly: GCA_037127315.1. Classification (NCBI taxonomy): domain Eukaryota; kingdom Metazoa; phylum Mollusca; class Cephalopoda; order Sepiida; family Sepiidae; genus Ascarosepion; species Ascarosepion bandense. The sequence continues at coordinate 1,231,362 of JBBBDQ010000937.1, forward strand.
TGAGAATTAAATAGCTTTTTCTGACTACATGTATCGCCATATTCGAGACAGTACAACAGAAATTAACGTTCAGCATAATGAATTTGAAAAAGTTTAAAATTCCTAATCAAACACTGCATTCGTTTAAGAAATAGATTTATAGATATCTAAACAAATTCTAATTTCCTTTAGTGTCTGTCCGTTTCAAAGATAGATGTTTTAGCTATACTCTTAATGCATTTGAAGTAGGGAGAAGGTTTAATGTTTATTAAAGTGGCCTTGTGTTAAACATAACCAAATTCCCTACAACTTAAGGTTTATCAGATATCATCAGAATTATCAGAAAGTTAAAATGTGGAAGAATAAAAGTATTACGTTTGTATGTTTAGAGTTGGATTTTATTAACAGAACAGAATAACATCAATTGGTAAGAGTTAAATGTTCAATGAGAAAGTATAGTAATGAGTTAAATGTTCCAAGAGAAATAGTAGTAAGGAGTTAAGTGAATCCAGAATTCTAGTTGTAAGTAGCAGAATGTGTTTGTGCAGAATTTACAGGATTGCTAATAGTCTGGGTTCCTTTCCTTTTTTATGACCAGCGAGAAAGTGAAAAGGAAGGTAAGGCAATAAAGAAAATTGTACATATTGGAGTTCATTTTTAGGAGTCAGTTGAAGTATATTGTTGTTGTCGTCGTTTTCTTCTTTGTTGACTGCGACAATGTTGATGATGGAGAAGAAGAGGTAAAGGAAAATAGCATACGAGAAAGGAGAACGAGTGTGTGACGGGAACTTACGTCCGGGTCAGAAGCTTGAAGTTTCTTTTGTCACATTTAAACGTGTCGTCTCGTTGCTTCCATCTGACTGACTGATTCGGCCTTCTTCTTTTCTTTTTACACCGAAAGACCTTTTAACAAAGGCCTGTTAACTTTTCTCCCAGTTTTGTAAATCGCTTCCTTTCATTGAGTAGAAAATAAATTTAACATCGGATCGCGAAATCTGGCTTCGTCTTTTTATTTCCGTACACGGTCAATCCTTTTCCTATTTGTAAAAATTAAGATTCCACACGAAATTGTGAATTTTCTAAATCTGAAGAGAATAGTTACTTTTAATGCCGTGTTCACCACACACGTGTTTTAGTTGTCCACGGTATAATCTTGTTTATTTTCCAAAAGAATGCTATCTTCACTGCTATCCGGTGCATTTGCAATGCAACCATTTTTAACTACTTTGCCATTTAGTAATGCTCTACTAGGCTTTTGCTGTCTCTGCACATGTAACGAAAAGTTTAGGGCGGCGAATGCATTCTGTAAATTTTAAAACATCACTTTAACTATTTAAATTCAGGTTAAGCAAGTGCTAAATTTAGATGCTACGAGTGCTAAAATGTTGTAGTTACCTCCACTAAATCGCTGAAGAAACAGCATAGTATGAATAAAACTGCCCCAAACTATTAAGTTTTGGGCATTTTTATTCATACTATGCTGCTTTCCATCAAAATATTTGTTATTAAGAGGAAAGATCAAAGTATATTAAAATTACTTTAAATTTTTTTAATCCTTTCAAACACGTTGGAAATTTTTGGTTTAAAAAAAATTGTTTTAATTTTTAGCGAGTAACCAAATCGTTAGGAGACTTTACACTGGAAAACCTATTATTACATGACTCACTTTTTTATCCTGTGAAAAACACATTAATTTGAAAATTCTTGCAAAAATTGTCAAATTTTAATGAAACTTTCAGGATTTATTCACAAATTAATGAAATTATTTTTGAAAGCATCATTTCTAAAAAAATCTTGGTAAATATTTTTTTTTTTTGCATTTACTGCCCACTCCATGTAAATATATGAAATTTTAAGAAATTAAATTTTGTTCCGATAATTGGTTTTATTAGTTAAACGCAGGACTGATTGGGGAATGTAAATCATCTATTTATTTTTTTTTTCGAAACATTCTGCCTTTATTTTTCTCCATAATTTCGTAGTCTGAAATTAGACATGCGTATTATACATGATTAGTAGCATCAGCCTTGTTCATTCTGCAGTGGAATAAGTGGATTGAAATCTTTCTTAAGGGAAAAATAAACAGTCCTAGCTAGAGTTTGAACGCAGTTCGTCGACTTTATTATGAGCCATTAATAATTGGTCTACCTGTAACTAAAGTCTCAATTTATCTTAACTCTTAAGGTATTTTTTTCATTATTTAACTATTTTCTTTCGTTTTATCATTTCTTCTAAATGTCATACCTCTTCAGGAAGTAGCGATTGTAGCTCTCCACAATTTCCCGTTCTTTTTAGATCTTAGTATTTTTTGTTTTTTGATATCTCTTCTAAATCTTGTTCTGTGATCTGCTTACACAAGCTTGTTAGGTAAGTCACACGCTGTTTCCCTCTTTCCCTCAATACGTCCTGTGAGTGTCAATTTTTAAACCATCTTTCCTCATTATGTACTCTTTAAACTGTCTTTTTCTGATGCTAAGTGTCTTTTTTGTTTCCTATTTTCTCTAAAACTTTGTCGTTATTCACTTGTTCATTGTATGGTATTCTCACTATCCTTCTGTAGAACCACATCTTTGTTGCCTCAAGTCTTCCCTTGTTAAACAGATCAAGTCTTGCACACATTCAGTCAGTTAACTGCCATACGTGATACATAATTGGGCGACCATGTCTCTTTCGAGACATGACTGACGAGGCAGATAATTTTCCCCACAGTAAGTTGCCATTTCTTTCTGTGGTAGACTGAATGCCAACCGAGGCTATAGAAATATATCTATCTTGCTTTTCAATCTATAGCTGGATGGAGAAGAGATGGATTCATACCTTTCCCAAGGGTATCTGTGTGTAACCCAGAGACTTAAAACATAGGGATTTTCCATGTATGAAGATCAACATATTTAGCATATCATTTCTAGAGTCTTGTTTCAAACACTTCCGAAAATTATCTTTGGCCATTGAAGTATGACCTGCACTCTGTTGCTAATTGAAGCACAGAATGGCTTGCTCTATTAACCAGTTGAGAGACTCCTTTTTGCCTTTGATGAGGGTGACTCATAGCACCTTATCGGGCTAATATTGTCATTTAACCTGATGTGGAAAGACATACTGAATACATTGCTAGGTCTGTTGCTAAGAAACTTGGTCTACTGTCTCAAGCAAGACAATTTTTTTCTCTCCAGAATCTATCTTACATGTCTATAAGTTTACCATTTACCCATGCATCAATATTACTGACACATATGGCCCAGTGCTACATATTAAGAGATTTGTGATTAAATCCAAGGAAGAATTAGCAATGTTATTTGTCCTAACCTGGCATCTTGGCTTCAGTAATTTTTCCATCACTGTAAAGTTGCTTCCCTGTGTCTTTTCTATAAATCTTTCATGATAGTTGTTCAGATGAGTTCTTTGCTATGGTACTTAGACTTTATGAATTTTAAGTGCAGTATTAGATTAGCAACAAGCTATCACCCATTTATAGTTGAATTGGCTAGATGTTACCATAATCACTCTTCTATTCTTCTCACTCCTTAATGTTTCTGTTTTTTCTAATTCTTTCACACCCAGTAACTTAATGGCTTTACTGTCTTGTTTGGAGTGAATTCGATTAAAAAAATAATGCTGTTGCTATCAACACTGAATTGTTTGGAAATCTGCTTTTAAAGTTCAGAAACAGGAAAATAGATGGAGCAAGATCTGGTATAAAATCCAAATTCTTCAAAATATCTATCCTTATCCTGCAAAAAGCTTCTTTTAATCAAAATGCCAAGTTAATAATATTCTGTGGTAATTGCTTAGTCCTTCCTTTCATGTGTCATGGAATCCATCTTGCAAAGTTTATTAAAAAAGCAGATACAACAATTTACATATCGCACTCATCATGAATCCAGATAAAAATTTTACATTAGCATAAAACTTACTTCTGAATGATAACTCATATTTATTTAACACGGACGTTGGATCAAAAAGCCCAAGTTGGAAGCTCACGTAAATCTTTGTTGATTGGTTAATAAATCATGGAAACACATCAGAACATGTTCAATTCTACCAAAACTTACAAGTTTTCTTGATCCACTTTGCCAGTAACACAGAGAAGCACAATCAACCTCTTTGTCATGCAGCACGAACCTGAATCCTCAAGTGAGAAATTTACTTTGCAACTCTATTCTCCTCACTCACTTCAATTTCAATTCTTATTCACTTAATCAATATTAATCCTCAGTTAGAATTTAAATGTCAACCGTGTGTCCCTGAAATCCACACAACTGCAACTTGTTGAATTTTTCCAAGTTAAGTAACTCTTAACGCACATACTAAAATTGCAACATACTCACTCACACATTTATAGTCAGTCAGTTAAGTGCCATATGTGATACACGCTTGGGCGATCATGTCTTGAAAGAGACATGACTGACTGGGCAGAAGATTATCCCGCAGTAGGTTGCAATTGCTTTATGCGGTAGTAGACTGGTTGCCGACCAAGGCTATAGAACCTAATCTATCCTGTTATTTAACCCATAACTGGAGGAAAGAGACGGCTTAATACCTTTCCCAAGGGTATTTGCGTGTAAGTGAAAGCAATGAATTTAGCTGGAATTCGAACTCAGCTACCCGATTTCTCGTTCCGAGCCAATATCCACTGCGCCACAACGCACATTTATAGTAATTTTTTCAAAGAAACAATCATTCAACATTTTCTACACAGACCTTTGTTGAACTCACTTTCAAGCAACCTTTTTTCGGCAAACATTTTTGCATATATACTTTTTTATTGAACATAAGAATTACTTATATCAACTCATTGAACGCTTAATTTTAAAGTTACAATTACTTTCTCTCATCATCCTCTCAGCATATATTTTCAACTTCATATTACATACATGTTATGAGTATAAATATTATTTCTTTTGTTACCAAAATCCGGAATTTTCTTGGTTCATTATTTGTTAGTGCATTTGTTGTTATCCATCTTAGCCATAAAGTTTAAAACAAGTGGGATATTAGCCTGTGTAGTGGGACACAGCCTAATAGCTTAACAGCCTCATCAAAATACTTTTTTATCACCAAAAATTCTTACCTTTGACCTTTCATACTAATTTTTGAATTTCTTTGGCTGGGGAGAATCAGGTTCCACCACTGTACAGATTGTTGTCTAGTCACAAGAAAAATAATGACAAGTCGTTGCAAAAATAAAGTTTCCAATAGATTGGTGAAATGATGGAAGATCAACTTGAAGGTGTTTCTACTTGAAATCATTTTTGGTCGGCATTCAAACATTTTAAACCCTACTTGACTCAATACTTCTTAATACCAATTGCTCATGAATGCATTCCAAACTTTTCACTCTTTTCTTTTTTTTATTTTCAATTGGAGTAGATAGACTAAACTATCGCCCGGTTCACACTCCAGCCACATCTATTGAACAGGTGTAGAGGCTCATCCCTTGTTCCATGTTTAGGATGTGGTTTCTGGCTTTCTTTCCCTCTTCTAATCTTTTCACTCTTATGTAGCCCCCTGCACATCAGTGGCGTTACCATCTTGCTTGGGGTGATATGATTAAAAAAAAATCTCTAGTGTAGTCTTTTTTTTTTAACTGTTTTCCAGTGTCCCTTTTCAGATATTTACACGGGTTGATGTCCCCTATATTAGAATTAGACTGGTAAACACAGTAGAGTTAATGTCACATGCTTACATTTGGTTGAATTATAACAATGCCAATCACTGGAAGTAAGCCACAAAACAAACAACAAAGCAATGGTCACTGGGCCAGACTGCAGAAGCTGCTGGATTTTAACTCAGTTTTGTTGCAACTACAGCTAAATTTTTAAAATGTCCAAAAGATGTAAGTATATAGCCAAAACTTTAAATATGTATATAAAATATTGACTTCTCCAAACTAGGGTATAAAAATAATCAAAATTAATGCTCGTTTTTTTATTTATTTATCTATTTACTTTTTAATAGTGGATCAATGCACACTAAAGTGTTAAATTAGTGCAGCTATTGCTTGAAATTCAAAATTGATCGTAGTGTTTATCTAGATTAAAAGATGTTTTCAGTTATAATATGACAGAAAATAGATAATGTGTCTGTAGTTAATATATTTTGACTAGCAGTATAGCCCAGCATTGCTCGGGTGTAATGAAAACTAATCCATGGTCCTGGAGCTCAGACTCTTTGGACATTGACATGAAGGTTTAAAAAGCAATAGTTGTTTCCAGTTAAAGTGAAACCATAGACTGAAAGAAAAATGAATGGATGTAAGTCAAATTTTGATTTTCCTGGTATCGATATCAAATAACTTTTTTCATTGTAAACTGAATTTTGAAGGCTAAATAAGTCCTCTGAGTAAATGGTATCATGGCTGAGACTAAGAACTACAATTATACCTACTTAAAGCCAAATACGAAGCAAAAACTAAAATAAAAGGGCTGAAAAAATACATACAGGCAGATAAACAGACACACACACAAACATCTTGCTTTATATATATATATATATATATATATATATTATCGATTTTCTGCACTATTGTAAGAAATGCAACATTGAAACTTCTGAATATCATTTCTTATGTCTTTGTCTATGAGTTAATCAAATTTGATTATAATTGTACCACTCCTTTTATAACATGATTTTTTTTATTATCGATTTTCAATATTTATTGGGGGTACCTCAACACAAAACCTAGCTAAGAACACTCTTCTTCTTCTTCTATGTGCCCTGTCCCTTCAGGACTTAGGCGATCATGGCTCTCCACGTCTCCCTATCCCTTGTGGCTCTTAATATGTTTGCTCCTGGCAACCCCCGTTCCGTCATCCACCTGATCAGTCCCTGCAAATATGTTATCCGCTGCCTTCTTCTGTCTCTTCTTCCTTCTATCTGTCCAGTCAGTATCAGGTTCTCCAGGCCCTCCTTCCTCATTGCATGTCCCAGGAACTTCAGTTGTCTCTTCCTGATGCTCAGCATCAATTTCCTTTTTGTTGCCATTCTTTCTAACACCTCGTCGTTGCTTGTATGCTCGATATCCGTAGCATCCTTCTGTAGAACCACATTTCGGCTGCTTCCAGTTTTGTCCTCATTTTTGATGATATTGTCCAGCATTCACAGCCGTATTGAAGAACTGACATCACATAGCAGTCCAGAACTCTTTTCTTCGTTTCTATTGAGATTTTCCTGTGTGTTAGTATTTTGCTCATCTTCTGGAACGCATCCTTTGCCATGCCAATTCGCCTTCGGATTTCCGTGTTGCACTTTCCATCTCCTGTTAGAACACTTCCTAGGTACTTAAATTCTTGTACTTGTTTGATTCTGTTATTCTCCACCTGTATTTGGCATTTTGGATTGTATCTTTTGCTGATGACCATGCACTCAGTTTTCTTAGTTTATTTGTAGTCCCTTCTTATCACTCTCCACTGCTACTTTCTGTATGCGGTCTTGTAGTTTCCTTTCCGTGTCCGCAATCAGCACTGTATCGTCCACATATCTTATTGTTCAGGTTGTGGCCTCCAATAACAAATCCTGGCATGTCATCTAGGGTCCTCAAAATATTCTCGCTGTATAGGTTGAACAAATCCGGTGAAAAGACACATCCTTGTCTTACGCCTTTTTCTATCTTTGTGTATCTACTGAGGTCGTTACCTGTCCGTATGCAGGCCGTTTGCTGCCAGTAGAGATTCTTGATTATTCTTATGTCTTTGCCGAAAATGTCGAGATTGCCCAGCATCTCCATCAATTCTTTGTGTCGTATTTTGTCGAATGCCTTCGCGTATTCAATGAAGCACAGGTACAAGTCTTTCTTCATTTGCAATGCCCTTTCAGAGAGCATCCTAATCATGAATATGGCGTTCCTTGTTCCAGTGTCCTTGACGAACCCGCACTGTCCCTGCCCTATCTCCAGCCTTGATTCTGCTTCTCGCTCTATTCATCAGGATTCTGACAATCAGTTATGCTTATAGTACAACTGTGTAAATTTTCAAGAAAATCGGTTCAGCCATTTTGGAGTCTATAGGTAATGGACACACACACACACACACACACACACACACACACACACACACACACAGACAAAATTCCATTTATAAATAAGATTAGATTAGATTTTTAAAAAAATGTTTTCTTTAACTTATCCTTGTCAAAATATGATATTTTGTTTAATATTGGCTTACAGCATATCATACAAGTTCTTGTATGATCCCTAAAGTTAAGCAATGTCAAGTCTAGCAAGATGCATGACTGTTTGGGAAGTATAATGGATGATGGCTTGGATTGGAAATCAAAGAGCAAATTCCAATTCCAGTCAGATGCATTATATTTACTTATGCGCATATACCTTTGGGGAAAGGTCTGAATCCACCCCAACAAGTAGGACTGGTGTTATTAAATCATTGTCACCAGAAAAAAATTGTTACAATCTAAAAATTCTTTCTGACTTGAAATAAGTTGCTAAAGGTTGATAAACCATAAGAAAATCATTATTGTACCTTATGTACATGCTTATGGATATATTTATATCCATATGTGAGCAATGGTGAAATTTTAAAGAAAATAGAAAGAAGACATTTATACCACATACTTTTACCATCAGAAAGGACAGTTGAAATTTCTTGGGCCCATAATGAAGAAAGAGGGCTTAGAAAATTTGACACTCACAGGACATAGTGAAGGCAAAGGTGACAGCAAAAAATAGTGCATAACCTACCAACAGGACTTGTGTAAATGTTTGGCAGAACAAGGATTAGGAAAGATAGCAAAGAAACAAACCTTACCAAGAGCTACAAAAGGTCAGGAAATTGAGAGACACGATCACCTACAAACATGGCGCATAGAAAAAGAATATTTAAAAGTTATCCTTTTGTATAGTCTGAGATACGTACATAAGTTCATATTATGAAAACTTGTGCTTTATCACTTTGATAATGAAAAAAATCATTTAACCAGCCATAAGAAATATTTAGAAACGGGATGTGGAACTATCACAATAGTTTAGAAACTGTATTTAATTTAAGTAATTTAGAAAGTTAATAATACCACTTTAAATTTGTCCACCTAAGCTAGAAATATTTCTAGTAAAGTAAAAATAAAAATATTTCTTAACATTTAAAATTAAAATTTGTAACCATATGTGTATGTGCATTGTGGTGCAGAGGATATTGGCTCGGAACGAGAAATCAGGGGAACCGAGTTCAAATTCCAGCTGAATTCATTGCATTCACTTACGTGCAAATATCCTTGGGAAAGGTATTAATTCATCTCTTCCCTCCAGTTATGGGTTAAATAACAGGACAGATTGGGTTCTATAGCCTTGGTCGGCAACCAGTCTACTGCATAAAGCAATGGCAACCTACTGCGGGATAATCTTCTGCCCAGTCAGTCATGCCTCTTTCGAGACATGATCGCCCAAGCGTGTTTCACGTATGGCACTTAACTAACTAACCAACCATATGCAATGAAGACATTTTGACATTTAGTTTCATCACATGTTTCTTGCATCCTGATATCCGGCAAATTAGAAAAGTTTGATATAAACATCATCAATGTTAGAAAACAATAAAGAATCCAGTTTATAGTTCTTTTTTTTTTTTTTTTTACATATCAATATTTCAGATCATTTTAATTCACAACTGAACAAAAACATTTTAAATGGATATTAATCAATAGTTTTTTTTTGGGGGGGGGGGGGGGGGTCTAAATAATGGCCTGTTATAAAACAACCTGCCTATAAGCATATTAGGAAGGTTATAATTCTTAGTTATGGTGCTTGACTTCATTTTTAAGCATTGACAATCCTTTTTTCTTGATTTTTAATACATTTCTCTAGGGAAATCATTTGCAATAAATGTTCAAGTGTATGTGTGTGTGTGTGTATATATATATATATATATATATATATATATACACACACACACACTGTTAAATATAAGAGACAATGAATGTCTATTGTGTTTAATCATGAGCCGTAATCAACAGCTCATTTCTAATATTTAACAGTATATTTCTAATACAATGAATGTCTCTTATATTTAACAGTATATGTTTAGAACATTATTTGCTGCCTCAATACACTATATATATATATATATATATATATAAACTTTGATAAAGTGGGAAAAGTTTTCATGTGATATGTTTCATCCTTTAGAACTAAACAAATTGATATGATAGCACATACACATGATAGAAATAGGATGCTGAGAATTTTAAATCTAAATTAGAACTGATTTACCTAACCTTGTAGAGATACTAAACAAAGTTGAACATATGAGAGGAAATTGAAACAGACATTGCTTTGTCTCCTAGATATATGTTACACCATGTTTCAACAATAAACTTAAAATTAGTGTCCATCACCAATCAACTAATAAAAATGAACTCATAATTTTTTTTATTTTCATCATAAAAATTTGGAATAATCATTGGATTTTACTTAAGAGCACTCGAGAATTCATAACTCTAAGTATTTAAATGAAGAAAAGAAATACTTTGAAAATACTTCTAAATAACTCCAATACCCTAATTCATATTCGTCATGCAACAAAAGGCACATAAAATATTTCAAAATGGGAAATTGGTCTTCCCTGAAAAACTCAACAAATCAAAGCATATTATTCTACCCACCATCATACTACAACTACAATTTTAAAAAGCTATCTGAACTCAACATAAAATCTGTTATAATAAAATACTTAAGACAAAACAAAATAATAAGCTAAAGCTCAAAGCATGAATATACTCTAATACCATTAATATTTATCACAAGGAATAATTAGCAGAAACCTCAAGGAATTAAAATGAATATCTTATGAACTCAAAAGAGAGCTTTTACAAGTGATGTAAACGAAAAAAAAAAAAAAAAGATACTAAATGAAATCAGCTAAACTTTATACCAAAAATATCTTTTTAAAAAAAAATTATTTGAAAATTCTTAGCATCCCTTTTCCTTCATGCCTGCATAATCTTATATGGCGTAAACATCACTTTAGTCTGAAGTCTCAAAGGATAAAATGCATCACAAAAAACTTTTTCAACTTTGTTATAGTCTTTCTCCTAAAATTGTTTATATGTAAAAAATAAATACATATATAAACCTATTCTTTAAATTTTTTTTTTTTTTTTTTTTTTTTAATCATTTCACCCCGAGCAAGGCAGAAACGCCACTGATGTGCAGGGGGTTACATAAGTGTAGAAAGATTAATTAGAAAAGAGTGAGGAGTACAAGCTAGTTAGAAAGGAACAATAGAAAACTGAGAAAGCAGGTGCAATGACAGGTACATGGGCGGAGAGAAAGGGAAGCTTATACAGGGGAGGGGAGAGAGAGCTAGAGGCCAGTGGTTAGTAGGTGAGTATTAACTTTGCTTTTAAATTTCTGGAGGTCGTAGCCGTCAGGAAAGCAAGAATACGGGAGTGAGTTCCACAGGCGGGAAGTGCGAGAGAGGAAGCTGCAGGAGTAGAATTGTCGTCTGCGTTTGGCTAACCTGACTGTGAATGGGTGGGACCCAGTTGCCAGTCTGGTTGAACGGGTAAACACCTGTTGAGGAGGCATCAGTGACTTAAGCTCATCCGAGCAGAAGCCATGAAAGTATTTATAGAAGAGACAGAGGGAGGCCACATTTCGACGATGGGAAAGTGGCTGCAGACGAGTCGCCAGATCAGTACCTATCACATTACAGACTCTCCTTTGGAGCTTGTCAAGAACACTGAGGAGAACGGCAGGGGCACCTGACCATAAATGGCAGCAGTACTCCATGCACGGACGGATGGTTGACTTGTATATATGCAGGATGGATTCAGGTGGAAAAAACATCCTGGATCGACATAGTGACCCAATCTTCTTAGCAGTAGATTTTGCTATGGATTCAATATAGTGCTTCCATTTGAGGTCTGAGGACAGGGTAAGTCCGAGGAGGCGTAGTGTATTACTCTCCGGGAGAATCATCTGGTCCATGCTTATGGGAGGCAGAAGAGGTTGCCTGTAATGGTTGACAGACAACAGCTTGGTCTTAGAGGAATTAAAGTTGACAAGCCACTTCTTGCCCCAGTTCACCACAGAGTGTAGATCCCGCTCAAGGTCAGCAGCGAGATTATGTCTGTCCGCCACGACAGGTTTCTTACTGGAGCGGGAGTATATTGTAGTGTCATCTGCGTAGATGCCTACTTGGGACCTGATCTCATCTGGGAGGTCGTTGATGAAAATAAGGAAGAGCGTTGGGCCCAGGATAGAGCCTTGTGGGACACCAGCATTCGTGCTGTAGGACGAAGAGGCACGCCCATTCAGAACGACCTTCATTTTGCGGTTATTTAAGAAAGATTGGATTAGGTCAAGCAGGCGACCGGTAATACCATAACCGCGTAGTTTGCATAGGAGGCCAGGGTGCCAAACCCTGTCGAAAGCCTTGGAGATATCCAGAGCAACCGCGCGAGCCTCGTCAGACTCATCAAGGGCCTGTAGCATGTACTCCGTTACAGTAGTTAGCAGGTCGGCTGTGGACCTGTCAAATCGGATAAACCACTGATAGTCTTTCTTTTCATAATTTTCAATAGACAACATTCAGATTTTATTTGGGTGCAAAGAATTACAAAAGAAAAAGCATGGAGGAGTAGAAGTAATGTCAGTGGGCAATGATATGTTATCAACTGTGTTCAAATGTAATTGTACTAAAATTCAACCACAATTGTTTTTACACTACCAAAATTGGGTGAGCCAAGTTCAAATTATAGTCTGTTTCCTTACATTAACTTTTGCAAAAATACCCTTGGGAAAGAGAGGAATACATCTGCTCTTCCTAGATATGGGTTAAATAACGGGATTTGTATTTGTAAAAATCATTGTCATTCTTTTTAAAAAGTTATTAATGCAATATTCACTTGCAAAAAACATTATTCCTACAATTCAAACTGTTTCAGCTTTAAATAACCCACAACCCATGTCATATATACACGTTTTAAAATGTGCCATATTTATAGGAGAATATTGTTTAGTCTTAGAGATAATATCTTTATAGATATAGACAGTGTAGATGTAAGATTGATTTCATGCTTTAATACTATCATCAGACCAAAAAAGATTGGCTGAAGATCACATTAAGGCATGAAAGTGAAGTGTCCTGTGTCCATTCAGCCCATCTTATATCTATAACTAGTTGCATGTTTCTGAGTATATCTCTCTACTAGGATGAGGTGGGGCTAACCAATTTCCATTGCTGAAGCCTGCTCAGTCACATTTGTGTTTATTCATAACCCAAAGAACCAAGTTGTGGTTTATACTGGAACTAGGCTAAGTGGACCTTAATTACAGTTTCTGGGAGGTAGTGCATGATCAACAGGGTCAATACACCCAAACCCTTTAGGACAAAGACTGGTGACTACTACAACCATTGATGGCTTTTGATAAGTTTTGTCTATCCAATTTCACTCCCAACTCTTTGGTCAATGTATGGTGTCTATATGCTGAGATCATATAGACTAATATTATTCAAAAGTTAGCATCAAATCAAGCATTTAAACCCAGACCTCAGGGTTAGTATGCTAATATTCTAAACACACACACACACACACACACACACACACACACATATATATTGTAAGCACACGCACACACATACATATATATTTTTCTGGTGTTAATAAAATAGTGCTCAATATAATCTAGCAGAGCTATTAAGTATATATTAATAAATATACATATTATTCTAACTCTTTAGTATGACTCAAAGTTACATGCACTAAATAATTATGAGGTGCTTGATATGAAACAGATAATATGTATATTAATACACACACGCACACACATTTCAGAAGAAGGAATATGCAAATATTTTTTTAAGCAAATCATAAGTGTCACAGTATTTTTTTCAACTGCTGAATAATACTGTGCATTTTTTTTAAATCGATAGAATCATTTTTTTTTTTTTTTTGTTTTAACTATTTTTTTTTTCTTAGGGAATGTTGCTTTATATTTTATCTTAGATTTAAAATGAAAATAAATCTTTTGTTCATCAATGGAACTGTAACCTCCAAACTTATTCTGTAAATTACTTGACTTAACCAACTTCTGATAATCTGATCAAATGATCAAAGCCAGAATTTATTTTGGAATCTGCTTTTTTATTCTATTGTCCAACAAATACAAGATCAATATGCACTCAAAATTATTCCATGAGGTTGTTTTATGGACATAGGAAGTGTTGATTATGCTGTTATATTGGATAGATATGTAGGAAAAACTTGAAGCAACTGAAATGTGGTTTTACAGAAGGATGCTGCAGATGTCATGGATCAAGCATGTGAGCAATGATGAAGTTTGGAAAGAATGAAAAGGAAATTAATACTGAGCCTCAGGAAGAGACAGCTAAAGTTCCTGGGGCATGCAATGAGGAAGGAAGACTTGGAGAACCTGATACTCACAGGCCTGATAGAGTGAAAGATAGACAGGAGAAAGCAACATATAACATACTTGACCTGCCTGATCAAGTGGATGGCAGAGTGGGGGTTGCTTGGTGTAAGAGGAAAATGTGTGCTAAGAGCCACCAAGGATAGGGAGACATGGAAGGCCATGATCGCCTATGCTCATAGAAGAACAGTTAACACCAAACTTGAAAAGGTCAAGAAAGTAGTGGTTAGAGAAGCATCCTCTGAAGAGTCTGTTTCACAAAGAAGTGACCCTTAGGAAAAGCTATCCACCTTCTTCTTCTGAAGGAAATGAGAATGGTTTGCACCCTGTGTATATGGCATGATTGATCTTAGCTGTGAAAGGTCTGAATTGGTGGAACTAGGAAGGGTAGCTTGTCAGAACGTTTTCTATTGAAATTGTAATAAAGTGATAGGCTTACAACATTGCATCTGTGGGAGAGTGGTTTAGGGTAGAAAATAATTTATCACCTAAAAGGCTGTCTAAATACTTTTGAACTCTGCCAAATCTGGAAAGAACTGATTGGACAGCTTCAGCAATACTCCATTTTAGGGTCCTGGGCATGATGGTTAACTGCATCAAGGCCTCTGATTGGGAGGTTGTGAGGATTATGGAACCACCTCTTAATTGCTGTTGTTCCCAGGTCCACTCTGACCCGGAGTGGTAGCACCTGTTAGGGTTCCAGCTATGGGCAAATAGTTATCCTTCAAAATTGGATTAAAACACTATGAAAGTATAAAAATACACTTTTATAGAAATATATATCCATAAATAGACATTTGTAGTAAAATATACATTTTTGAAGCAAAAATATTCCCAAAAATATATTTTGAAGGAAAAATTATTCTCAGCAAAACATTTTTGAATAGAAAACTAAAATACATTCTGTTTTTTAAAATAAAAAAGAATAAAAACAAAAAAGTTTCATCAAAATCTGACTAAATCAACCTTCTCACTATAACTGAACATAAAAAAAAACAACCTTAAAACCCCACCTTTTTGGTGTTAAACAACCCACAGAGGTTGATATCCTGTTAAACAAAACTCAAACTCCATTTTAGTTTTGATCTGATCAAGCCAAGAACTTTTCAGCATACCTTTATATATTACATTAGGTTTATCTTGTAATCTTTTATTCATGAAAATCAAATTGTCTGAATTTCTTACATTAAGCATTTCTATTAATTCTTTTCCATAATTTATTCATAGCATGAGTTATTAGTTTACATTTTTCTCTGTTTCTTTCATTTGCCAAAGCTTTTTGAACATTAGACACTTAAAAATCTATTCAGTGTGCTTAAGGAATATGAATTGAGTTATAAATAATACAAAAGGTTAAATTTTTTTTTTTTTTTTTTTCAAATAAATATACATATTAAAAATCTCTGCAGAAAATTTTTGCTGCTTCTGTCTCTCTTCATCTACATTTATCTTTTTATCCCTGGTTCTGAGCCAAACACTGACAGATCTTGTCTTCTTTTTATCAATCTAAGATAGAAACACTTCAAAACAATAAATTAAGATTACAGCATGAAGCATCTTTCTTTTAATTTTCTGTTGCATGGTGCTTTTTTTTTCTTTTTCTTCAAAATGTTCCTTAAGCATTTTATCTAAAACTCATTGAAAGAGGAATGTGTACACATCAGACAAACCGTAAATGTTATCTGTAAAAAGTATGTATTCCTTTAAAGGAAAATTCATAATTCAGCAGCATTTACACAAGACAGAAGAAAACAAACTAGATGAAATATTTTATTAAATATGATGTAGGGATTTTGTTTTAATTTATTTTTATGCTGATTTTTATTTAGAATTCAATAGAAAATAAATAAATTGTTGTCTTCATATACTTCCATGATCATCCATTTGTGTGTGTGTGTATATATATATATATATATATATATATATATATAGTATTGTCAAAAAGACCTCTTTATTTTTTTTTGTTTTACTTAAATCTAACAAATTTATTGAGAGCAAGCCAATAAGAATACATATTACAAAAGACAAACAAACTATATCCATAAGTTGATAGTCTTAATTAGTTTCCTTCTTAACCAATACAAATAATCTGCGTTGTATTACAAGAGCAATGCAAGTCACAAATGTTTAAATAAAGTAGCCTTTCAAAAGAATTTTGTTTTGTGCCTTCCTATTTTTCCAAGAATATCAAATTATTTTATTAGATTTATATGGATTTATATGGATTTTAATAAATAACACTTCAAGTTAGTATGGCTTGATGTTATTTTCACACACATATGTTTCTGGGCACTTAACATGGTGTAATGGTGAACAAGATTGTCTTACTAAATCAATTACAACTGAATAGTGAGTTCAATCCTCACTGGATGCCTTATAATTTTGGCCTTGTGACTTATCTAAGCAATGCTTAGAAAATCACCATAGATTTCTGAGAAAGTTTTGTTATCCCTCTGTCTATTCTACAAATATTTTCATGGCTTCTGCTCTGATGAACTTAAGTCACTGGTGCCCCCTCCACAAGAATTTACTTGTGCAACCAGACTGGCAACAAGGTTCCCCTCATTTACAGTTAATCAACCAAATACAGCCAACAATTCTACTCCAGCAGCTTTTTTTCTCACACTTCCCGCCTGTGGAATTCCCTTCCATATACTTGCTTTTTTTTATGGCTACAACCTCCAGGAATTTAAATGCAATGTCAATTATCTACTTGATACCAGTCCTTTCTACATCATCACATCTATCTTGTTCTTTTCCATTCTCTCTACCTTTACAACTGTTTGCGTTCCCATCCTTCTCTTGCCCTTTCTCTGACACCCCCTGTAAGTGGTTTGTCTTTCTCTTCACTATCCTCCAGTCTTTTAATCTTATGTGCCCCCACCCTGCACATCAGTGGTGATACTGCTTTGCTTAGGGTGAAATGATTAAAAAAAAAAACTTCTTTATTACATCTTTAGATATTTCTATGTGCCCATAGATTTCTGTCACATTTTCATCACATTTTACTACACGGTTAAATTTTGCTGCAGAAATCTTTGAAATATTTAAGACTGCTTACAAATAAAAATCATGAGGATATAATGAGAACATTAAACACCTTCACTTTGGAAAACCTTGAAGGCCATGGGTGGGGGTCTTTTCAAAAAGTTGCTGGAGTGTTATAAAAAGAGCATTGACGTTTGAGAGTCTGGCTTTGGAGATTTCAATTTTTGTATTGTTTGGTTGATTAATCTTATCATACCTTTTAGGCTATTTAAATAAGAAACATTTTGGATAAATATTATTATCCTAATATTTAACCCCTAACTGGAGGGATGTAGATGAATTTATACCCTTTTCAAGGGTACTTGAGCATAAGTGAGTAAAACAAACTTGAGTGAAATTTGAACTCAGCTCTCTGATTTCACATTCTGAGTTGCTATTCATTACACCACCCTCATGTCTGTTGTTATGAAATAAATAAATGTCACTCTTGAAAGATTGTCAAAACTTTGGGAGTACATGCACACACACACATAGTGTATTTGGGCAAGCAATCTCTCCTTCATACATGTTTTATTAAAATAACTGACAAGGCAGTGCGATTAAGCTTTTTATTTATTTGTTCTCATATTCATACAAGTGTTTTCTTGTCTGAACACATTATTATTGCTATTATTTCATCCATTATCAAGGGCAATTTTTATTTTATTTTTAACTGAATGTGTGAGATTTTATGTTTTTTTTTTTTATTTATGTAGGTGTCTAAAGTTATAGGAATGTTTTATTTTCAAAACGCAGTCAGCACAATGTGGCTATGTTCATGCTATTGGGGGTTGCTGTTTTCTTTTTAAATATTAGTGCTTCCATTATCTTTAATATTAGTGCTTCCATTATCTTTAATCCTTTCCCACATGTGAATGAGGCTATTATACTTGTATTTTCTATGAGCATATTGCAGATGGAGTTTGCTAGGTTTCTGTGTGTGACAAATACAAATCTTATATATGTGTGTGTTTTGATCATGGTGGGAATATTACTAGCAAGAAAAAAACTTGAATTATTTTAAGATTTCTTATACAAGAAATTTTTCAATTTACTCTGTGTACTGACTAATCTAGCCTTATTTTGAGTACTTGATAGTTGGATACAGGAAAATTATTTCTTGTGTTTTCTTAAATCCTTCCAAGCATTCTTCTTTTTCTTTTTCTTTTTCTTTTTTTTCCTTTTGAAAGCTTATAGGATTTGATAGCCTATAAAACCTTTCAACCCTCAATTTACAGTTAATATTATGATATTATGGAGTTAGGCTAGTACAATTACTGCTAATTTATTGCATCTGGGTAAATATTAGTCTACCAGATACATCAAATTTTTATACAAGACTTGGGAGACATTTGCTGACAATTTTTTTTTTTTTTCTTAGTGGATTGGGGGTTGGTATAGCCTTAAATATGGTAATTGTTTGGCTATACTTGATTGCAATTGAAAGTGCTTTTAATAAAACCACTTCATTTTGCTTATTTGTTATAAATTATTCAATTTAGAAATTTTTAAATCTTTCATTTAATTGATGTGGGATTTCATACATCCTGGGAAAAAGGTTTTTGTCTTATAATTACTATCCTTACTTTTATTTAAATTTTTTTTTACCAAGTCAAAAAAAAAAAGGATTTTGGCTCAATGACTATGAATTCTATTTAGCTATCATTTTGTCTCTATAGAGCAGTGGTTCCTAAATTTTTTATCTGGTTCAAATTTTCAGAATGAAAATTTGCTTGGGCCTCAACAAATTTCATGTTATCTAAACTGATTTATAAATGGAACTTTGTGTGTGTCTGTGTGTCCCTGTTACCTATAGACTCCGAAACGGCTGAACTGATTTTCTTGAAAATTTACACAGTTGTACTATAAGCGTCCGCAAGTGTTCTTAGCTAGGTTTTGTGTTGAGGTACCCCAGATAAATATCAAAAATTGATAATTGAAAAAATCGGGTTATAGAAGGAGTAGTCCGATTTTAATCAAATTTGATACACTCATAGACAGACATAAGAAACGAAATTCAGAAGTTTTAAGGTTGCAGTTCTTACAATAGTGCAGAAAGTTGATTTTATATATATATATATAGGCAAGATGTTTGTGTGCGTGTGTGTCTGTTTATCTGCCTGTATGTCTGTATTTTTTTTTTTTTCAGCCGTTTTATTTTAGGTTTTGCTTTGGGTTTGGCTCTAAGGAGGTATAATTGTAGTTTTTAGTCTCAGCCATGATATCATTTACTCAGAGGACTTATTTAGCCTTAAAAATTCAGTTTATGGTGAAAAAACCTTATTTGGTATCGATACCATGAAATCAAAATTTGACTTACATCCATTCATTTTTCTTTCAGTCTGTGGTTTCATTTTAACTGGAAACAACTATTGCTTTTTAGTCTTTTTTTAGCTCCAGAACCATGAATTAGTTTTAAAGTTTTCATTACACACGAGCAACACCGGGCTCTACTGCTAGTAAAAAGTAAAATTTTAAAAAGTAATATTGTGTTAAATATATGACACAAATAACTTATATGATTAAAGTACACAAATGTAATGAAAAGTATTTTTGACTTGTAATCTTCTTTTATATTAGGCCTAATTTAAGATAAACAAACTCTCATCTCCTCATCAACACAAGCTTTTCTCACTTTTTTTTAATTTTGATATTCATCAAAACTAAATAGGCCCAAGCAGTCCTACTGCAAAGAAGGTTCAGAGGATTAATGGGAGATAACTGTGGATTCAAAGTCAGAATATTATCATTGATAACTCTCTACTCCAATTTGCAGACTTTAGTTACTGGGAAACACTGCATTTTTTTTTTTTTTTTTTTTTTTTTTAAACACATAAAGAAAAATGTTCCTGATTTCCAAACCAATCATGAATGTTATCATTTTTATCATCATCATGTCTACTTTCAGAAAGAAAGACATTATTATCTAGCGTGAATCCATAGAAATAACACAAGTGTTGAAATTTAATATTATCTATTATCACCAGTTTCATCTCTTTCTATCCCTTATCCCTGTCAATATTTGTTGACCGTTCATGATTTTATCTAAATGTTATACAAATGTGTATTAGATTCATATGTGAATACTAGAGAAGAAATGAATAATTATTTACTATTATCTCCTCTTATTTCTCTTTCTCTTCCTCTATCTCTGCATGAAGTATTTTAATGTATCAACATTTTTACCCCTTTTTATCTTTTATTAAAAAACAGTTTATAAAGTAATCAAATTGAAATTGATTTCCTCAATATATATGTGTGTGTGTGTATATATATATATATAAGAAAAATTAAAGCAGACACATTATTTCATGGTAAATCGGAAGTATGGGCCTATTTCAGGTGAACCATCATCAGCTTCTGTCTTTATTTTTCAAAGGACTTTATTCATGTAAAATCCTTTGTAAAATAAAGACAGAAGCTGATGATCCCTTGCAAGCAATAAAACTCCATCT
This sequence comes from Ascarosepion bandense, assembly GCA_037127315.1. NCBI lineage: Eukaryota > Metazoa > Mollusca > Cephalopoda > Sepiida > Sepiidae > Ascarosepion > Ascarosepion bandense. Next base: position 1,252,206 of record JBBBDQ010000937.1, read on the forward strand.
GTTGGTTTATGAATCTAGTATAATCCAGATTAATGTCTTTCTTTGGAAGTGTAAACTAGATGTATGTCTACCTCTGTATTAATTTCTTGTGATTTTTTTCCTATAAGACTTACATTTGATATTAAATAATTTAACAAGATTTGATATGTTGCTATATTAACTAATCTAGCTTAATTATTACATATATGATCACACAACAGATAGATCAATTTTTATATGAACCTGATATATGTATGCAGTTTTAGCTTTTTTTATTACTCAATGGCTTTATAACTATACTATCATCTTCTATGTGCCCTGTTCCTTCAGGACATTAGTAATCATGGCTCTCCACAGTTTCCTATCCTTTGTAGTTCTTAATAAATTTTGTCATCTCTGTTAAATCTTGTTCTGCCATTCATTTAGTCAAGCTCACTAGGTAGGTTATGCATTGTTTTCCTCTGTCCCTCTCACTTTTAATATGTCCTGTGAGTACCAAATTTTCTAAGCTCTCTTTCCTTGTTATTGTTCCCAAAAATTTCATATATCTCTTTCTGATGTTAATTATAAGTGTCCTTTTTGTTACCATTATCTCTAGAACTTTCTCATTGATCACATGTTTATTCCATGGTATTCCACATTTCTGTTACATCATGACTCTCCATCTGTGTGTAGATTGTCTGGTATGTATATATATGTAACAATTCTGTACTCTTTTCTTTGTTTCTTAATACTTTGCTTAGCTTTTGAAAGGCATATTTTGCTATCTCAATGCTACTTCAGATTTCAGTGTAGCACTTTAACATCCTCTGTTAAAACACTTTCTAGATATTTACATTTTTGTACTTGTTTGATTTTGGTATATCCAATTTGTAATTTACATGTTAGGCTGCTTCTATTGCTAACAACCATGTATTTTATCTTCTTGGAATTCATGCTAACTCATTTCTTTTCACATCTTTTACTATGCTCTCTGAGTTTTTGAAGTTTCCTTTCTGTGTCTGCTATCAGTACTGTTTCATCTGCATATCTTATGCTGTTAAGATCGTGGCTGTCAATAATGAATTCTATTAGGACTTCTAATTCTCAGAATCACCTTACTGTATAATTTGAATAAGTCTGGTGAGAAAACCCATCCTTGTCTTACACTCTTTCTCATACCATCACTTTATTAATTTTTTTTTCTTTTCAATAAGCTAAATATTGAGCTGAAATAGAATTTTTATGAAAAGCTTCTGTGCCAAGTTCTTTTGGAACATAGATTAACATGGCTCTCCACATTTTCTGTTTTTGTTGCTCTAAGTGGCTTTTTCTCATTTACCATCCCTATTTGTGTGAATGAATGGTAGGGTAAGGACAAATTTGTGAAGTAGGTTAATTACTTCTTCCACCTGCTTTTCTTACATTCAATTTATTCTATGACTGTTAAATTCTCTAAAACCTCAATAAATGTTCCAGAAAGACTTTCTCATTGCTCGCTCAGTCCTGGGTATAATGGTAAACTGCATCCAGCAGTGAGGATTATGGAACCACCTCTTAATTGCTGTTGTTCCCAGAGTGGTAGCACCTGTTAGGGTCCCAGCTGTGGGTAAATAGCTAACCCCAAACTGGGGTCAAAACATTATGAAAGTATAAAAAATACTTTTATATATATATATATATATATATATATATATACTTTTATAGAAAAATATACACTTTTGAAGGAAAAAATGACCAACAATACTTTTTTTTTTTTTTAAAGTTATTACCATTGTACATTTTTGAAGGAAAAAAAATTACCAGCAATAAATCTTTGAATACGAAACTAGAAGTCATCTTCAGTTTTCTAAAATAAAATAAAAAATAAATTTCTTTCATCAAAATCTGACTAAATCAACTTTCTTAGTATAATTGAACATTAAAAAAAATTTTTAAACTCTACCTTTTCAGCATTAAATAACCTGAATAGGTTGATATGCCGTTAAACAAAACACAAATCAAATCGAAATCATTGCTCACTCACCTGTTTTGTCTATAGTATTGTCAGCATTTTTCAGTAAAATTACATCTCTTTTATTTCAAGTCTTTATCCCTGAGGAAACTGATCAGCATTCACTGCTGTATAGGAGATTAGATATTTCATAGCAGTTCAGCACTTACTTTCTTTTTTTTTTTTTTATATTTTTTCCACATCTTAACGTTTTATAGGTTTGGTAATTATTTCTATGTTCTCTTGGACATTTTTTGTCATTTTACAGAAGGTAGCAGAAGAAAGTAACAAGAAAGGACTAGAAATAAACTGCACGAAAACTGAATGCGAGGTCATCAGTAAAAAGAGCTGCCCAAAATTCCAAATACAGGTTGGGGATACCAGAATCAAGCAGGTACAAAAATTTAAATACCTGGGAAGTGTTATAACAGAAGACAGAAAGTGCGACACAGAGATCTGAAGGTGAATTGGCATGGTGAAGGAAGCATTCCAGAAGTTGAGTAAAGTATTAAGAAACAGGACAATTTCATTAGAAACAAAGAAGAGAGTACTGGATTGCTACATGATGTCCATCCTTCAGTATGGCAGTAAATGCTGAACAATACCATCAAAGATGAAGGAAAAACTTGAAGCAACTGAAATGTGGTTCTACAGAAGGATGCTGCGGATATCATGGATCGAGCATGTGAGCAATGATGAGATTGAAGAAAGGATGGAAATGAAAACGAAATTAATACTGAGCATCAGGAAGAGACATCTGAAGTTCCTGGGACATGCACTGAGGAAGGAGAGCCTGGAGAACCTGATACTACCAGGCCAGATAGCAGGAAAAAGAGACAGGAAGCAATGGATAACATATTTGAAGGACCTAATCAGGTGGATGACAGAACAAGGATTGCACGGTGTAACAGGAGAAGGCAAGCTCAGAGCCACCAAGGATAGGGAAACGTGGAAAGCCATGATTGCCTACATCCTAAAGGGACAGGGCACATAGAAGTTATTTCACTACACTGTTAAATTTCTATATTGGACTGATTTTTGCACCACTCCCCACAATACAAGAATTATAATTTGGGTGGTCTCTTTTCTGTCTTCTTACAGTAAGCATTTAATCTTTTAATATTATATCTTTGAGCCTTTTCTGTTTCTTTTCTGAGTTTGCCATTAAAATAAAAAGCCCGAAAACAATCTTAAAAACACATAACTTCTATATAGACCTTTGATCTACATAATTTATATCTATTAATATTAATAACGTGAAACATCTGTGAAAATTTAAGGTTTCCTAATTGAATTTTCTGATGAATCTTAATTCTTGAGTTAATTGAACAATCTCTTGTGGGTTCCACAACTATAAGAAAAAACATCAGAATTTACCTTTCTGCCTTTTTAAATATTTGAGCTTAACAAATTTAACCAAATATTGCAATAACAATCATAAATATGAATGCAGATCATTAAAGAAGTAAGAGGGTACAAATGAAAGTATTTAAAATTGACAGGTTTTTTTCATTTCATTAAATACCTGAGTACTATAATCTTCTTTTCCTTTTACCTTTATTTTGCCTTTCCCTTCCCTCAAAAAAAAAATAGCACCTTTTGATATATCTTGCATATAACGTCATAATGTTTATTGTTTATCTGAGATAATAACAGGGCATAATGTACGTACTAAAGAACAAGTTGAATTGTATTATGATAATAAAAATAATAGATGAAATAATTTGTCTATTATTCTTCTAAGTACTTTGTTTTCTTTATTTTCTTGAATCCCTAAAATATTTGTGTGAATGTATTGGTGTGTAGACAAAGAATAAAGGATTTGTGAACAAAGACCTGGTAAAAAAAAAATTAAATACTGTTCATGATTGGATTTCCAGTTTGCTCAATAGTCTACTTCAACTCTGAAATTTTATTTACATTTTTTTTTAACTCAATAGGAATATATAAGTTTCTCTATCATCCGATTCACACTGCTCCTCAGTCTTTTGATCAATTGGATAGGTTTCTCTTGTTTCTAGTTTAGGATTGCATTTCTGGTTCCTTCTAAAGTCTTTTCCTTCATTTTCACTTCCAGTTGCCCCTTGCATCTTAGTGGCGCTATCACCTTGTTTTGGGTGAATTGATTGAAAAAATCTGCTAGGATAAACAGCAATGAAATTCTTTAACAACGATTTAATTTGTTAATGAGTTGCATCAGATCACTTTTTAGGGTCACTTGTTCGAGCTGTGACTGTATATAAGTTTTGAATGTCTTTCTTAAAACAGAATCTTAATCAATAAATATAGCGACAGTATTTCATGAAACAATAAAATGTTCACTGAGAAGAAGTTTCAATTAACTTAAATAATATCTAAAAGTTAAATCTACTTTGGCAGGGAGACAAGCTATTGCCAATGCTTAAAACACATCCATCTAGAGAAAGAGGAGTCTTTAGAAATTTATTAGCCAAGAATGGTGAATTCAATCCTAGGTAAGATTGCAAGAGTCAGCATAGTTGACAGTCATTATATTAGAATATTTTTATTCCTCATTTCTTTTGTAAAATAAAAATGACAAAAAGTATATATATCTACTAAATTGCAAAATGCTTTATTCAGGCAAGGAATTATGTGCGAGTTGTGACACAAAATGTCATGGCTATTATATGAAGGACTTTTCTGTCATTTTTTTTTTTTTTTTTTTTTTTTTTTTTGGCATATGAGTGTCCAGCAGCTTAGTTGTTAGAACTTAACAGCCAGATTACTGACACATGATTTAATTATAGTACTGAAAACTTGTGCAGAACTGACCACACTCTTTTTAGGAGAGCCAAATACAGAGAACTTGCACACAGCATGCCATAAGGTCTAAAGTGGCCCTTCTCAGGTTTTGAGAGTAGTACTTCTCCTAGACCAGTTGCCACATAAAGCTAGAGGACCCAATAATATTACGGTTTCTTTTTGGTCAGGACTCAAGATACACAGCAGAACCATCAGACTATATGTGACAAAAACATTCAATTCAGAGAAGAATGGTACACATATAAAAGTGAAAGACAGATTCAGATGAGAAGAATTGTCTAATGTATTTTACTTGTAATACAATATATATGTTGTAAAAAAACAATTCCCCACTTCCAAGTTGGTACATATTCAATCTGGCCTAAAAATTTTAAATCCAACTCTATAAACATAAAGCTAAATATTCTTGTCATCCTCCCCAGTTATGGTCAAAACTGTCAAGAACTAACTTAGCTTCTCAAAACACTATGAAAGTAAAAAATACTAGCAGTATATCCTGGCATTGCTCAGGTGTAATGAAAGCTTGAAAACTAATCCATGGTCCTGGAGCTTAGACTCAGCCTAAAGAATATTTGTGTGAAGTTTGGTGGGAATTAGATAAATATTGTGGATTTGTATAAAGGACATACAGACAGAAACAAACACACACACAAATATCTTGCCTTTTATATATATATATATATATATATATATATATATATATATATATTATCGATTTTCTACACTATTGTAAGAATGGCAACCTTGAAACTTCTGAATATTCTTTCTTATGTCTTTGTCTACGAGTGTATCAAATTTGATTAAAATTGGACCACTCCTTCTATAAACCGATTTTTTTTCGATTATCAATTTTCGATATTTATCTGGGGTACCTCAACACAAAACCTAGCTAAGAACACTTGCATACGCTTATAGTATAACTGTAAATTTTCAAGGAAATCGGTTCAGCTGTTTTGGAGTCTATAGGTAACGAATACACACACACACACACACACACACACAAAGTTCCATTTATAAATAAGTTTAGATTTAGATAGATTTTTATAGAAATATGTACATAAAAATAAACTTTTATAAAAAAAATATACAGTTTTGAAGTAAAAAAATTACCAACAATATATTTTTGGAGAAAAAAATGAATTATTGTGATAACTTTTTGAAGGAAAAAAATTATTACCAGCAATACATTTTTGAATACAAAACTAGAAGACATCTTTGTGCCTTGTCCTTTCAGGTGATTATGGCTTTCCATGTCCCCCCTATCCCTGGTGGCTCTTAGCACACTTTCTCCTGTAACACCATGTAAGCCCCATTCTGTCATCCACCTGCTCAAACCCTTCAAATGTTATCAGCTGCTTTCCCTGTCTCTTTTTCCTTTTATCTGACTTGTTAGTATCAGGTTCTCCAAGCACTCCTTCTTCATTGCATGTCTCAGGAACTTTAGTTGTCTCTTCCTGATGCTCAATATTAATTTCTTTTTTGTTTCCATCCTTTCTTCAACCTCATCATTGCTCACATGCTTGATCCATGATATCCGCAGCATCCTTCTGTATAACTACATTTCAGTTGCTTCAAGTTTTTCCTTCATCTTTGATGGTATTATCCAGCATTCACTGCCATGTTGAAGAACTGACATCATATAGCAATCTGATACTCTCTTTTTTGTTTCTAGTGAATTTTTCCTGTCTCTTAATACTTTACTCAGCTTCTGGAATGCGTCCCTCACCATGCCAATTCACCTTCAAATCTCAGTGTCACGCTTTCCGTTTTCTGTTAGAATGCTTCCCAAGTATTTAAATTTTTGTACCTGCTTGTACCTGTATTTGTCATTTTGGGCTGCACTTTTTGCTGATGGCCATGCATTCAGTTTTCTTACAGTTTCTTTGTCCTTTCCTGTCACTCTCATCAGCTACCTTCTGATGGAGGTCTTGTAGTTTTCTTTTTGTGTCAGCTATCAGCACAGTATCATCTGCATACCTCATGCTGTTTAAATTGTGGCCTCAGATTTCAAAACTTGGTCTAACATCTAGGGTCCTCAGAATAGTCTTGCTGTACAAGTTGAATAAATCCAGTGAAAAGACACATCCTTGTCTTATGCTCCTTTCTATCTTTGTATATCTGCTGAATTCGTTACCTGTCCATATGCAGGCGGTTTGCTGCCAGTAGAGATTCTTGATTACTCTTATGTCTTAACCAAATATGTTGAGGTTGTTGAGCATCTCCATCAATTTTTTGTGGCATATTTTGTTGAATGTCTTTGCCTAACTGATAAAACATAGGTACACCTCTTTCTTCGTTTTATTGCTCTTTCGGAGAGCATCCTAATCATAAATATGTGTCTTTGCTGAATCCGCACTGTTCTTGTCCTATCTCTGGTTTGATTCTGCTTTTTGCTCTATTCATCAAGATTCAGATAATCAGTTTTATAATGTGGCTCATCAAACTGATTGTTTGTTGGAGTTTGCACTCGTTTGTACCTGGCTTTTTAGGCTGTGCTATGAAAATCGACTTGCTTAGGACATCTGGTATTACACCACTATTATAAATTTCATTTATTATTTCTGTAATTCAGCTGCTTTGTTTCTATTCAATTTGGCCATTGCAGCTTCCACTTCAGAATTTAATATTTTCAGTCTGTCCTCATCTTTGTGTATTATTAGTTGTTCTCTCTTGTCATGGAAAAGATCTTTTAAATATTCTTCCCATCGCTGGAGTATTTTTTCCTTTTCCAATATGATCATTCCATCTTTGAATTTTATACATCCTGTTGAGGAGAAGGTTTTTTTTGTCCTGCCAGTTCTCTTATTTCTTTATGCATGTCTGCTTTATTATTCCTGCTCAATCTCTCTACTTATGCACATTTGTCATTGAGCCATTCCTCTTTCATCTGTCTGCATTTGTTCCTTATCTCCCTGTGTAGTTTCCTGTATTCCCTTCCATGTCTTGGCATCATTTTCTGTCTCCTTTGCATCATGTTGAGAATCTCTTCAGTCATCCACCATTTTTTTTTTTCTTCTGTGTCTGATTTCCTTTGGGGCAATGTTGTTTGCTGATGTCATTATCACTTCCTTCAGTTTTCTAAAATAAAAAATTTTTTTGTCAAAATCTGACTAAATCAACCTTCTCACTGTAATTGAACATTTAAAAAAATACCTTAAAACCCCACCTTTTTGGCATTAAATAACCCACAGAGGTTGATATGTCATTAAACAAAACTCACTCAGATTGTGGATATTTTTTTTTATAATCATGTCACCCCAAGCAAGGCATTTTACTGCCATTGTTGAGCAGGGAGGTAAGTTATGAGAAAGTGACAGGTCACAGGGGGTGTCAAGAAGAGGATAGGAGAAGGATGAGAATACTGATGAGAATTGAGTGAATGAAGAAAGGAGCATAAGAGAGAGAGAGAAGATGCAAGTCAGTGAGATAGATGACTATTGATTTTACATTTGAATTCCTGAAGATTGTATCTGTCAGGGAAGCAAGTAAACGGAAGTGAATTCCACAGGCAGGAAGTGCAAGAAAAGAAGCTGCTGGAGTAGAATTTGCATTTACAACTTATTGGTTTCACAGTAAAAGGGCGGGATCTAGTTGCTAATTTAGTGGCTCAAGCAAATTCATGTTAGTCGGGCAGGTACCAGTGAGCTAAGTTCATCTGAGCACAAGCCATAAAAGTATTCCCTACCAATTCTGAGCAACAGGCTTCTCTACTTGATCTATTTTTACCTCTCATGATTATTTGCAGCTATGTAATAATGTATTAAATAAGTTTAAGGTCTATATTCCTCCTTCCTTTAATCAATTTGAGGTGTTAACATCTAATAAATCTGAATATTTTGCCTGTAAATTCTCCTTAAACTTGGCTTATCTCTAATATCCCTGCCCATCTCTCTACCTAGAAGTGAGTATCTGTTCATTGATACGCATATAACACCTTTTATGGTTTCTGCTCTTATCTCTAACCAGGATATCTACAAAGCATGAGGACCTGATTGTAATAGTCATTCAGAACTGTTTTCCTGAAATGGCTCCTGTTCTCTTCAAACTGAATAAGTTCCTTTCCACCTTTTGCTTTCCTGCCTGCTGGGAGTTGTTATCTCTTGTTTCAGCTGGTGGACTGTTTGACCTTTTCAACTATCAGCTTATTATCCTTTTACAACTTTTTGGGAAATTCCTAGAGAAATGTTGTTTTTTTGTTTTTGTTTTTGTTTAATGGTATCAGTCACCCTGTACAAGGCCTGGTGGCTACTCAACATATAGGGTTATATAAAGGCATAGTTTATATGTATAGGAAGGGGAGATAACTCTAGACTTATAGGAAGGGGAGTTGACTCTAGACTTGAAAAGATCAAGATTTTAGTGATCAGGAGACCATCCTCTTGAGTTCCATAGAGTAATGGTTCATGGAACGAAGCTGTTTGAGTGGATCTTACTTCATGCTGATGGTATATGAAAGGAGTGCGGGATGATTTGCTACTGTATAAGGGGCATGGCAAATGAAGGTCAGACCTGGTAGAATCAGGTGATGCAGTTTATCTGAGCCCTTTTCATGATTGTAGCCATAGAGCAGTGAGAGAGTTGCTATATCCAGCCTGTGAGAGAGATGTTCAAGTGAGGTTGGGGCAGCTCCTGCCCTGATATGGCATTTTTGGTTTGATCTGGCTCTTATAAAGACAGAGGATAACCTGGTACAAACTGGAGTGGTATAGGTAGTCAATCATTTTAACTGCATGATGAATTATATATAGGAATTTCACTTGAAGTTGGGTGTGAATCCAATAGCCTCTCAAGGCATGGGGCCTCTTCAAGAGGACATGCATGGATGTAACTTGGGGTCTGACTGTTGTTGATAGAATGTAACCAGTTTGGTTTTGGAGGCATTAAATGTAAACAGCCAGTTTTCTCTACTGGGAAATTAGTTTTAGATTGGAAGAGAGGTTGTGGTGATACTGAGCAAGCAAGGGACCGGATATTTGCCCTCAGAAGTCCAGAAAGCAAATGACCAAAACAGGTCTTTGCGCATCTGGGCTCCATGCAGAAGTTCTGGTGATAAACCAAAAATAAATAAATATCAAATTCCTTTTACGGACCTGTAGAAGAACACTGGATTGAATATTTAAGGATGGTCTCTAACCGAACAGATCACCGGTTAGTCAGAGGAGGCGGGTTGCTGACACACAACTAACATGTAACAGCAACTTCAATTCACCCAGAGATAAGGTCAGGTCGCACCTTATTCTCTTTCACCTTATCTCTCTCTCAACAATTACTACTAGAACATTTTGTACGAACTCTTGATACCTTAACTTTCTCAATGAACATTAACTTCTACAACTTATGTTATTCCTCCTTTTAATAAATTTCTATTTTAGCATTCAAAGTGTATATTTTATTATTCCACTCTTCTGCACTAATTCTACATATTCCAAACTACTGACAACCAACCTTCTGATGAAAACCTGATAATAATTCTGATGATTATAACTCTGCATAAAATCTTGTAAGCAGTAGGGAGTTTGGTTAGGTCTGACACAAGGCTGAATACAAGAAACATTAACCAGCTCCCTACTACTTCAAGGTCAGTAGTCAATCTCTAATCATCAAGACTTTTAAAAGAGTGCCCATTTATCATTGTCTCATTGATATAGATGTTTACAAATGATCAGTGTATACTTTTTCTTCTTCTTTATGTGCCATGTCCTTTCAGGACGTAGGTGATCATGGATTTCCACTTGCCCCTGTCCCTTCTTGCTCTTAACATTTTTCCTCTTGACATCTCTCCCAAACTCTGCTCCACCATCCACTTGCTCAAGACCACCAAGTACGTCTCATGCTGCTTTCCTCCTTCTCTCTTTCTCTCTATCTGTCCTGTAAGTGTTAGATTCTCTAAGCCCTCTTTCCTCATTATGTGTCCCAGAAACCTCAGCTGTCTCTTCCTAATACTAAGTATAAGTTTCCTTTTTAAACCTCATCGTTGCTCACAATTTTGGTCCATGTTATCCTCAGCATCATTCTGTCGAGCCACATTTCTGTTGTTTTCAAGTCTCTTTTTCATCTTTGAGGAGATTGTCTAGCATTTTCTGCCATATAGGAGGACAGATATCACATAATAGTCCAGTACATTTTTTGTTTCCAACAAAATCTTCTTGTTTCTCAATACTCTGCTTAACTTTTGAAATGCATCTTTAGCCATGCTAATGCACCTTCAGATCTCAGTCACACATTCCATCCTCTGTTAAAATGCTTTCCAGATATTTAAATTTTCTTCACCAATTTGATTTTAGTATCTCTGACCTGCAGTTGGTATTTTGGGGTCCTCTTTTTTGCTGATGAACATGCATTTGGTTTTCTTGAAGTTTATGTTTAGTCTTTTCTTCTGACTTCTCCTTGCTACGTTCTGTAGGAGGTCCTGTATGTTTCTTTCTGTGCCTGTTATCAGCACTGTATCATCTGCATATCTTATGTTCTGATTGTGGCCGCCAAGGATTCAGATTTATTTTGCTGCATATGCTTAAAAGATTCAGTGAGAAGTCACATCCTTGTCTTATACCCCTTTCTATTTTTGTATATCTGTTGAATTCCTTTCCTAGCTGTATGCATGTGGTTTATTAGCCATATAGGTTATTAGTAACTCTCTTTCCTGAATATGTCAAGGTTCCTGAGCATCTTTAAAAAGACACTGTGGCATGCTTTGTTGAACACCTTTGCATAGTCTATAAAACATAGGTACATGTTCTTTTGCATTTGTATTGCTCTTTCTGATAACATTCTGAGCATGCATATAGCTCTCCTTGTTCCGGTATCTTTGAACCTGCACTGTTCTTGTCCTATCTCTGGTCTGATTCTGCTGTGTGCTCTGTTTATCAGAATTCGGATGATCAGTTTTGTTATGTGGCTCATTAAGCAGATTGTTTGAAGTTCACATTCCTTTGCATCTGGCTTCTTAGGTTGTGCCAAAAACATTGATCTACTTAGGTCTTTTGGTATATTGCCAATGTCACAGATTTAATTTATTATTCCTGTAACCCTAACAGCACTGAATTTGTCTAAGGCTGTCAGTATCTCTATTGCAATACTGTCAATTCCTGCTGCTTTGTTTCTGCTCATTTTGGCCAGTGCAGCTTCAACTTGAGCTTTTAATATTTCTGGTCCATCAGTATTTCTGTGTATTGCCAGCTGCTCTCTCTTGTTGTGCAAGAGATCTCCAATATATTCATTCTATCACTGAAGTAGTTTTCTTTCTATAATATGAGCATTCTGTCCTTAGATTTTATGCATCCTGTTGCCAAGCATGTCTTTTGTTCTGTTAGTTCCCTTATTTTTCTTTCTACATAACTCTTTCATTTTTTGTGCTCAATCTCTCTATTTCTGCTCATTTGTTGCTGAGCCAGTTTTCTTATACCCATCTGCATTTGCTCCTTATTTTTGTGTGTAGTTTCCCGTATTCTGTTCTGTCTTGACATTGTTTTCTGTCTTCTTTGCATCATGTCAAGAATTTCATCAATGATCCACTCATTTTTCGCTGTCTGTTTACTTTGGGATGATGTTTGCTGGTATCTTCTCTTAGAACATCCCATTTAGAGTTTCTATTTCTAATTTGTCCTTTGTATTTTCATTTCATGCTGCCTGTATATTTTTCCTAGAGACTTGGGTCATTCACAAGTCTGTTGTATAGTAATCTGGGTGCTGTGTTAGGCTTCTTCAATCTCCAGAGTTTCATCCTTTGTTTGCATATAACTGGGAGGTAGTCGTTTCTGCAATCAGTAATTGGATAGGGTTTGCAGTGGATGGATAACTGCATTCCTGAATCTCTTGTTGATAGTTATATAGTCAATTTGTTTTTTTTCGTTTATACTTTTGGCCTTCCTCAAGTCTGTAATTGGGTTTTCTTGGAACCAGGTTTTGATTATTACCTGGTCATTTGCTGTGCACCATTAGACCCAATGCATGACTGGAATTTTTTTTAAAACAACTGAAAATTTTCAAAAGTAGGAGTTACTTAAGGATCTTTAAAACACTTCCATCCAGGTTTGTATGATCCTAATATGTATCTGTTGGTGTGATTACATCTGAACATTACTTCTGATCTTTTATTCAGTAATCTTTTTGTTCCAGAACAAAAAATTACCTATAGGTACTTATTAGAATAATACAAACCTGGATGAAAATGTTTCAACATCCTTAAGTACCACCTCCCTAATTTTGAAAATTTTTAGTTGTTTTAAAAAAATGTTCCAGTTGTGCGTTCATTAAAATCCCTGTGTGTATGTTTGAAGAATGTTGGAAAATCATTTATTATAAATTGTCTGAAGATACCAAAAGGTTGAAACCTAGCTTGTGAAAATAACTAATTTCCATATGAAAAAATAAGTGTGTGTGTGTGTGCGTTTTTATTTTTATTTTTTTTGTTTTCTCCCCTTTACATTCAATTACCCTCATTCTTGCTCGTCCCCTCCACTTTGGTGAAAATTCTGGTGGTTGTGTGTATAAATTAAAAAGAAATAAGCATTAGTCCAACATTATTATTTCTTATTACTTATTAGTCATATATATTTAAGTAGATATCCTTTTGTTCAGTTTTGTTTTTGTTTTAATCATTCAAATTATTGTCTTCTGACATAGAAGGTCAATATCAATGCTAAAAACAAATGTGTTAATCCATCTCACACACACACACACACACACAAGGATTTCTGAAAAGTTCTTGGCTCAATGTACTATTTAACTAAACTTCAGTTATTTTTAATTTTTAGTGCTCTTTGGTAAGGCTGAGATCTTTTTAGTAGATCTTCATATAAAGTTAAATATTACTGCAAATAATTTTGTCTTACCCTGTTTCAATGTTTTAATAAGTGGTGCTTCCTGTTGTTTGGAATTGAACTAAAGCAACATTATATCCTGCCTGTGATATGATACCTCTGATAGTCTTTAACTTTGCAAACTTATTTGAACTCCTCACTTTATTGACTGTTTAGCTTATCTTTTAAGATTCTTATGATATTACCAGGTTATTTTTTCTTTTTTTTTTCTTATTTAATACTTTTCCTCAAAGACTTCATTTCCTGAATTGATATAGCTTCCACGGAGGGTAGAAAAAATGTTTGTGGTACAAGTTATTTTCAAGAATCTAATTCTTGTTTTTATTTCTTTGAAGTTAGAGACGTATGAAAACTCAAGTCATCCAAAAGGCCCTCAGAATTATTTTCTCCATATTGTATCCATTGTGTAATTGGCTCCTCATATAAGCAACATGCAAAACTGCATTTTGCAAAAAACATTTATTCTCATTTATTGTAAAGAGAAATATCAAGAAAAATATCTGTACAACTTAGCCACGAATAAGCTGCTGCTTCTTTGGCCTTTTTAATAAGAGAAAATGCATTGAATGAATATTGCAAAACTCTCAACTCGACCTACTTCCCAAAATCTGAGAGTTGGTCATTTAAAAGCAGATTTGGGGGGGGGGGCGTGAAAGTCGGTTTAATGTCTTCAAACTCCATATTGTTTAGTTTTGTGATTCGAACTATCCTTCCTTTATTTTGTGTTGATACTGTTTTTACTTCCACTTATCTCTGAGAGACAGAAATGAAAGTATGTAATTTCTGTGTTCCTGTAATAGTGGAGGAATTGCTAAATTCCTCCACAGAAATATTCTAAGATGTTTACTTCATCTATCGCCCAGTTCACACTCTACCCATGTCTATTGAACAGGTGAAGAGGCTCATCCCTTGTTCCCTGTTTAGGATGTGGTTTCCGGCTTTATCTTTTCCAATCTTTTCACTATTACATAGCCCCCTGCACATCAGTGGCGTTACCGCCTTGCTCGGGGTGATACAATTAAGAAACTTTTAGTCTATTAGTTGTATTTATTAAATAAAATAAATTTGTAAATATTTTCTCTCTATTATTAAATAGTGTTGTGGATTCTGGAGGAGGAACAGCCAAAATAATGAACAACAAAAACTGGTATGGAGATAGAAAGTAGGTTATATTGAACGTAATATACAAACTGGAATGCGGGTTAGTCAATTCAGGAATACTATTAGTAGAAATAAATATATACAAATCTTAAAGTGAAATAATATGTCCAGGTAACTCTTTGGTATCTGTCTGAACTCTTCGATAACTTTAACGGATCTCTATGATTACTTTCCACTGTAAACTACAACTGAGATTCCAGATTTCCCACTGTTCTCTCTATGGCAGGATTATATATACACTCGGTTGAGTCCATTGTCATATACAAAAGTGGGAGATCCCACAACAAATAGTAGTCCAAATAAAACACATTTCTAGATCCTTTTGTCTTACTTCAGTTTAATTGCTGCAATGAAAGGCAACAATAAAATTAATAACTTTTTCTGCATTAAAAACTCTTATTCTTTTTTTTTTCTTGTTTATTTATTTTTGGTTTACGGGATTTTTTTTTTTTTTAAATAATAATAAACAAAACACTTGTAATCTATTCATGAGATCATTCATTCAAAAAACTAGAATCTATTTTTTATCATAAATTAAAATGGCTGAGAAGAATTTTAAGAGATGATGAAAAAGGTGATGCCAGAATCAGAAGATGCATTGGGGTAATGAAAGATGCTTACCAAAAGTTCAACAAAAAGTTAAAAAAAAAAAACAGGAAAATTTCTTTCGTAACAAAGAATAGTGCTGAAATGCTATGCAAAATGAGCATCTGTCAATGGATGCTGGACAGTTTCCTCACAGATGAAATGGAGACTTGAGGCAACAAAGATGTGGTTCTACAGAAGGATGTTGAAAATACCATGGATGACATGTTTAAGCAATGAGAAAATTTTAAGGAAAATGGTAACAAAAAGGGCACTTAGTAGAAAGAAACAATTGAAATTTCTAGGACACATAATAAAAAAGGGGGCTTGGATAATATGACACTCACAAGGCATATTGAAAACAAGATGGGCAAACAGAAACACTGAGTACCTAACAAATTTGTGTAAATTAATGGCAGAATGAAGTGACAGGGATAGTAAAATTATACATATTGCTTGAGCTACAAAGAATAGGAAGCTGTGGAGAGCCATTGATGGTTCATGTTTGGAAGGAACATGGCACATGAAAGAAGAATTTGGATGAAAAAATGTATCGTTACTCTTATTATTTGAAGTAATACTTGAATAAAACTGTTTTATAAACCACAAGTTTGCATTGAAATGCAAAACTGAAGAGTTATATAAATATATATAATTCTTTATTCACACAGTCTAAGCAGAATTTATTGTACCATGGGTAAAATTCACCTGCCATCTATAGCTTAATTATTAGGACTTGTATCAGTAAAATCATTATCTCAAAAAAGTTCTTACAATTTAGAACTATTTTCTGGCGTTAAAAAACCTTTTTTTTCTTTTGTAATAGGTTTCACCCCATGCAAGGCAGTAAAGCCACTAAGACACGAGTGGTAACTGGGCATGGAAGAATTATGAACAGAAACATTATTAATGAGTGGAAAGTAGAAAGAGTAATCAAGAGGACAGTAGATAGTGATTGACATTGCATTTAAATTTTCATAGATTAAAGTTGGCTAGAAAGCATGGAGTTAGAAGGGAATTCCACAAGTAATATGTGCAAGAAAAGAAACTCTTAGCATAGAATTACAGCTACATCTAGCCAGTTTAACTGTAAACTGATGAGATCTTTACACTACTCTAATACTACTGTAAAAGGTTGGTAAACTGTAAAATACAAATCAATCAATAAACCTTTTTAAACTTTTCTTTAAGGTAGTGTGAAATATCAACATCTTAATTATATCATTATTTCCTCTTCACATGACATGTGCTATTCATTTTAGTTGTTGCTACTGTTGGAAATTTTCAAGTGATGTGGTTTTTGTTATTTGGTAAAGTTCTTTGTAGTTTTTGCATCTCCAGTCTATAGAGCGTAATAAAGGATTATCTTTAAGATTTAAAGGATTTATTCTTTTGAAATTATTTTTTAACCTTGAGTAATAATGGATTTCATATCCTGTATATATTTATTGTATTATTAATAATAATTGTTTTTAATTGGTCTTATTTCTACTTGGATAATATTTCTTAAATTAACTACATTTTATTTATATCTCCTTTGCTCATATTTGTGACTCTAAAGTTGTGAACAAACATTTGAATCATCAACAAGATCAGTTTGTTAGTCAAATATTGAACAATAATCATAACCCCCACCTTTATCACTACCATATTTCCTCAGGATAACTTTCATATTTTAATATGTTTTTATTTTTATCTCAATTAGATTGCACTTAATAAACTAGTGAATCTATATGTACTGGCTGACCTTCTATAAAACTATGATCATCTTACTTATCACCAGTGCTAATTTTGAATTTTCTCATCTGAACACTTAAGTGAATTGCTTTGACAGGGGTGTTTTTCAGGTTCAAATTTTATTAGGGAGGATGAAGAGGGTAGCAGCTTACTGAGGGCAGCATTTTTGTTAAAACTAATTTTGGAGTGATGTTGAGTACCCATAAAAGTGCTTGTTTACAAATCAATCATTTTAAAGCTAAGTGCTTACTCTTTGAGCATAATAATATGACTCATTATTTTTTTTTGTTTATTAATTTCACCTTGCTTTGTTTTATCAGTTATTTTTCCTATTCAAATATTAGGATCTATTTCAAGACAAAACTTGGCTGTTTTAAAATAGTTGTATCCCATCCAAAATAGCTGATTTTTTAATGAAAGCAAACTAATAAATATCTGTTAAAAATAAGTGATTTTAATTCAGATCTCTAAATGATTTATATTTAATTGCCTGAATATATACATTTTCAACATTTTCTAATTAAAACTCTATTAATATTTATGATGTTTGTCTTTAAGAAATTAAGCAAAGTATTAAGAAACAGGAAAATATTGTTAGAAACAAAGAAAAGAGTGCACTATTTACATTATTCAGACTATTGTCCTCATCTTTGTTGTCATTTTTACAATGTTTTGGCCATTGTATGCTCTGGCTTTTTTTTGAGGTGCTAGGAATTTTGAACCGAACACTTTATGATATCTTGTGCAAAGCCACTTCTGGTAGTCATGAGTTATCTCCCTTTAGCCTAAATCTCTAAGCTATTTGTTCACCACTGCTGTAGCTTGGTAGTGAACTCACAACTCTTTGAGTCAAGTCACTGGAACTAACAAAATGTCTATATCCACTGGGCTAATGGGAATGAGAATAATATATCCCAGTGATTGTAAGAAAGTGTTCGGTTTGAAATTCCTAGCACCTGAAGAAAGTCAAAGTTTACAACAACTGAAATATTGTAAAAATGACAGCAAAGATGAGGACAATAGTCCAAATAATGTAAATAGTGTAAATAATACCACATCTTAGAAGTATAGGCAAATAAAGAAAAGACTGAAGGAAAATGGGAACAAGAAAACCTGTACTTAGGATCAGAAAGAAGCAGTTGAAGTTTCTGAACCATATACTGAGGAAAGAAAGTTTGGAGAATTCAACACTTTATAGTTTAAATGAAGGCAAGAAAAACAGAGAAATCAAGGAATAACCTGCTTAACAAGTTTGTGTAAATGAATAGCAGGACAAATAGTTATGGTAATAGGTCAAAATTTACTTAAAGTAACAAAAGACTGAAAGTTGTGGAGAACCATGAGTGCCTGCATCCTAAAAACAACTTGACTCAGAAAAGATTTGAGTATTTCATGTCAGTATTTAGCTTAATTTTTTTTCAATAACAAAGTGGTATAATCATTCTTCTATGTATCATGTTCCTTAAGGATGTGGAAAATTATAGCTCTCCACAATTTCCTGTTCTTTGTATCTCACTCCATTTTTAACATCCATTTTCATAAGTTTGTTAGGTCACTGTTTCCCTCTGTCCCTCTTGTTTTCAATATATCTTGTGAATGTCAAGTTATCCATGCCCTCTTTCATTATATGCTCATGAAATGTCAATTGTCTCCTTCTTATTCTATGGACTACTGGAAGTAAAAGAGAATGAAACAACTTTAAAATGAACCAGAAACCTAATCCTAAACAGGAAACAAGGAATAAACCTCTTCTTCTTCTGTGTGCCATGTCCCTTCAGGGCATAGGTGATCATGGCTTTCCACGTCTCCCTATCCCTGGTGGCTGTTAGCACACTTTCTTCTGTTACCCCACCCAAACCCTGCTTTGCCATCTACCTGCTCAGGCCCTTCAAATATGTTATCCATCACTTTCCCCTATCTCTTTTTCCCCACTATCTGACCTGTGTGTATCAGATTCTCCAAGTCTTCCTTCCTCATTACATGTCCTAAGAACTTCAGCTGTATCTTCCTGATGCTCAGTATTAATTTCCTTTTTATTTCCATCCTTTCTAAAACCTCCCCATCGCCCGATCCATGACATTCACAGCATCCTTCTGTAGAACAACATTTCGGTTGCTTCAAGTTTTTCATTCATCTTTGATGATTGTCCAGCATTCACTGCCATCTTGAGGGATAGACATCACATAGCAATCCAGTACTCTCTTCTTTGTTTCTACCGAAATTTTCCTGTCTCTTAATACTCTGCTCAACTTCTGGAATGCGTCCTTGGCTATTCCAATTCACCTTCGAGTGTCGCACTTTCTGTCTTCCGTTAGAACACTTTCCAAGTACTTAAATTTTTGTACCTGTTTGATTTTAGTATCCTCAACCTGTAATTAGCATTTTGGGCTCCTCCGTTTGCTGATGATCAGATATTCGGTTTTCTTGTCATTTGTTTGTAGTCCTTTCTTCTGACTTTCTTCATCTACCTTTTTTAGGTTTTCTGGTTTTCTTTCCATTACTGTTCAAAAAACAAGGGAGGTGTATGAACTTGATATGTGAACCTATTTACTAGCTGAGGGGAGAAGAGGTGGATTCTTACCTTTCCCAAGGGTATTTGTGCATAAGTGAATATAACAAACCCAGCTGGAATTAAATCTCAGCTCTCTGATTAACACTTCTGAGCCATTACACACCACCCACACACCCAAGATTACTGCACCTGGTATTCCCAAATGGTCACCCATTTGAGTATTGACCAAGCTCGAAGCTGCTTAACATCAAAAGCAGTAGAAATCGGAATGAAGTTGACTACATTTTGCATTTAGAAACATAAAATACAAAAACTTTTAAATTTGAAGTTAAGCTTCTGTATCTTTTGAATTTTGAATTAAAACCAAATTGTGTTGTTTCTTCTCCCTACATATGATTTCATCAAAGATATTTAGTTGAAAAAAAAGTCTTTCAAATGACAAAACTTGTAACAGGATTGTTGTTGTTATTCATTTAGCCATTATAAATTATATGAGACTCCATGGCTTTATGTTAATTAAAAATCCTTATCAGATTAGCATCAATGATCTCAATGAAGTTCTTAAATTATATGGATAAGAATTTTAGAAACTAT
Source organism: Ascarosepion bandense (assembly GCA_037127315.1). NCBI lineage: Eukaryota > Metazoa > Mollusca > Cephalopoda > Sepiida > Sepiidae > Ascarosepion > Ascarosepion bandense. Next base: position 1,272,349 of record JBBBDQ010000937.1, read on the forward strand.
TTTAAAACAATTTTATATTATGCTAGAAAAGTTACCTTTTCTGCATGTCTTATGCATACAGATGAATATTGGAACAAAATTATATGGCGCTATGGTTAAGGGAGGAAAAAAAAAACAACAAAAAAAAATCTTGGCTTTTTCCTCTTCTCCTTATTTGATCAAATCCCAGTTTTATATTTTCATGCCTTCCATCTCCCACTGAACTGCTCTTTTTTGTCCCTCTTATCTACATTTCTTTTGAAACAGATATTCTTTTGATGTGTCTGTGTCATTAACATCAACAGATGTGTTTCTAATGATATCTCATGGCCTCCTTAACAACAATTGACATTTGCAGCGCATGTCTATATGTCTGAACACACACATCCACACCTTTTTATATATATATATATATATATATCTTTCTATAATTGATATTGCCTTGATGAAGGTCTACGTAGATTTGCATGAACTTCTCTTACATGCAATATAAGTGCACTGATATATATATATATATATATATATATATATATGACTGCATATCTTCATCTATATAATTTTGACAGGTGTATATTAAAAAGATTATTATAAATGATCTACACCTGGCATTTAATGTCTATGTTCAATTCTTTTATGAGTATAACCAATGCATTATTTTTATGCAGTTGTCAGCTCTCTTTGCTTCAAGATGTAAAGTAATAAGGTTCAGGTGAGAATTTAATTATTTGTTTCTATTTGGTAAGAAGGCAGGGGGGAACAATAGATAGTAGCTTGAACTGAGGAATCAGAGAGCCGAGTTTGAATTCTACTTGAATTCATTATATTCATTTACATAATACCTTTGGGAAAGACATGAATCCATCTCTTCTCCCTCCATCTATGCAAGGAAGTAAAAGAGAATAAAACTACTTTAAAAGGGACCAGAAACCTAATTCTAAACAGGAAACAAGGGATAAACCTCTTCTTCTTCTTCTATGTGCCATGTCCCTTCAGGATGTAGGTGATCATGGTTTTCCATATCTCCCTATCCCTGGTGGCTGTTAGCACATTTTCTCCTGTTACTCTACCCAAACCTTTTTCTGCCATCCACCTGCTCAGGCCCTTCAGATATGTTAGCAGACTGAGTTCTTTAGTCTTGGTTGGCAACCAGTCTACCACAGTAAGAATTGGCAACTTACTGCAAGAAAATCTTCACATGATATGTGATTGACAACTGCCTGTAGAGCCAAAAATATCCCATGAAACTTCTAGGGAAGAAGCTTCCTCGACCAAGTCAAGCTGAATACTGCCACAAGTACTAGTAGGTATTTGGTAATCATTTTCTCAATAAACATATAGAATAAATATAAGTAAATAAAAATTCAATATTTTCCATCAACTATGATTTTACTGTTAGTGTGTATACATTCCTAAATTAAAATCAAGTTCATATATTTGAACAGAATAACCCATAGTGCTGAAAAAAGGTTTTATGTGTAGGCTTGAGCACAAAAACTGAACCACTCATATTCAGGAGTTAAATACCCAACAATAATTGATTTATCATTAAATAAACACAGATAACCTAAGCAAAGAATCTGCTCTCTTCTAATTGTACAGTATATACCAAGTTCACCTTGGATAATGTCATAATAGGTTGTGCACTCACTCAGAATAGATATTCCACAGTTTTGTTGGAAACATAGAAAAGAATGCCGGACTGTTATGTGAAGGATGATCCTGGGTATGACCATAAACTGCATCTGGCAGCAAGGCTTCTAATTTGGAGGTTGTTAGGAGCATTGAACTACCTCTTCATTGCTGCTGTTCTCAGGTCCACCCTGACCCGACGTGGTAGAACCTGTCAGGGTCCCAGCTAAGGGCAAATAGTTAACCCCCCCCCCAAACTGGGGTCAAAACACTATGAAAGTATAAAAATAGACTTTTATAGAAAAATATACATTTTTGAATGAAAAATATTACCATAACACATATTTATGAAAAAAAATATTACCATAACACATTTTTGAAAGAAAAAAAAATATTGCCATAGTACATTTTTGAAGAGAAAAATTTATTACCAGCAATACATTTTTGAATAAAAATTAGAAGACATTTTCAGTATCTACAATAAAAAACGTTTCATCAAAATCTGACTAAATTAACCTTCTTACTATAGCTGAACATTGAAAAAAAAAATAACTTAAAACCCCACCTTTTTGGCATTAAATAACCCACAGAGGTTGATATGCCATTAAACAAAACTCAAAGATGAAGGAAAGACTTGAAGCAACTGAATTGTAGTGCTACAGAAGGATGCTGAGGATACCATAAACCTAACATATGAGCAATGACAAGGTTTTGAAGATATAAATGAAAAAGAAACTTATAATTAACATCAAGAAGAGACAGCAGAAGTTTCTGGGACAAGTAATGAGGAAGGAGGGCTTGGAGAACCTGATACTCACAAAATGGATAGAGAAAAAGAGACACAGGGGAAAGCAACACATGACATACTTTATGGCCTTGAGCAAGTGGATGGCAAAGCAGGGTTTGGGAGTAATACCAAAAGAAAAGGTGTTATGTGCCACAAAGGATAGAGAAATGTGGAGGGCCATGATTGCCTATATCATGAAGGGACACGACACATAAAAGAACATCAAAGAAAACTTAACATTAATAAGCAAAGCAGACTAGAATGGTCATAGACTTATAGTATTAAAATTTTGTCATTATTAATGTCCAAGTACGCCAATATTTTTCCAGTCTAAGCATTAATCATAAAAGAGAAATTATAGTCGTAAACAAGATGGTATAGTGTGTTGACTCATGATGCAATTTTTTCTTTCTTTGGGTTGTTGCCATTCTTGCTAGTTGCTAGTAGTCTCATTCCTTGACACATACTTTTCTCATGTTACAGTTATTGACCAGGAATTCATATCACTATCTCACCAGTCCAGTGTGGCTTCCCTGTGTCTCTTCTACCAGTACTTTCACGGCTTCTGCTCCAATGAACTTAGCTTACTGGTGCCCTCTATATATGAACTTACTTGAGCCACAAGATTAGCAACTAGGTCCTACCCTTTTACTGTGAAACCAATAAAATGTAAACACAAATTTTACTCCAGCAGCTTCTTTTCTCGTACTTCCCGCCTGTGGAATTCCCTTCCATTTACTTGCTTCCCCAACAGCTACAATTTCCAAAAATTTGAATGTTAAATCGTCATCTCCTATCTCACTAACTTGCATCCCCTCTCTCATGCTCTCATCAGTATTCTCATCCTTCTCTTACCCACTTCCTAACACTCCCTGTATTCTGTCACTCCTTCTCATAAATTTCCTCCTATGTAACCCCCTGCACAGCAGTGGCCGTATAATGCCTTGCCTGGGGCAATACGATCATAAAAAAAATAATAATTTTACTGTTGTTGTTTGAGAAAAACCTAAATCAGTTACCAACTTGAAAATAGTGTTCACTTTTTCTGGTCCCAACAATAATTTTAAAGTCAGTTTTAAATGCTGTATGTGCGTTGTGGTGCATTGGATATCAGCTCAGAACAAGAAATCGGGGAGCGGAGTTCGAATTCCAGTTGAATTCATTGTCTTCACTTACGTGCAAATACCCTTGGGAAAGGTATTAATCCATCTCTTCCTTCCAGTTATGGGTTAAATAACAAGACAAATTGGGTTCTATAGCCTTGGTCAGCAACCAGTCTTCCACAGAAAGCAATGGAAACCCACTGCAGGATAATCTTCTGCTCAGTCAGTCATGTCTCTTTCAAGACATGATCACCCAAGTGTGTATCATGTATGGCACTTAACTGACTGATATGTTTTTATAAGTGAGAGAGAGTGTTAAACCATTCAGTGTTCAGTTTTTATATTCCTTTGTATGTACCACACTTCATTTATCATTAGAAACTGTCATACTTATTCTTCTTATGATGTAAAAATCATAATATTCAATGGCTAAAAGTATATTATTTGTTTAATATCCAAGAAGTATTGAACATAAAGTTTAAATACCTGGGAAGTGTTTCAAATATAACACAGAAATCCAAAGGTGCATTGGAATAGCAAAAGGTGCCTTCCAAAAGCTCGGCTAAAGTATTAACCTTTAGCACTCTGCATTATTGATATTACTTCTTTTTTCATTGCCACACAATTGCAGTATTATTACTGTTAATTTCACCCAAAGGTGTTTTCTGTTGCCATAACAGGATCTGACAACACAACTATGAAATTCAAATTCAGGTATCTGATTTACCTTCAATGACAGGATAATTTTTTTGTACAGTAGATGAAGTCAGATACAGATTGACAAAGGCTAAAAATTACAAAAATTACAAAAATTTCATTAGAAACAAAGAAGAGAGATACTGAACTGTGATGTAATATCAGTTCTCCTGACTGCTGCACAATTTCCCCACAGATAAAGAGGAGAATTTAAGCAACCGAGATGCTTTACAAAAAGTTTACGAAAACCATGTAAGCAATGATGAATTTTTAAGGAAAATAGAAACAAAAAGGACATGTACTTGAAATTAGAAAGACAGTTTACAATTTTGAAGCACATAATGAAAAAAGAAGGATTAGAAAATTTGATCCTCACAGGACCACTTGAAGGCAGGAGGGATAGAGGAAAGTGAACTAGTTTATGAACTTGTCGGATGATAGAACAGAGAGTGGGTGGGACAGTAAAAAAGACAAAGATTGCTAAGACCTACAAATGATAGGAATTTTTGAAGAATCATGATTGTCAGCATTAAGGGGACATGGCACCAAGGAGATGTCTGAGTTAAAGATGTCTGAGTTAAAGATGTCTGAGTTAAAGATGTCTGAGTTAAAGATGTCTGAGTTAAAGATGTCTGAGTTAAAGATGTCTGAGTTAAAGATGTCTGAGTTAAAGATGTCTGAGTTAAAGATGTCTGAGTTAAAGATGTCTGAGTTAAAGATGTCTGAGTTAAAGATGTCTGAGTTAAAGATGTCTGAGTTAAAGATGTCTGAGTTAAAGATGTCTGAGTTAAAGATGTCTGAGTTAAAGATGTCTGAGTTAAAGATGTCTGAGTTAAAGATGTCTGAGTTAAAGATGTCTGAGTTAAAGATGTCTGAGCATAAACTAGAAAATGCAAAATAGACTTTGATATACAATTTCAAAAAGTATTATCATTTTTTACAGTTATACTAAACTAGTATACAATATGAATCACTGTACAAACATGTATAGGAAAGATGGTAGTGTTTATTCATCTCTTCATGAAATCAAAATATGATATAAGGTCAGGTTTAAGAGACCCACACAAATGCATATGGCTAGAGACACACATTGCTTAATACCCTCAGCTTTGCCTTTTGGCATGATGCACATATCATGAAATATCTCCTACCCCCTAGTGCAATGTGGACATGCAGCCCCATGGAAATGGATTCTCTGGAAATTGGAGCAACAGGAAATTAAAAGTAAAGGTGTGGCACTTCAAAGATCTGACAAATAAAGAAAAAAACTAAATTTTTAGTTAGACTGTAATCAGTAAGTCTTCAAGTAATATGGTTTTTGTTATTTATTAGAGTTCTTCGTTTGTGATTCTGTAATACCAGTCTACAAGATCCAAAGATGCATAGCCCTCACTAAGACCTACAGGTTCCATTCACTCAAAGCCATTTTTTAATCATTGTTGCATACAGCTGACAGGGAAAACATTTTGGAACAAGTTGGGCTCTATGTATGAAATTTCAATCTGAAGGGTCTTTATATATATATATATATATATATATATGACTAGAAATTTTAGGTTAATATTTTTGCTTTTGTAGTAACTTGTAGTGTTGGATGAAACTACCTCTAGGACAGCCTATTCTATGTTCAATTTCTTTATACTCTTGTTTAAATTTGTTATAACTGATCCATGCACCAGTATATTGGGATTATTTATCTATCTATCGAAATCAAAACTTATTTATAAATGGAACTTTGTCTATGTCCGTTCATTACCTATAGACTCAGAAATGGCTGAACCGATTTTCTTGAAAATTTACACAGTTGTACTATAAGCGTCTACGAGTGTTCTTAGCTAGGTTTTGTGTTGTGATACTCCTGATAAATATAAAAAATCGATAATCGAAAAAATCGGGTTATAGAAGGACTGGTCCGATTTTAATCAAATTTGATACACTCATAGACAAAGACATAAGAAACAATATTCAGAAGTTTCAAGGTTGCAGTTCTTACAATAGTGTAGAAAATCAATTATATATATAAAAGGCAAGATGTTTGTGTGTGTGTTTGTTTATCTGCCTGTATGTCTGTATTTTTTCAGCCCTTTTATTTTAGATTTTTGCTTCAAGTTTGGCTCTAAGTATGTATAATTGTAGTTCTTAGTCTCAGCCATGATACCATTTACTCAGAGGACTTATTTAGCCTTCAAAATTCAGTTTATGATGAAAAAAACTTTTTTGATATCGATACCAGGAAATTAAAATTTGACTTACATCCATTCATTTTTCTTTTAGTTTACAGTTTCACTTTAACTGGAAGCAACTATTGCTTTTTTGTCTTTCGTGTCAACGTCCAAAGAGTCTGAGCTTCAGGACCATGGATTAGTTTTAAGGCTTTCATTACACTTGAGCAATGCCGGGCTATACTGCTAGTAAAATAATAATTTCACATTTTGAATTTTATGATGGTTTCAAGGTAGTTGCCATTACTACTTCTGTTTTAATTACAAATCATTATTTATGTAATCTAATAATTTATTCTATGTCAGGTCTTTTATGTATATATTGGGTGTGGACAGCAACCTTTCTTTTAAACATCTTCTGTTAAATATGACTGAAAAGGAAAATTTTTATTTTTATTTAGTTTTTCAAGCATTCTTACCTTTTTCTATTTAGTGGGAATGAGAGAGTACAAAAACTGTCCATTGTTCCAATCACTTTTGGCTACTTTCTTTGTTTTGGTGGTGTTTGTTTTTCTTCATATTTTGACTGTGATGCATTTCTAGATTGCTTTAAGTACGTGTAGGAGTGTTTATTCTGAGCCATCACATGCTGAGTGCAACTGGAGTTTGAGTGAGCATTTTTCTATTTTAAAAATAACCTTTCAGCTTGTTAAACAAGCTAAAGTTAATAGCAGAGAGATGTTTAATATACAAGGCCTCTCTCATAGCAAGATGTTTTTGGTAATTTGAGATATATATGCTCAACACATTGGAGTAAGATATTTTAAAATGAACCAGATTCTAACAATTTTAAAGAGGCAGGCTGGTACCTTAATAAGAGAAAAACCCATGGTAGGCTGAATTTGTGTATGTAAAAACTATTATTGAAAAATATTGGTTTGTACAAAGTGAGAAATTTTTATGATTTTGTTGAGTGGTAATGAGAGGCCCATTTTTTATTTAATGGGCTTGTGCCTTAGAAAATCTCTTATTCAAACATTAGTTGACTAGTATATTAGTATGTAAGGATTTTAGACTCATAACAAGATGATTCCAATTTTGATTCTTCAGGCAAATTGTTATTTTCAACTTGTTGAAAGTACTGACCAGATAAGGAATATTAGCTGAAGCTTAAATGATTCAGGATCTGATGAATATGGAGAATTCTCTGCTTTTGAAAGAACTTCATGTACCAACTCCATGAAACATTCTGTGTTGCATTTGCAATAAAAGAATGGTTAATGGCATGCAGTAAAATCATAAATCTAAAAGATTGGGTAATTTATCATAAATATTTTTATTCTGTACTTGACATGATTTTTAATTTTGTCCTCAGTAGGTTTTATATAGATTTAAATGTTAAGGACTGGATCGAGTCAGGATTTTCTTCATTTTGTATTGTTTTAAGAAATCTATTTTATACTGTATGTAACTTCTTAGGATCATACACACACCACATATACTACAGCCATTGCTGCAGTGGATATATTTAAGGCTAGATAGCCTGGAAAAAAACATCCATTTTCAGGCTAGTTTTGAATTCAAAGTTGTCGTTCTTGCAGAAAAGGCTAATGATTGCAAAAGTAATAAAGGACTCACAGCCATATCACATGGAAATATTGTTTTCGTGCAATCACCAAAATTAAGAAACATTAAGCTTCATTACTACCTAGATGGGTGACCAACTAGGAATACCAGGTACTGTAAGCTTGGATGTGCAGGTGGTGTAATGGATAATGGCTCAGAATTGGAGACAGAGAGCAGCATTCAAGTTTGGAATTGTTAGATATATTTAAGTGCAAAACACCCTTGGGAAAGCTATGAATCTACCTCTTCTCCCCCAGCTATGGGTTAATTAGTAGGACTTAACAGTAAATCATTATTATTTCCAAAAAGTTTTACAGTGTAAAAATATTTTCTGGTTTTAAATAACCTGTAATAGGTTGAAAACTGTTAGACTATTGTGGCAATCCATAGTTTATAGTGGAGAGTCCATTCTAGTGAAGGGTAGTAGTATGTTGTTGCAAATTAACAGAATCTGGCTTTGTTGAAGATAGTCCACTATAAGTTATAAAATGATTATAAATCAAGAAAAGCAAATTGAGTTGAAAAATAACATTTTATATATACACATATCAATTAAGGTTTTTACAATTAAAGTAATACTTGAAGTATAGGTCCGACGGACGTTAAAATGTTCATGGCAATAAAATGCTGAAAAGAGAATTAATGCTTAGGAATGTGGGAGCATTGTAAGTAAGGAATGTCTTTGATGTATTTGCTCCTTAGGTCAGAAGTAGTTTTGAGACAGCGAAAGATAAGGAGAGGGAAGGGAGGCTAGGATAGTAAACTACTTGATTTAGGTCAAGGGGATACTGATTACACTCCTCTCTCTCGAGTCAGTCCGTGTGTGTTAGCCTGCGTCTGTCTGTCTGGTGATGCTTTCTGTATCGGCTTTTTATTTCAACTTTTTGGATCACAGCAGATCATTTGGAAATTCATATCCGTATTTGATTCTGGGCTTCCCATTGGCTGATAAATAAAATTTGCGTAGGCTTGCGAACTGGAAATTTAATATTTAATTAATTTTTAGTTTTCAGCCGGAACATCTGCACGAACCCGGATGCACACCATCGAGTTTTGGTCACTTGCTTTTTAGTTGTGAGGGTGCAAACATCTGGTCCCTTACTTTTTCTCGGTCAGTATCACCACAAGACACAATGAATTGAGCAAATGGGATAGAATACTGCAAATTTTAAAAACGTTTTAAGATTTCTCTAGCATTGTCCAAAAATGGTGTCACTGAAGACTTTTGCACCAGTCTAATATATTCCAGCTATTTTTCTGAGCTTTAATAGTTTACTTTAAGATGTTCTCTTAATATCAGGAATTTCTCTCAAAAGAAGCAATTAGCTCTTGTGATAGTTTTGCATGTCTTCAGAATCTAATTTGTTCTTTTCTTTATTGACAGTCATCTCAGACACATGAAAGAGATCTTGGTGCTTTTGTACAAAAAATCACTTACGTTTGATGCAATATTTTCATTTAAGATATTAAAGAAATTTAATGTGCCACAATAATGAAAAACAAATGTTTTGTATACTCACTAAAGTATGATGTTACACGTTTCATTACGTCTACTAAGAATAACACATTTGAAAAATCAGTTTAGAGCAGTTGAATAAGTTTTTCATGAAAATTTATGATAAATCCTATAAAAAAAGTTCTTATTTAGAATATTTTTTGGTGGGTGGGGAATTTAAGCTCCAGATTAGGTTTTATTTAATGCAAAGTTTTAAACATCAAATATGTTATTTAACTACATAGTTCTTTTGAAATACTTAAAATGAATGTTTTTATTTAAGATATTAAAGGGACATTTTTTTTTTTTTTTGGCTCTGATAAATTTTGTTTGTGAGAAAAATCTTGAATATTCTAGAAACTTATTTTTATTGCATTAAAAAATTTTATGAAACAAAGCTCATGTTGGTATCTCTCTTTCTCTCTCTCTCTAAATTTCAATTGGTCAGCAGTACTAATAACATTGACTGTATCATTTATTAACCAACAAATTTCAGTAAAGCTATATAATCAGCATTTATTTTCAGAAAGAAGAGATCTATTTCCTGTGCTGGCTATGAGCGTTTTTTTCTTTTCAAATACTGTATGAGGGGGATTACTAAAAAGTTGTCAGTCTGACTCTTGAAAAAAAAATTGGTTAGATTTTGGAAAGTAGGCCCTATCTAAATGTACAAATCTGTTTGGTTTTTTTTTTTTGGCAAATGTGTTGTTATTTCTAGACTTAATCATACATGTGTGAATATTTTCTTGACCCTTAAATTTAGGTTGGATTTTGACCACTGGAGCAGTTAAAATATTTTTGAAATTGTAAGCAAAAATTTATCATCAAGAGAGAAAAATTTAAGAATAGAATATTTTGTTTAACTGAAAAACAAAACAAAAAAATTTCATTTTGCTCAAGGTCATTTTATGAATCTATCAGTGCTATTTGTCAAAACACGTAAGGATTATTGGGTTTCTTTTTACTAAATTTTTACCTAATACGTGGCCTAAGAGCCAATGAAGTAGAAGGTTAGTAAATAAATGTGGTTCTTGTATGGACATAAGAGGGGTAGGTAAGAACAGGTTATGAGGATATGAAGTATATACAAAAGTTGATACTTGTCTTTATATTATTTACATTGCTCAGAATGTTGCCGTCATCTTCATTGCCATATTTACAATGTTTTAGCCATTGTGCAATCCAGCTTTGTTCAGGTTGAAATTTTAGACCAAACACTTCTAGTTCATGGGGGTAGACTGTTCTAGTTCTACATGCTATGTCTTTTCTGAATATCTCAGTTTCAGTTAATTCCTTTTAATAACTCAACTTTTCAAGTTTTTTGGTCATCTCTGCTTTGGCCAGGTATTGAACTCACAATTCTTTGGGTCAAATCACTATTACTTCAACCAATCCTTTAACCACTTGGCCATGTGCCCTTGACCCAAAATGTGAATATGATAATGATGGGGACAACAATTTAAACAATGTAAATAGAGTAAATTGTTACAATACCTCAGAAATATAGACAAACTTGAAAAGATTAAGATTGCATAATGGGAAAAGCAGCTTTTCGGGAGTCTGTTCCCATGAGGCTGTGCATTGTGGTACAGTGGATATCGGCTCGGGACGAGAAACCAGGGAGCCGAGTTCGAATTCCAGTTGAATCCATTGTATTCACTTACGTGCAAATACCCTTGGGAAAGGTATTAATCCGTCTCTTCCTTCCAGTTATGGGTTAAATAGCAGGACAGACTGGGTTCTCTAGCCTTGGTTGGCAACCAGTCTACCGCAGAAAGCAATGGCAACCTACTGCGGGATAATCTTCTGCCCAGTCAGTCATGTCTCTTTCGAGACATGATCGCCAAGCGTGTAACTTCCTTCTTACTAATGGAATATGAAGAGAATAAGGATGGTTCACTACTCTGCATATGGAATAGTAAGTCTTAGCTGTAAATGTCTGAAATATAGGAACAATGTAATGAAACTCATGAGAACATTTTCTATGGAAATAGTGATAGATATGCGGAGGCTTATGACATTGTCTGTTGTAGACGGTTGAAGGGTAAAAAATTTCATCACCTACAAGATTGCTTAAATGCCATTGAAATTTTCTTGTGGCTAGAAAGTGATGATTCTACAGCTCTAGCCCAGCTATGTTAGTAATAGTCTATTTTTGGTTTGATTTGACTCTTGTACTTTTAGGAACTTTCTGCAATGGTATAAGGAACTGACCAATTTTCCAGCATCATTAGTAATGGATCGTATATATAAGATCCACCTGAGGTCTGCGGGTAAACTTTAATCCCCAACGATGCTCAAGGCATGGAGCCTCATTGACAGTGCAACCATTCAGTAATAATTTAGGGTAATGATGAAAACTTACAACCTTTTGTTTTTGAAGTTTTAAAAGTTAGCAGCCACTTTTTCACAGTGATTGCATAAACCTAGATTTGTTGGTCAACAAATGATATAGTCAACATCTTTACCACCGAGAGTAGTGACTTTTCATTCAGTTGTTATTCAGTTGACCTTGGCTACATTAACCATATACAGACACAGCTACAGATCCAGTATAGTCGTTAACTTCAGATTGATCAAAAAAGCAAGATCAAGGAGGCACAGTGTGTTGCTCTCAAGAAAAAGAATTTCTAAGTGAATGACAATGATTTCCTACTGTCTTTTGAAAATCACTTTCCTGTTTCTATAACATATCTTCTATGTGCCTTTTTTATAAATATTTTCATGGTGATTGGTATAATCAGTTCCCCTCTTTAGTACCTTGACTTCATGAATAGTACTAGACTGGCTGTAAGGTCTCATTATTTAATAACTGAAATTGCTAGATGTAACCATAAGTTTTATGCTAACAGTTTCTTCTTCTGCACCTTTCACCTGTGTAACTCTCTTCTGCCTTCTTGCTTCAAAAGCTTCAAAAATTTACATGGAATGTAAATCATTAGCTCTTTTTGAAACCTGTTCTTTTATTGTACTTTCTGTTGTTTATATTATATGTTTATAAATATTTATATATATATTTTTGTTTCATATTCAGAAACCTCTTATCTTAGTGACCTCACTGCTTTGCTTGATTAAAAGAAAACAGTGATGCATTTTTATCTTTTTATATCTAGGTTTAATCCCTCTTATAAAAAGCTACAAAATAGAGTAAAATTACTAATAAAATAAAAATAATAATAATAATGTAGCCATATTTATTTAATGTATCCTGACAAAAACTACTTTTATGTGATATTTTAATTATTAACCAGTTAGAACAAATTTGACAGAAAACATAAATATCTTGTGAATTCATGTCCATGTGTTACAATGTCATTTTTAATTTCTGTAGCAAACATTTGTTAGTTTTATTTGAAAACTTAGTTAAACTTATATATATGTTTACATTAAATTGAACAGCTTCATCTAGAACTTAAAAAAAAGCAAAAAATATTGTAATCATTTTTTTTTTTTCTAATCATGTAATTAATATGTGGAGTAGAAGTAGGAGGGAAAATTGAATTATTTGTTTTATTTTAACAAAAAAAATAATTATCAATAAGTTTTTTTTTTTAAATATATCAATTTACCATAATAATTAGAAACAAATATGATTTCTATACATCCTAAAGTATGATGTTACATGTATGATTAAGTTAAAGAACAATGACAAATTTACAAAAAACACTTTTGAACATTTTAATGTGTTTTTCAGTGAAAGTGGTGACAACTTACATGAAAAAACTTATTTCAGATATATTTTTGATTCAGTTTCCCTTTTCTTTTTGTTTACAATTTAAGCTGAAGATATATCTTATTTCATGTACAGTTTTAAACAGTAAATGTTTTACTTGACATTGAAATGCCTTTCTGGAAAAACTGTAAACAAAAGTTCTTTTTCTTTAAAATATAAAATATATGAAATCTTCTTGAAGCTGTGAAAAAATATTTCAACTGGAGCTAATTTTATATTTCCTTCAGGAAAGAAAAATGTTATGTAAGAAACTATGTTATGGCAGTTCTTGGACGATCACTGAAGTTAAGCAACATTGAGTTTAGGCAATAACGAGATAGGTGACCACTTAGGAATACCAGGTGATGTAAGCTTGGATGTGTGGCTTGTGTGATGGATATTGGGTTAAAATTTTTAATTGGAAAGTTGAATTTCAATTACAGATGGGTTTGTCATATTCACTTACATGCCACTACCCTTGGAAAAGGTATAATCCACCTATTCTTCCCCACAACTATGGGTTAATTAGTAGAACTTGTATCAGAAAATCATTATTATCTCCAAAATATATTCTTACGATCTAAAAATATTTTCTGACTTTAGATAACCTGTTAAAAGTAGATATGCTGTAAAAAAAAAATAAATAAATTGATCAAATAGTCAACCAATACTTGATGCTTAAATGCCTTTATTGAAATTCTTTAAAAAAGTTTGATAGTAGTTTTTCCCATATTCTCAGTAACCTATTAATAGTAGTTTTTCCCAGTAACCTCTTGTATCCTAGTGGCTTTATTGCCTTTCTTGGGGTGAAATGATTAAACATGCATATATATAAAAATCTCTTTTTCATGATAAATTTCTATATAAGTCAATGTGTAGATCTACTGTATACAGTACTAGGATCTAATTACTCATTTGATATTGCAAATTACCTCCTCCCACAAGAGAAAAAGAAACAGCAAAAAAGATAATTATAACAATAGATGCTACCTTACTTTTAAATCAGCCATGCATAATGAAACCCAGTGGATAAGCAAAGGCAGGGGGTGAGTCATGCTGACAATTACATAGCTACAATGTTAAGGAGCTGCTTGATTGATGAGATTTGAGAGAAAGGGAGTAGTCTGAAGGAGAAGAGAGAGAGTAAAGAAGTCTGAAGGAGAAGAGAGAGAGAGAGAGTAAAGAAGTCTGAAGGAGAAGAGAGAGAGAGAGTAAAGAAGTCTGAAGGAGAAGAGAGAGAGAGAGAGAGTAAAGAAGTCTGAAGGAGAAGAGAGAGAGAGAGAGTAAAGAAGTCTGAAGGAGAAGAGAGAGAGAGAGAGTAAAGAAGTCTGAAGGAAGAAGAGAGAGAGAGAGTAAAGAAGTCTGAAGGAGAAGAGAGAGAGAGAGCAAAGAAGTCTGAAGGAGAAGAGAGAGAGAGAGAGAGCAAAGAAGTCTGAAGGAGAAGAGAGAGAGAGAGTAAAGAAGTCTGAAGGAGAAGAGAGAGAGAGAGTAAAGAAGTCTGAAGGAACAAACAAAAAGTTATGGTTTCTTTGATAGTTTCTTCAGATACATTTCTAAAGCTAAAGTAAGAAATCTAGCAGAATGTGTGAGTGAGGGTTTATAAAATGATGCCAACAGTGGAACAGGCATTGGGATGCTATAATAAACTGAAAAGAAACAAGGTGAATAGATATGTGCATGTTTATACGAATCTATGCAGATGTTTATCTTTCATATTAATTTCTTAATTTTTTTTTATTTCTTAATTTTTTTTTTTTTTTTTTTTTGAAGACTATTACTCTAAACTATTCCAAATTCAAAGGTAAAAGACATTTTATTTATTCATGAGAGCATTTAAAAAGCTATCTTATGATATACAGGAAGGAAAGAAAGCTATAAATAAAAAAGGGCATAAAATCCTAAGTACTACCATATTTGGGTTCACATAACACATCTTATGCAATGGCAAGTACGATAAATGATATTTTGGGAAATTTTACTCCTTTTGTAAAACAAATCTCTAACTATGGTTTAAACAGTAAAATTTACAACATGTTAAATCCAGACTCTGATATCATTGGCCATTTATGAGTACTTAACATTAAAAAGCATGTTGAAATTTCTAGTGCACATAAGGAAAGAGGGCTTGGAAAATTTTATCCTCATAGGATTCCTATGTCCCTCTTGAATGAAGGCAAGTGGGACATAGAAAACCAAAGCATAACTTACCTAGTGAGCTTGAGTAGATGGATGGCTGAATAGAGTTTAAGAGAGATAACAAAAAGACAAAATTTATTAAAAGCTACAAAGGATAGAAAATTATGGAAAGCCATGATTGTAAATACGTTGAAAGAACACAGTATATATCAGTGTGGAACCTGGAATCAGCAAGCTAATTCTCGCCTAGTCTAGTATGTTTACTCTTGCACTATTTCTTTTGGAAGAGGCATGAATCCATCTCTTCCTACTCAAGTTATAGGTTAAACAGGTGGAGAAAAGGGGGAGTAATGGATTTCTGGAACTCTCTTCTGGTTTCATATTTTTCAGTCAACTTTAATCTTCAAAAATTTAAATGCAATGTCAATTACTATCAGTTGCACTTATTTTTTTTTTTCCAGTCATTTCATCCCAAGCAAGGCAGAACTACCACTGGTGTGCAGGGGATACATATGAGATGAGTGATGAGAAAGAGAAACAAATTATGGGGGGGGGGGAGTCAGAAGGATGAGAACACTGGTGTGAAGAGAACTGCATGAGAGTAGAGTTGAAATGCAAAAGAATGTGATACAAGAGTTGTCAGGAAATGGATGCGAGTCAAGGAAATAAGAGAAGGCAATCGACTTTGAATTTAAATTCTTGGAGATTTTAGTTGTCATACGGAAGAGAATTCCACAAAAAGTAGAAGTTGCAGTTACATTTGATTGATTTCACTGTAAAAGAGTGGACCTAGTCATTAGTCTAGTAGCTTGACAATGACCCAATAACACCCCTGCTTCAATGTGTCTTAGTAGCTTTAATAACTTGCTTGGGGGTGGGGGAACTCTCTTAAAAAGAAACTTTTTTTTAATCATATCACCCCGAGCAAGGTGGTAACACCACTGATGTGCAGGGGGCTACGTAAGAGTGACAAGATTGGAAAAGAGAAAACTGGAAACCATATCCTAAACAGGGAACAAGGGATGAGCCTCTTCACCTGTTCAACAGACGTGGGTGGAGTGTGAACCAGGCGATAGTTTAGTCTATCTACTCCAATTAAGTAGACATTATACTTCTGGTGGCAACAAGTAAGTCATAAACAGAATACTTCATTTTGAAGAATGTACAGGTAATGTGCTTTGTGGTGCATTGGATATCGGCTTGGAACGAGAAATCGGAGAGCCGAGTTCGAATTCCAGCTGAATTCATTGCATTCACTTACATGCAAATACTCTTGGGAAAGGTATTAATCTGTCTATTCCTTCCAGTTATGAGTTAAATAACAGGATAGATTGGGTTCTATAACCTTGGTTGGCAACCAGTCTACCGCAGAAAGCAATGGCAACCTACTGCGGGATAATCTTCTGCCCAGTCATGTCTCTTTCGAGACATGATCACCCAAGCGTATGGCACTTAACTGACTGACAGGTAATGAAAGATCTGGCCATAAAAATAACCTAAGAGTTTATTTTGTCTGTATGATCAGCTTTTATTCAAAGTTTATTTTCAGAAGTACTAAAGGAGTAAATATATTTCTTGTGAACAATTTTTCCTCAACTTCTGTGCCATGTTCCTTCAGGACAAATGTGATCATGGCTCTCTACATTTTCTTGTCCTTTTAAGGTCTTAATAAATTTTATATTTTGGTTGTCTCTCCTAAACTCTGTTCTGCCATTTGCTTTCACAAACTGACTAGGTGTGTTACACGTTGTATTCCTCTGTTCCTCTCGTTTTCAATGTCTTGTGAGTATCAAATTTTCAAAACCCTCTTTCCTCATAAGAAAATTTAACTCTCTCTCTTTCTGATGCTACATGTAAATTTCCTCTAAAGCTTGTTGTTGCTCACATGTTTGGGCCATGGTATTCTCAGTATCCTTGTGTAGAATCATATTTCTGTTGCTCCGAGTCGCTTCTTCATCTGTGATGAGATTGTCCAGCATTCACTGCCATATTATGTAATAGTAGTCTGTTCTTTGTTTCTAAGTAAATAATCTGTGCAGGTATAGTATGTGGCCTACAAAATTCTGTCACTGGTATAGTATGTGGTCTACCTTAAAAAGCATCTTATAAGGATGTATTATAACTGGTTTGGATTAGGGAAAGTAATTAGTTTCAATAAATAGCCAAATCCTTATGTCTATAAATATACTCTTTGGTGTTAAACTTGGTAGACTACACACTATATCAGCATCAAAGAATCTTATTTATTTTATCAAGCATTAAAATCCATAAAATATATCATACATGCTGTCAGATTTTAATATGCAAGTCAATGTTTTCTCAGTAAAAATCGAATTACACATAAAATGTCGGGAAAATTTCCAGGATATATTTATATATTTGAATGTGAATGCCAGCTGTTTTTCTTAGAAATATTTACAGTAACTTATTTGGTACTGTGACAATTTATTATGCAATCATAATGTTCTACAGGGTGCAGCAGAAATATCTCCTACATGATAAGACATTAGTTAGATGAGGACAACACTGACACTAAAATCTTACAATTTTCTGGGAAGTACATAAAGTGGGGAGATATATATAAATATATACAATAGTATAGCTATTGATATTTACTTTTTAAAGGCTGCCATTTTTGTTAAATCTTAAGAAAGATATGATCTAAAATGAGAAACTATATATTGTAAAATTATCAAGTGATGGGGACACAGATGGAAATTGTGAAAATGTTGAATACAGACTATGCAACAATAAAGAATATTAAAACACTGGTAAGATATGAAATTAACAAGAAAAAATAGTCTTAAGAATGTCCCTCAGCAAAAAAAAAAAAAAATTGAGAGAAATGAAAAACAATAAACAAGAAAAGTGGATTGATCAGTGTGAAAATATATTAAGAATCTGATGTTGTAAATGGAAAAGATACAGAATATTAAGCATTAGCCAAAGATAGATAAGCAACCAAACTACCACACATAAGCAAAAATTAAGTTGAGTGAAGAAGTACAAGAAAACTTATTCCTCAACAATAATTTCTGTGAGGACTGTAGAGTTACATTAGGTGGATCTGATAACTGGTCTAGAAGTTGGGTTTTTCATGGAAATAATCAGCCAACACAACAAAAAATAACAGGAAGTAATGTATTCAGCAAGTTTTGTAGGCTGTAAAATGATAAATCCCTTCAAAGTATGGTATCACAATAAAGGCAAAGAATTATTCTAAGTTCTTGGCAAAGATGTTTTTATTATGATACAGATCACAAAAATAAGCTTTAAGCTATTCAAACAGGACAATACTTCTTCACAATCTGTCAAGCTGTCTATTGCCCAACTTGCCAAAAAATGTTTCAAAAACATCATATTAATGGAATATCATCCAGCCTATCCAGTTATTAATCTAATAAAAACTTATGGTCCTTCATTTAATATACACATGCATGAAAAAACAGTATTCAAATAATATTTGGAATGCAACAAAACTGCCTCAATTAATGTTTTCCTAGAATGTAAACTTTAACAAAATTAATGGTTGAAAACACTGATGAAGGTTACACAATGTCAGTGATCCTATAATAACATGAAAGGAAAAATATTTATTTATTCAACTGTATAGGACATTGTGTTAATTAAATCTAAACTTATTTATAAATGAAACTTTGTGTGTCTGTGTGTCCGTTACCTATAGACTCCGAAATGGCTGAACCGATTTTCTTGAAAATTTACACAGTTGTACTATAAGCGTCTGCAAGTGTTCTTAGCTAGGTTTTGTGTTGAGGTACCCCCCAATAAATATTGAAAATCAATAATCGAAAAAATCAGGTTATAGAAGGAGTGGTCTGATTTTAATAAAATTTGATATTCATAGACAAAGACATAAGAAACGATATTCAGAAGTTTCAAGGTTGCAGTTCTTACAATAGTACAGAAAATTTGATATCGATACCAGGAAATCAAAATTTGACTTACATCCATTCATTTTTCCTTCAGTCTACGGTTTCGCTTTAACTGGGAACAACTATTGCTTTTTAGTCTTTCATGCCAATGTCCAAAGAGTCTGAGCTCCAGGACCATGGATTAGTTTTAAAGCTTTCATTACACCCGAGCAATGCCAGGCTATACTTTTAGTATATGACATTTTTAAAAATTTATTTATAAATAGCAATTTGTAGTCCTTGGTTTGCATAATAAAATCTGATCTCCAAAACAATTTCTATGCTTTTAATAAAGATAGATATTATAAGCTGAAATCCAAATGCTATATTTCTCATATAAATAAATGTATGTCCTGAAAATGTTACCATCATAAAATGCTTAATACCAATTTGGTGAAAACTTTAACTTGTATAATAAACTTATAATAACTCTGGGATGGATCTGTTTATTATTCCATAACAATAGAAATCCCATCTGCCATTTTATGTCCAGTAGAAATGTACTTTAAATTTTTTAAAAAATCATTTCACCCAAGTAAGTCAGTAAAGGCACGAAGACCTAAGGGATTACTGAGTGTGAAAGAATAAGAAAAAAGATAAACATTATTAAGGAACAAGAACAATAGAAGAGTAATCAAGATGACAGTAGATAATCATCGATCATCAGTCAGTTAAGTGCCATACGTGATAGATGCTTTGGGCGATCATGTCTCGAAAGAGACATGACTGACTGGGCAGTAGGTTGCCATTGCTTTCTGCTGTAGACTGATTGCCAGCAAAGGCTATAGAACCCAATCTGTTCTATTATTTAATCCATTTCTAGAGGGAAGAGACAAATTAATACCTTTCCCAAGGGTATTTGTGCATAAGTGAATGTAAGGAATTCAACTGGAATTTAAACTCGGCTCCTCAATTTGTGGTTCTGAGTCAGTATCCACTGCACCACAATGCACATCCCATTGATCTTATAAAACTTAAATGCAATATACAAAGTTGGCTGGAAATCATGGAAGAGAGTTCCACAAGCACGAAATACAAGAAATTGTTAGCATAGAAATTATGGTTGTATCTGGCCAATTGTAAATTTATGAGATCTTCTTGCTAATCTAGTCCTGCACTTTGTAAAGTCTAAGTACCTTAGCAGACTGTCCATCTGAACAGTTACCATGAAAGTATTTATAAAAAAAGTGACAGTGGTATTGGGAAACTTCATTACAGTTATTGGAAAATAACTGAAACCAAAATACCAGGTCATATTGCTGATTATTCTTTAGATTTTGCCTAGAATCTCTAAGTATATAGCAGGAGCACCAGGCCATATGTGGCAGCAATATTCAAAGTATGGATGAATGGTAAACTTATAAATATGTAAGATAGATTCTGAAGAGAAAAATCATCTAGTATGACACAGTGAACCAACTTTCTTCTGGAGCAGATCAAGCAATTGGTTCAATATAATCTTTCCATTTCATGTCAGCTGAGAATGTAAGCTTGTGAAGTCACAATGAGTAATTCTCCTTGAGGTTGGCATCAGGTTAGGAGGTAGAAAGAGCTCTCTCAGATTAGGTTAATAGAGAGAAGTTAATATTAACAAGTCTTTCCTTTCTCCAGTTAACAGCAGATTGTAGGTTATTATCTTAACTGACAGTTTGACTATATTGAACTGATCTGACTATCAAGACAGAAGTAAATAGTTGTGTTAACAACATAAATACCAAGTTCAGTACTGACAGCATCAGGAAGTTCATTGATAAAAATCAAGAAAAAAATAGTTCCAAGGATAGTCATAGGGGACACCTGTATTAGAATAAAATGATCTAGAAGAGTGGCCATTCAGGATAACTTTCATTTCACAATTTTGTAAGACTGACTGAATTGGTTAAAAAATGTTCTACAGAAATAACATAACCTTTTAACTTGTGAAGAAGACCAGTTTGCTAAACCTTGTTGAACATTTTTGAGATGTCCAAAACAGTCCAAGCTTTACCATTCTTATCTAAAGCTTGATATGTTCTTTCAGCAACAATCATTAATATATCAGAAGTTGACCTAGAGAAGTGAGAGCCATATTATTTTTTTTTGTCTAAAAGGTCTTCCACTGATTAGGGTCTCTAGTAGTTTACCAAAAACAGGTAGAAGGCTAATAGGCTAGAAGAGTTTACAGGAAATAGCAGTCAGTTTGGAGTACATTTCTTAAGAACTATTAAGGATAACCATCAGGTCTACATACTTTGTGGAAATCTAGATTAGACATGATAGCAGAAAAGATAGTTATATGCACTGACATCTTTACCACAATTGGTTCCTTAACACCAATTTTATTGTGCAAACATTGGCTTGCATAATAAAATCAGATAATGTATCTTGGTTTCTTTTGGAGATAATAAAACCAATAATTTTGGTAGCTACTTTTGCAGAATCACTTAATTTTTACTTAAATGTTGAATAATTGAAACACTTGTTTACCTTTTG
Source organism: Ascarosepion bandense (assembly GCA_037127315.1). Lineage (NCBI taxonomy): Eukaryota > Metazoa > Mollusca > Cephalopoda > Sepiida > Sepiidae > Ascarosepion > Ascarosepion bandense. The sequence continues at coordinate 1,294,078 of JBBBDQ010000937.1, forward strand.
GGAATGTTCTACTAGTCTAATGATTATGGGCATAAGAATAGAAATTTTCAAGCCAAGTTCAAATGAGACCTTAGTCTGTTGCTTTTGTTTTTGCACTAATATCTTTGGGGACAAGCATAAATACATTTATTTTTCCCCAATCCCTTAAAAATAGGGGTTAAATTTCTTAGCACTTTAGCCTTGGGTGGCATCTTGTATCAGAAAAAGATAATTGAATTCCAAGTTGCAGAAAAATCAACAGAAAACTACCTCACTATATTTTTCCCCAATAAATCATTGTAATTAAAAGATTCAGTTCAAAATTCTTGGAAAGTTACCCACTATGAGCGACACCTGAAATGTAATAACAACCAAGATGAGAATATTCATCTGAACAAATCAATGTGTAATAAATTAGTGTTAAAATGAGCTGAATATAAGCCATTACATTCTTTAACAGATCAAAATATTTTAGAGTATTATTTAGAATATTTTCTTATTTCATCACAATGAAACCAGGCTCTTAATAAAACAGATTAAAATACTTGTTAACATGTTGAAAAGTACTTTTTAAGGTCTTCCTAGTAAGGCTGGCAAATTTATAGTACCCTACTTTTTATCAGGTTGTTTAAGAACATACCAAAACATATTCAGGTAATATAAATAATAATTTACCCTATTAAATATAATTCTTAAACAGTTCAATATAACTATGCAAAAATTCAATCAAAGAAGTTAACATAAATAATTACAAAAACTTTCTAAAGTCTTCTTGCAATTGTCAAGAATTTTATTTATGCTTAGGTACCTAATAGACTGTTTGTGTGTGTGTGGGGGGGGGGGGGGGAATTTTCCAACACTTTTTTTTTTTTTTTTTAATCATTTCAATCCGAGCAAGGCGGAAACACCACTGATGTGCAGGGGGTTACATAAATGTAAAAAGATTAATTAGAAAAGAGTGAGGAGTACAAACTAGTTAGAAAGGAACAATAGAAAGCTGAGAAAGCAGGTGCGATGACAGATACATAGGAGGAGAGAAAGGGAAGGTTATACAGGGGAGGGGAGAGAGCTAGAGGCCAGTGGTTAGTAGATGACTATTGACTTTGCATTTAAATTTCTGGAGGTTGTAGCCGTCAGGAAAGCAAGAATACGGGAGTGAGTTCCACAGGCGGGAAGTGCGAGAGAGGAAGCTGCAGGAGTAGAATTGTTGTCTGCATTTGGCTAACCTGACTGTGAATGGGTGGGACCCAGTTGCCAGTCTGGTTGCACGGGTAAACACCTGTTGAGGAGGCATCAGTGACTTAAGCTCGTCCGAGCAGAAGCCATGAAACTTCACGAACTTATTAACATTCCTTTGGTTATAGATTTCTAACTTTTTAACCTTTGAATTTACAACACCTATTTTATTTAGACACCTCCTATTTTTATATTATACGTCATCTGCAGACAGATCTGTTTCACTGTATCACAGCTTGTCAGTACGGTTAGACATCCGATTGCATCTAGCCAGGATTGAAATCCAACTGAATTGGCATCAGTCTACCTCATATATATTTTAAATTCAAAAAAAGAAAGAGCATACAGGTAAAATCCCCAAAACCAGATCCTATTAATATTAATTTTATTAAAATTAAAAATGATCCAGATGGAGAGCTTGATATAAATAGTATTATCTTTTTACAGAGCCAAATATCTATATTATATCAAAAAAATTCTGAATTCTACATTCATTGAATATCTATTTTAGCAAGAAAATTCACACTTCATCAGCAACGATCAAAAACAAATTTATTAAAAAAAAAAGCGAGAATTTTCTCACTGAAATAGCTATTCAACAAATGTAGAATTCAGAGTTTTTTATATAAAATATATATATTAAATGTTGCATTCTTAAATGTAAGCGTCTGATATTTTGCTTAAAAATGGCTTCCTTGTGCCTTTTTTGCACATTGTGGTGCAGTGGATATCGGCTCGGAACGAGAAATCGGGGAGCCGAGTTCGAATTCCAGTTGAATTTATTGCATTCACTTACGCGCAAATATCGTTGGGAAAGGTATTAATCCGTTTCTTCCTTCCAGTTATGGGTTAAATAACAGGATAGATTGGATTCTATAGCCTTGGCTGGCAACCAGTCTACCACAGAAAGCAATGGCAACCTACTGCGGGATAATCTTCTGCCCAGTCAGTCATGTCTCTTTCAAGACATGATCGCCCAAGCGTGTTTCACGTATGGCACTTAACTGACTGACCTAGACTTTATGAATTTAAGCATCCTTCTAGGTTGGTGGCAAGGTTTCATTATTTTATAGTTAAAACGGCAAGATTTAACTGCAAGATCTATATTAAGTTTCTTCTTTTGCACTTCTCGCATGTGGAACTCTCTTTTAGTTTCTTGTTTTCCAGTTAACTTGATCTTCAAAAATTAATGCAATCTTCCTATTCTACCTTCTTATTTCCTGTTCTTTTATTTTTCTTTCTTCTTAATGTTTTCTTTTTCTCATATTCCCATCTTAGTGATTTTATTACCTTGATTGGGGTGAAATGATTAAAAAAAAAGGAAAAATCCATGTTGCTCAAATATTCAAACAAAACCCTCAAATTCCACTTAATTTGACTGTTTTATTCAGATTCCTCATTTCATGCAAAATTTTCTTTGATTTAATCAAAATATCAAGCAATGCACAGTTTACTTAAAATATTTTCTTATGATGAAAATAGTATTAAATGACATTGCTGGACTGAGTTCTAAAGTGTAAATGATATAATTATTTATGCACAACCTCCCCATTTACTTTTGTAAATAAAATGAATACATTTTTAATTGGTTACTACTTTCATAGAAAGCATTAAATTATCAGTTTTTATGATGCATCTTATTGTTGAGCAGAATTTGTTGTGAAGTAAATAACACACTCCAGTGACTCATTTGAATTAGTCTAGACGCTTAAATAAAAAATACCATTAGAATCAGTCTTCATAGTATTTCTTATAGATGGAATGGTGGCTGCCTAAGCAAAACTTAATATTATAACTGCTAGAAAATAAGTTATTGCAGTGGTGATGAAGAATTGGAACTCATATGAGTATGACAGGAGTGACAAGGAATTGAAACTCATACAGTATATAACAACTGGAAAAAAAATACTTGTTTCATCAGTGCACAGGATACCAGTGACAATGAGAATGTTGAACCATGTTTGTTTAGTTTTTTTTTTTTTTTTTGTTCTCTTACTCATGACATGCTGCCAAATGCCATATCCAAATTTACATACAAGCCAGATTATAGAATTATCTTTTCTACATATTTTCAAAGATACAAGCAAATTTTCAGAGAAGAATGCAGTGACTGAGAAACTTTTGTTGAGAAAGTTAGCACTCATTGAACATGAAAAATACTGCAATTTTGTACTAATGAAAAAAATCTGAAATTTATTTTGAAGAAATAGTCAATATTCTGACAAATTTTAGTGACCAAAGCTCTTTATTCAACACTTGTTGGAAACACATGAATCTGAGAGAAAAAGGTGAAGGTTTTCTCACATCTGCTGAAATCATCAACTCAGAGTATGAAAGATCCAGACTAAACAAACTAACTCAAGAGATGTTTAAAGGTTTAATTTTTGTTTAAAGGTTAACAGCAAAAAAGACACAGAAAGATGGGCAAAAAGTCTAACAAAGCTTGAGCAAAATAATAAACTTATAGTGCAAAAAATACCGGATGAATATCAGAGAATTCTAAATCTGAGACCAATGCCAAAGAAATTCAGGAAGAAAAATGTGTATACATACGAACAAAAGAAAAATGTGTTAAAAGGAAAATCAGTCCATGTTTTAGATGTGGAAGGTCACTTCTCAGAGATAACTGTCCCTTTAAGAATTCAAAATGCTAGAAGTGTGGGAAAGTAGAGTATATAAAGTCACACTGTGAAACTAAACCAAGAAAAATTCTAATAGGAAAAAATTTGTACACAGTATTGTGATGGAAACAAAAGAAAATTTGAATGTGAAAATGCTACTAGACACTGGTAATGATATCACAATCAGTGAAGCCACATAGAAAGATATTGGAAAGCCTATATTAAAAAGAACCTCCAAAGTCATGAGTACTGTATCAGGTGATAAATTATTTTAAAATGACTTGTAATGTCTCATTCTGTAATAAGTGTGTAAAAGTTAAGGTAAAAGTTAAGTGTAAAAGTGTTGAAAATGCTATGAACTTATTCAGTACTGATTGGATAGAATTATTTGAGCTTTGGGAGTTGTCTATAAATGTTTATTGCAAAATGTAAGTGGACAAGCAATAAATTTTAAAAATATGGTGAAAATTTAAAGGAAGAATTGAAAAAATGTTTTCCCGATGTTGTTGAGTTGGGTCCATGTTCCAAATTCAAAGCAAAATTTTAAGTGAAGAAAAGGGGTTTGATACCGCCACACACACACCTACACACATATATTGAGATTGGTCTCTGTGTGGTAACAAGGAGATGATCATGTGGGAGCCTAAAGTTAGTTTTGGGATAGCAGGTCAAGGTTGGTTGACCCAGATACTCTTAGTAACAAACTGAAATGAAGGGTACCATTTGCAGCATTAGATCAAGTCAACAAAGAATTAGACAGACTTGAAAAATGGGTGTAAGTGAAATGATTAATCATTCAAGATGAGAAGCAACAGCAGTGGATGTAAAGAAAAAGTAATAAAATTTGTTTGTATTGATTTTTTGACAAGGTTAGTGTTTAGAACCCCATAACTATCTGTTACCAAGTCCAAAGAAAATATTTGTGAAGCTCAATGATGAAAAAATATTTTCAAAGCTGGATGTTTCTGAAGTGTATTTACAAATACAGGTTGATGAAGAATGTTCAGAGTTAACTGTAAGTACACACAAAGGATTGTGTAAGTTCAACTAACTTCCTTTTGGTATAAAAGTAGCCCCAGCTATATTTTAGCAAGCTATGGATACCATGCTTACAGATTGGGATTTGGCGGTTGCTTATTGGAATAATATATAACTTAAAAGTGGATCTAAGGAGCAAAATATTGGGCATGTGAAAGGTTTAAGAAAAATATGAGAGTATGAGTTCAAACTCAGAGAGGAAAAGTGCAAATTTTTTTTTCTTAATCTTTTGACCCAAAGCAAGGTGGTACTGCCAATGATGTGCAGGGGGCTACATAAGTCAAAGTTTAAGCAGGAGGAGAGAAAGAGAAAGACAAACCAGTTACAGGGGGTGTCCCAGAAAGGGCAACAGAAGGATGGGAATACAGGTGTGATGACAGTTGCAAAGGTAGAGTGAGAAAGGAAAAGAACATGATACACGAGGGGGATGTAGAAAGGACAAGGGGAGAACTGCAATCAAGTAGATAAGAGATGGGAATTAACATTGCGTTTAAATTCCTGGAGGTTGTAGCTGTCAGGAACGCAAGAATACGGAAGGAAGTTCCCCCAGGTGGGAAGTGTGAGAAAAGAAGCTGGTGGAGTAAAAATGTTGGCGGCATTTGGTTGATTTAGCTGTAAAAGGGTGGGACCTTGTTGCCAGTCTGGTTGCTGGAGGGGGCACTAGTAACCTAAGCTTGTCAGAGCAAAAGCAAGTTAACCATCCGTCCGTGCATTACAAGTCAACCATCGGTCCGTGCATGGAGTACTGCTGGCATTTATGGTCAGACGCTCCTGCCATTCACCTCAGTGTTATCAACAGGCTTCAAATAAGAGTCTAATGTCATAGGTACTGACTTGGTGGCTTGACTGCAGCCACTTCCTCACTGACAAAATGTGGCCTCCCTTTGTCTGTTCTATAAATACTTTCATGGCTTCTGCTTGGACGAACTTAAATCACTGGTGCCTCCACAACAGGTGTTTACTCGTGCAACCAGATTGGCAACTGGGTCCCATCCATTCACAGTTAGGTTAGCCAAATGCAGACAACAATTCTACTCCTGCAGCTTCTTCTCTCGCACTTCCTGCCTGTGGAACTCACTCCCATATTCTTGCTTTCCTGATGGCTACAAACTCCAAGAATGTAAATGCAATGTCAATACTCATCTATTAACCACTGGATTCTGGCTCTCTCCCCACCCCGTATATCCTTCCCTTTCCCTCCACCTATGTAACTGTCATCACACCTGCATTCTCATCTTTCTATTGTTCTTTTCTAACTGGTCTGTACTCCTCACTCTCTTCTAATTAATCTTTTTACAGTTATGTAGCCCCCTGCACATCAGTGGCATTTTAGCCTTGCTTGGGGTGAAATGATTTTAAAAAAAAAGCCATGATAATTTTTTACCTAAAATTAAGTACCTAAGGCAAATCATTGACAAAAATGGTCATCAACGAGATCTATTAAGGGCAAGGGCAATAAGGAATATGCCTCCACCAACAAATACTACTAGTGTGCAAGCATTCCTGGAACTAACAAACTATTATCACATTTATGTACCTAATATACAGAATTTGAGATCTCCACCGCATGATTAGCTTAAAAAAGGTGTAAAGTAGAACTGGATTAATAAGTGTCAAAAGGCATTTAAAGAAGTTAAAATATACCACCGCCAAACTTATTAGGGTATTATGATCCAAAAACTGAAATCATATTACCTTCAGATGCTAATGATTATGGCATAGGAGCAGTAATGCTACCTAAAAATTATGATGGTAATATGAAAGTCATTGCACATGCTTTGTATTTGCTATTACCAACAAAAAAAAATACAGCCAAATTAAAAAGGAGGTGTTAGCAATATTTGCAGTGAAAAATTTCACAAATTTATACATGAATGAAGTTTTTGGTTGTAGAGAGCACAGACCTCTATTATGAAATTATGGTGTGAACAAATGAATTCCTACACATTCAGTGGATAGATTAAAATGCTGGGGTACCATCTTAATAGATTATGATTTTATGATAGAAAGAAAGAGATGAGAGCATGAGAGAGAGGATGCAAGTTAGTGAGATAGAAGATGACTATTGACTTTACATTTAAATTCTTGGAAATTGTAGCTATTAGGGAAGCAAGTAAACGGAAGGGAATTTCACAGGTGTGAAGTGTGAGAAAAGAAGCTGCTGGAGTAGAATTTGCATTTACATCTTATTGCTTTCACAGTAAAAGGGTGGGACTTAGTTGCTAATCTTGTGGATCGAGTAAATTCATGTATAGAGGGCACCAGTGAGCTAGGTTCTTCAGAGCAGAAGCCATGAAAGTACTTGTAGAAGAGACACAGGGAAGCCACACTGCGCCGGTGAGAAAGTGACTATATTCGAGCTGCCAAGTCGGGATCAATCACATTACATATTCTTCGTTGAATTTTGTCAAGAACCCCTAGGTGGATAGCAGGAGTACCCAACCAGATATGGCAGCAGTATTCAATGCATGGGCAGATGGTAGATTTGTATATGTGCAGGATTGTTTCAGACGGGAAAAACTTCCTGGCCCTGCACAGAGAACCGACTTTCTTAGAATCCATATCTAAATCCACTGCTATGCAGGCATTCTACTTGAGGTCTGTTGTGAGAGTTAACCTGGGTAGGCACAGTGTTTTGCTTTAAGGGGGGCTAGCCTGATCCATGATAATGGGAGGTAGGAGTGATTGTCTGTGATGGTTAATAGATAACAACTTCATTTTAGAGGCATTAAAATTCATGAGCCATTTCTTACCTCAGTCCACCACAGATTGGAGGTCCTTTTCAAGCTTGGCAGCGAGGTTTGTTTTGTCAGCCTCAGCAGATTTTTGATCAAGGTGAAAGTAAACCATAGTGTCATCAGCGTATATGCCTACTTGCGATCTTATCACATCGTAGAGATCATGAATCTAGATAAGAAAAAGTGTAGGACCTAGATCGTTAATGTAGATGAGACAAGTGTATTTCCTTGAGGGACACTCATATTCATGTGATAGTATTGGAAGGCATGTCTGTTCAATACTACCTTCATTGTGTAATTTGAAATAAATGACTGGATTAGGTCAAACAATTGTCCAGTTAGCTTTTCAAATCCTTCTTTGGCCATGCCAATGTATTTTTGGATCTCAATGTTTCACTTTCTATCCTCTGTCAAAACACTTTCCAGGTATTTAAATTTCTTTCCTTGTTTTATTTTAGCTTCTCTGACCTGTAGTTATCATTTTGGGGTCTTCTTTTTGGTGATGACCATACATTCAGTTTTCTTTTAAGTTTATGCTTAGTCCTTTCTTCATGATTTTTGTTGCTACCTTCTGTGGGAGGTCCTGCATTCTCCTTTCCATGTCTACTATCAGCACTGTGTAATTAATTAACAGGTATTAAAAAGAAAATGTAGCTAAGGAGTCATAATAGCCTATATTTTGATGGAGGAAAATGACCTTTATAAAAAAGGAATAGTTTTGCCAGTCTGTTGTTATTAATGAGAAATTGTAATTGTAAATTGTTCCAGCCAAACAGCATCCAATTTCCAGGTTGATAACAATTATATTATTTGCACATCATTACTCACTGTTAACTGGCCAGGCTGTGTACAGTTGTTCTACTTTTATGCAACATTCCTTATAAATGGCCAACTTGTATATAAAAATACAGGTTGGCTATCAAGAAACTAAATGAAACAACACCATAATGACTATAAAAAAACAGCTGTTATGGGAAGGTATCAAAAGTATAAGCAGAAAATTTTAAAATCCCAAATTTTCTTTAGACATTAGTACACCCATCTTTTTTTCCTCTCTTTCTTCATTTTGGTTACTAATCCAACATTTTAAACACTCTCACCTTCCATAAGTTGATGGAACATGTAACTATTCTCTTGTACATAGTTATACACTTCCATTCGTAAATACTTTTGCAAAGACATACATGAATGAATGCATATATATATATATATATATATATAATTGGAGTCTAACTGTACTGATGAGCTGTGATACAGCGAAACAGATCTGTCTGCAGATGACAATATATATATATATATATATATATATCCACACACACACCTACACACATATACTGAGATTGGTCTCTGTGTGGTAACAAGGAGATGATCATGTGGGAGCCTAAAGTTAGTTTTGGGATAGCAGGTCAAGGTTGGTTGGCCCAGATACTCTTAGTAACAGATGTCTAGACAGGAAATAGACAGAAGCTAGACATGAGGTCACAAAACAGCAGGAAATAGAATTCATGCCAAGAAAAGAAAAGGAAAAAAGATAATGATGCAGAAAAGTTAATGTATGAAGGAAGAGATAATTGAAGATAGAAAAAAAGCAGAATTGTTTGAATGCAGAAAATATGATTTGAATAAAAGAATAAAGAGTGCGGATATTTCAAAATATTTGTATGCTGAAAGCACAACAGTCAACTGAAAGAAAATAGACAGTTGTAGCTATATATCAAGTAGACTGCCTTTGAGTCTGAAGTTGTATAAAGAGGAGGGAGTGAGAAAAGAACAGAAATGACAGTAAAATAAGAGAGAAGGAACTGATATAAAGATAAGTTATTATATTCTTAGACCCATGTTAGAACATGCATACACTTCCACGAATATTATGTTACCACGTGTTTATGAATTATATGGTTCTCCCCATTTTTATTTTGTGTTAATCTCTTGCATTCGTATTCACCTATATTCATTCATATTTGTTGATACGTGTTGTAAATTGTTATATTTGGATACCCAATGTAGTTAAAATAAGTTTTGAGGTTCAGGTCATTGGACGTTCCTATTCATACTTAGATATTTTTTTTTAATATTTTGTTACTTATTAAAATCTTAAATCAAAATCGTCACATTTTGTTGTTCGTCCTTGAATTGTTGGTCAGCACATGTGTTGATATTGAAGCAGACCTGGGAAGATTAACTTTCGATTATATTAGTCAAACAGCAATCTTATTTTATTATTTTTATTTATCATTGTCCATTTGCCATGATCTAGGAGAGATAACCCGTATCAGTCTATAGATGTGGAAATGTAAATATTCCCAAATCGACGTGTAATCATCTTGATGGTTATCGTCAAAGCAGACATATATATATATATATATATATATATATATATATGCGCATATACGAACAAATTTTGACTGGTATACAATCCATGAGAATTTGAGAAATAATTTTTTTCATAAAAATAGTAGCAAATTTGTTGATCATTAATGTACAAACTAGATGGCATACCTGATGAAGACTGAAAATGAATTTGCTGAAACACTACAAATAATGCAAAGAAAGGGCTGAGTTGTCCAAAAAAAATTGTAATGTTAAGATTTCTCTTGAAATCTATCAAATTCTTTACAGGCTAGGTGACTAAATTAGAAGCAGAAATAGCTACCATAGGTGAATATTGTCAGATTTTTTTTTCTGGGCTCTTTTTTTTGTTTTTTTTAAAAAACTGGAAGAGTAGAGCAACAAAAATCAGCAGTATGAATTATATTCTTTATTTATGAGGTCAAATATATTGGATTGGTTAGAAAACATGGTTGTGATGAGAGAAAGAAATGCCTTTGTGTTGGAGACAGTTTTACATTTATATAGAAATGTAAACAACTTTTTGCCCTATCATAACAATTTTAAAATTAAATAGAAACAAAGAAATTAAAATTATATCCCCCACTCAAATAAACAAAAAAAAAAATTCATATTTACATATTTTATTTTCTAAATGACATTAGAGTGATGTCCAACTACAACTTTTCTAGTCAAGTTGTATGTTTTAGGGAAAAGAAAAATTCTAAACTGGAATTTAAATGAAATAGAATGAAAAGGAAATCAGAAAGTGGTATCTTGTTTTACTTTTTCTTTTTTTTTTTTTTCTTTTTCAAACGGACACATTTTCTTTTTCCATATATCTAAATTTATAATTTTGGAAAGTGAAAATTTCATTGACATGCATTGGAAATTTTCCATGTTTTCATCTGAAATCAAGAAAATGCTAAGAAAATTGGACATAATATATGGAAAAAATGTGTTATCTCAAACTGGCACCAGGATGATATGGGTTTTCATGAAGTAGGCTGTGTCACAGTGAACAAAAAAAAAAATAAAAAAAAATAAAAACACCAAGTTGGAAGGTGGAAGACAAAAATTTATAATTAGAAGAAATACATGTTTTTCTTTAGTTTTCTTTTTTTTATTATTTAAATTTATATTATAAAAAAAAGTATTTAAATGTGTTATGCAAAATTTTGTGCACTGTCCTCCCAAATTAACAAAAACTGAAATAAATAAAATATATAAATACCATTACATATTTTTCTTTTATTGAGCCATCAACAATATAGCCCTTGGTCAAGTAAAATCCAACATTTAAAACATGAACTCTCCATCTGACGCTTTCTGAGACAAGCAGCACATATATATATGTTGTTTAAGATTTATCTGTAGAATACATCTTTTGTTTTCCTTTTCAAGGGAGGGGTCATTAATTTATTAAAAACCAGAAATATATTCATTAATCTGGAATGTGAAAAAACAGAAAAGACTTGAAGCTATTAACTATGTTCACACTGCAGACTGTATTTACAAATTTCTCCCAACAAAAGTTCTTCATTTCAAGTAAATTACACAAAAGAATCTTTTTAGTTAATTTCTTTGTCATGTTGTAGAACATGGAAAAATAGATTTTTCTTTTAATTCTAAAATTTCTCCCATTGTTCTAAAGCCATGTTAAGAAAAATAAAAATAAATATCAAGATACATGTACTTAGTCCTACACAGACTAAATATATGACCAGATAAGCAAAGCTTATATAGATATTTTTTTTTCAAAATCTTGGAGTTTTTGTTTGTTTTTTTTTTAAATTATTAATTCATATCCAGTCACTATTATTTGTATCTAGCCAGAGAGAGATGTATTGAAACAATGGATCTTCCATGAAATTAAAAAAAAAAGTAATAAAGATCACACAATTGACAAACTGGTAACATTAAAAGTTAAGCTAATTCAGAACAAGATCAATAGTCATATTTTTTTTTTTTTGACCTTCTAATTTAATTCCTTGTCCTTCATGTTTCCAACTGTATTATTTAGATATAATCTTATAAGGAATATTTCTTAAAAAAAAAAAAAGTCACTAGGGTAACATTTTAGTATCAAGGTTTTCAGTTTTTATATTGACTTGAACATTTTGTTTTACTTCCGCAATCTCTATCCTTATCAATTTTGTTCCTTATATTTAACTAGTGTTCATTAGATTTCAATTTTAGAATCAATTTTTTTTAATGTCAGTAACTGATCTTAAGCCTTCAATCTTGTTCAGCAGAGAATGACTTTAGAACATCATCCAATGAAACTTATTTTCACAATGATTTCAAAATAAAAAGTAAAAGAAAATAAATAAAAATATGAAAGAAATTGACAAATTCTGTATTTTCAGATGATGTATTTATTTAAGCAGTACATCGTTAATTGTGTCAATGAATTTGAAGGCAACAAATTTGTCGTCAAATTACAAATGGTAGTTCAGTACTGATTTTAGTTTTTTTTCTTGTTTTTTTTTCTTAGATAAAATTCAAGTTCCTCCATATTAGAGGACTATCATTTTCAGTGTATTAACAGTTATTTTTTTTATATGCACATGCATTGTAATTCAGTAATAAATAAAAATTTTATATAAAATGTCAATATTCTGTATGAAACAGGATACTGAAAAAAAAATCCTTAAAAAAAAAAAAAAAAGTGTTCACAAAAGAATTTGAGTTAAAAAGAAAAAAAAAAAACAAAACAAAACACCCTCACCTTCCATAAGATGATGGAACATGTGACTATTCTCTTGTATATAGTTATACACTTCTATTCGTAAATACTTTTGCACAAACATACATGAATGCATATATATATATATATGCACTTGTGTGCATATTTGTTTGTTTTTAAAAGTAGGACTCAGATGTAAATTTTAAGATTAAAAATCTCTCGATCAAATTGTGGATGGAATATGAAATCCAATTAAAACTAAGCAAAGGTATGAATGTCCCTTTTATATTAAAGGCTCACAACTAACCACAACAAAAAACCCAACAAATTTGATAAGTTTCAGAAATTGTCTTACAGATTTTAAGTGATAGCCTTGAACAAGCATCCATCTTATATGATATATTATATGGACTTCTTTCAATGAAATAATTTTTTATTTACTCAAATTTGTGTTTATTTGGATGAAGAAAAATGTTCCAGTTTCTAAATTATTCAACATTTGTTTATATAGGCTTAAATCTTTGATATTGAGGAGCTTGTTAATTCATGTATCACAGGGCTTGATTCTGTAAGTTTTAAGAGACAGAAAATTTTTATTCCAAACCAAAAATGAGTTTTGATTGTTCAATGAAAGAATGACAGTTGATTTGAAAATTAGTTATCAAATTTCATTGGGATTTTTTTTCTTTCTTTTAAATAAGCTTTGTATTTTTTGTGGTTTAATTATTTATTGTAGTATTTCTTGGCTCACATACTTGAGAGGATGTGAGAAAAATTGTCTTGTCATGGTTTTTACAACCAAACATAGTCACAGATCCATAACTATACAATCTTCTATACATAGCCACTAATATTTTTGACTTGGGTTTTCAAATAACTTCTTAGCTCTACAGTATGGTATTAATTGTAGCTATACTGCAGTTGTCATGGTTTTTTTTTTTATTCTTGTCACAACCCCACACCCCAAACACTCAAAGATACTTGTATAAAGTCATGTTTGGAAATACTCATAATTTATAATATTACTTTGAATGGTTTCTCAAGCTAGGAGAAATAATTGATGCTATAAAAATAATGCTTCAAATGAATGGTTTAGTCCATTTCTTCATCACTAAATTTTATTTAAATATTGAACACTTATTACTGAAAACATGAAGGACAAAAATAGCTCTTAGTTGAGGGAGGCAAAGTTAAACAAATTTCCAGCTTATATTGAATATTTTAATTTAAACCAGATTTTGTTTTGCTTTTTTTTTTTTTTTTCTCGAAAATGGGGAAATGTTTATTTTTCCCTTATATGAAAGAATTGAAATTAAAAAAAAATATATACTATGAGAAGTCATGTGATATGATGTTCAAAATAAATTGTAATGGAGATCTAGTAGTGCTTAGCATCACATTGCCCAAATCGAACAAGATGGTTTTTTTTTTTTTTTTGGTTTTTTTTACATTTGTCTCTCATTTTTGAGGTCTTTCCCTTTACAAAAAAAACAAAATTATTTGTATGGTCAGAACCCTTTCCACAAAGGACATGCTAAGATTTTTTTTTTTTTTTTACTATTAACTTCCCCCTACCCACCCACTTTATTTAGATTGCTGCTTTAATTCATTCATTTTATCAATTGATTCTGAAGATGTAAATCACAGACAGACTTCACAGAGGCCCTCAGAATGCAACAACTCACACCTTGTAGATATATACAGCTACATTTTGAGAACTAATTACTAATGATTTTATTTACAAGTGATGCATTAGAAATAAAATATAGAAATCTATGGAGAGTTTTAAGTTTAGTCTTCTAGGATAATAATTAGTAATTTATTGTAGGTGGGACTGGCAGAACAGGAGAAAGTTTGCTTCTTTTTTTTTTTCTATTTTATCTAGAAAAAGGGCAGTGGCTAATAGCTTTTTTTTTTTTTCCTTTGTTTAAAAAAAGAAAAGTAAAACAAAAAAAATCATATTCATTCATTGAAATTACAATTAAACTATCTACAAATATTACAAAAAATTAAACGATTAATACATTATTATTAATAATAATATGATATCATGCACTGGCGACAATTAAGAGCCAGTGTTGTCATTGTCTTCATAAGTTATTATACAAAATATTCACCTCCATTATTATTAGAAGTGAACATCAGGCATAAGAAAAAAAAATAATTTGGAGGTCAGGGTTAGGGGAAGCCACACATGTGGATGCATACACACACACGCACACATACATGCCTGAACAACTTAAAAACAAATACAAGAGTTAACACTGATTTCAGGACATATGAATTGATACTGTAAGATGTTTTTCTCTCTCCCGTCTCTAGCACCACAAAAATGATGGGATGTAACCTTTCAGTTGTTGTTCATTTTTCAGTCTGTAGATTAGAATTAATAATTCAGTCTGTAGATTTTATTTATTTTTCACAGGAAGGGACAAAAATGGGGGGGCTGGGGAATCCTGGCCTTTCCTGGCCTCAAAAAGTCAATCAGGGCAGGCTCTCAGAGACAGATGTGTGGTTCAACGGTTTGCTCAGACCAATGGACAGTTCAGTAGGGTAAATTTATTCTGTGGGTCAGTAGTTAGGCTAGGACACAGAAGCAGCAACTTCGCCTATTTGCAAGTTAGAACTGTTACTACCAGCTGTACTGTATGATGCATCCATACTGTTGTCCGACATTACGTCATTGATGTCGCTGGCATCACCATCTTCGCTGTTAGTGTCCTCTTGTTTAGTTTTCACGGGGTAGTCTCTGTCATTATCAATGTTGCCAGAACTGCTTGAACCAATCAACTGGTTTGCATCAAACGGGGAATTCATATTCTCATTGCCTGTTTAGGAAAAGCCAAAAAAGAAAAAAATATTGAATTTCTGTATTTTTTTTTTTTTTTTTTAAGTACATATCTTAAAAAATATAATAAAATAAACAAAACACTGAGCCAGGAATTTCAAAAACTCTCTTGAGATAGAACTTATGGTTTAGGCATGGCTTGCTTCAGCCAAGGTTAACAATGGGTCTAACAGCTTTTATGGAACTAACTTTGCCTTTGATAGTCATTTTGCCAAGATTATTTAGAGAATATATTTAAGGAAAAAGGTCATTAAGTGCTATATCTGATACATGCTTATACAATCAGGTCTTGAAAGAGACCTGATTCTGCAGTAGACTGGTTACCAACCAAGGCTGTAGAACACAATCTGTCCTGTTATTAAACTCATAGCTGGAGGGAAGAAATGGATTAATATATTTTCTAAGGGTATTTGTGTGTAAGTGAATTCAACTGAAGTTCAAACTCAGCTCTCTTTGCCATTCTGAGCCAATATCCACTGCACCACAAATGTACATCCATAAGTAAAAAGGTAGGAGGTTGATATTCATTTGCAAGTGTTATGGTTAAAATAGATAGGGTAATAATATAATAACCAGCTTAGGAAGACAGCAATTCACATTATTGAGAGCATTAGTGAACACAAAAATGTCAAATGGTAGTGAGTGTGAGTGCGCTTCTTAATTTTGAAGAGTTTAGTAAATATTTGTGCATTGTGGTGCAGTGGAAATTGGGAAGCCGAGTTCTAATTCCAGTTGAATTCATTGCATTCACTTACGTGCAAATACTCTTGGGAAAGATATTAATCCATCTGTTCCTTCCAGTTATGGGTTAAATAACAGGAGAGATTGGGTTCTATAGCCTTGGCTGGCAACCAGTCTACCACAGAAAGCAATGGCAACCAACTGCAGGATAATCTTCTGCCCAGTCAGTCATGTCTCTTTCGAGACATGATTGCCCAAGCATGTTTCACGTGTGGCACTTAACTTTTTTAACTTTTAATAAACACCCAACTCCATTTATTCAAGATGCAAGAGTATAGAATGAAGAAAATTACACTGGCCTACCAAACAGGGGTATGCTCATTAAAATTCTGATAATAAAGAGACACTAAATGGTAAGGGAGTATCTCTTCAAGAGTAACATTGTTCTTGATACTTTGTGTGTGTGTGTTGCTTTATAAAAAGTGTTAACTGTTTTAAACAGAACCTGCAATTTAAAAAACAAATCCCTCCTAGCTCAAAATTAAAAATGAAAAGAACTTTCTGATTGATTTTTACTAACTTTTCTATTTGTTAACCCATTTACACAAATAAAAAATACTTTTTGGATAAAAATTACCTAAATCATTTTTTTTGGTGGGGGGGGGGGGATTATGGCTTATCAATCCTTGGTGAATTACTTAAAAACTAAATTAAATTAACATCATTTACAGATAATTTCAGATAAATTTTCTGAAGAGTATTTTTGTAATGAACCATACAGGAAGTTTAATTTGGCTCTCATTTCTCATTCCAAACAGCTACCATTACACCATCTGCACATCCAAATCTTTGAAGACCTATTTCTAAGCATACTATTGGCTTAAACAGATCATAGACAATACTAATATTGTAACAGTTTATTTTTGCTGAATTTGTAGATGTACTATAAGTAATTTATATGGATATATATTTGAGAGAAAATGATGGGAACCCTACCTGGCCACAGGTTGCCGTATTTGTTGTTCTCTAAACTGACATCATTTCCAAGAGACTTGTTCAACATTGAAACATCTGGTTAAAAAATAGAAAATATTAGATAATCAATCAGAGTGTGTATGTTTATAAAGTAATAAAGGTCTTAATTAAAATGTGTTTTACTATAGTTATAGGAGAACTACTTTTATTAAAACGGTTTTGCAATTAGTTTGGTTTTTATATGGCTATAGAGATTTTATTAACTTTTTCCCATTAAATGTAAAGACTATGATTTGAAGAAATGTTTTTTTCTTTTTGCTTACCTTCAACGTAAGTTGTTCCACTCTCATTGTACCAAACTCGTCGGATGTCTTGCCGTCTGCTTTTCATTAAAGCTTTATACTCTGATATTCGAAGCTTTTTTCCATCAACAATACATGTCCTCTTTGGCCTTGGTCTGCAAGAAGATTTTGATCATATAGGGTTGCCTATTTAATGCAATTCATTGACATATATATATATATAGACAAAGCTTGACTTGGTCTGTTTTGTTTTTTTAATATATTATTTCTGTGACAATTATGTATCCATGATATTTATAAAGAAACAAATTGGTAATATAATGATAACTATTCAGCTACAGAGTGCAATTAGAATTCAGTAATAAGCTCATTTTTTTTCAAATTGAAACATTTTCATTAACTACAGTGTACTTGAAACCCAATGAAATATTTCCTCAATATTCAACAAGAGGCAATTTAAATTTTTATGATTAGCCAAGTAGCTGTTAAATAACAAGAATTTTTTTTTTAGTAGTACAGAAAAACTTGTACTTTTCTATCATTATAGCTTTCCTACTTTTTTTCTTTGTATGACCATATGGTAAACAAATACTTAATATTGGCTTTTTTTAATATGATTTTTCAAAATAAAATCTGGAAGAACACTCAAAGTAATATAAAACAGTTAAATGACTTACTAAATGTTATCTCTATTTTAAATGCCATGTTTGAAATCTGCATGGTGCTAATTCTGTGTCAATAGCACATATTGAGAGTTAAAAAAAAAAGCTCCTTTTATACAAAGTAAGTTAATATATTGTTACAGTTTAGAAAGATGCAGATTGAAGTACCACTAAATTGAATAGCCTTTCCAATCTGAATGTTTTCAAAACTTTTGTTTGTCACTGTTTACAAAGAGTATAGTCTCATTTCCAGTATTCAAAGCAGATAATGGAAATTTAAATGAATAATTTTCTTTTATAGCCAGTCCCAGAAACTTTTCTGTAGCACTTTGTGTATGTATTAAAATGTTTATATGTTTCCTGAAAACTTTCTAATATTTTAAGTGTAAAGAAAAAAAAAATGAACATTGTTTGTTTTTTGTTTTTTTTTAATTTATTACTTTTTCCTCTGCTAAAATTAACTTTTATTGCCAGAAAATTAAAATTTGGTAAACCTAAAGAATTGTAATATCAATAAAATTAATTAAAGTCACATTATTTAGTGAATTACCAGTGTATGATTTTCTGATATAATATTTATAAACAAGTAATTAAGATGGTGTATCTTGTAACTTTGAATAAGCATAAAACATTAGGATAGAATTTTTATGTCATGCATTTTCTTTCTTTTGACTAAGCTGGAGATAAATGTTACTTTAGAATTCCAAGAGTTTTACCAATTTTGACTTTGGTACTTGAATGTTATTTGTCATCAAATCACGGCTTGAGTAATATTTTGATATTGCCATTGATTTAAAACCAAAGTTCAGTTTCATTAAAACATGAACAGAAAATTTTCACTATCTGAATTTGTCAGTTCCTTATTTTAAGAATTTCTTATGTAGCATCAAAATTTACCATGATGATAGGGAAATTGCAGTGGTTCTTACCGATATCGATAATCTGGATGTTTTTCCATATGCAGTTTACTCAAACGCGACTGTTCCTCATAGTAGGGTTGTTTCTCTGCATTTGACATAGCTTTCCACTTGGCCCCTATGAAAGAAAGGATTGAATTAATTAAACAATCAGTTCTAATTCAGTTAAAAACTACAAGCTTTACTGATGATTTTGGTCCCTATAAAGATAACAAGCTTCAGCTGTTACTGTGAGGGAATGTTAGTCACATAATTGTTTATTGACTAAATAACAATTATGTACCCTACATGTTCAAGTATTATCAGAGGTAATGCAGGTAAATTTTTGAAGAGTTTTAAAATCCTGCATTTTCGGTAAACAGTTGCACTATATACACAGGTAATTTTTTTCTGGAGGGGTTAAGATTAATGCAAAAAAAATTCAGGTATCTCATATACAATTATATATGGGAAGCTATTAGATTTTATTAAGAGTTTGTATGTATAAATGTTTACTTACAATATTTTGCATAGATACATTGTCATAAATATGGATGTGGGTGTTGTGTGATGCATATTGATGCAGATTTAGAAATTGGAGTTCAAATTCAAGTCAAGTTCCTTACATTCACTTATATGCAGACACCCTTAGGAAAAGGGTATGGATTAAATAGTGAAAATGCACTTTTAACCTTAGTTGCCAACCAGTGTAGGAAAAGGACAACACTGAATTTAAAACCTGAGAAGAGTTATTTTGTAACCTGGTGGCATACTAGGTACCAGTTCTCTGTATTTGTTTTTTCTGAAAAGAGTGATTGGTTCTGCACAAACCTTCACCACTAGAATCATATCAGTTGTGTGAGTGATCTGGCTGTTTGCTACTAGACCCTTGTGTGTGTGTGTGTGTGTGTATATATATATATATATATATATATATATATACACACACACACACACAGTTAGACCAGTAGATAAATATTTATCTAAAGTGCTCAATGCACAATCAAAAGAACAGAATATGCAGAAAATGTTTGCCACTTATTAACTACCCAGGTTTTAACCATATAGGTATCATCAGGCAGTAAGGAAAACTGCATTTCTTGATATATGACTACCTCACTCTTGCTTGTCCACTCCCCTTTGATAGAATTCTGGAGGTTGTGTGTATATAGAATCTTAAATAATCTTAAATCTAACCAAGGTTTCTGATACTTTTGTGTACAAAATGAACTGAGTAGTTTAGAATTTTGACATTAAAATGACTCCCGATTTTTCATAGCAAAATGTCTGTTTACTGTAATTAATGTTTTTTTTTTCTTTTTTTCTTTAATAAGAAAATGATTGCCTCAAAAATATAAACAATATTTCTATTCTGGACAATTTTAATACTTTTGATTACTGCCTCTTTTCATCTAAAAAAAAATATCTTTGTGATAATCATAAAGTAGAAATTTTTATGCAAAATTCAAGATTATATCAACATTAAATTATTTAAAGACCCAAATTACATACCCAATATTTTGCTAATGTTGGAATTGTGCATATCTGGACAGGCCTTCAGAATTTTTCTTCGCTCTTCTCTTGCCCACACCATGAAGGCATTCATTGGTCGTTTTACGTGGGGCTTTGAGGGGTCAGGTTTCTCTTTATGTGCTCTTATTATTTTGGCACCAAACATTTTACCTGAAAATAAATAGATAAAATAAAGTAATTATTGATTCATAATCAAATTTAAAGGCTTACTTTTATTAAGACAAAACAAAGAGTTATAGAAGTAGATATGAAAATTGGGTGACTTAATAATTATGACTTCATTCCCTGGGCTGGATAGTTTAGTGGAAACAGGATAAGCAATAAGTGAGACAAGATATACCTAGACCTGTACAGTAGAACAAGAACTGACCACATTGATTAACTAGAGTCCTGTTTGAAATTCCCTGAAAAAGGCTAGAGAGTATGTTTGAAATGTTATGATAACAGTAAAGATGGGGACAATAGTCCTAATGTAGATAACTCCTCATTCCAGAAATTCAGACAGTTTAAATTAAAAATAACTGGCACTTCTGCAATTTACACATCTTGGCTGCTGTTATATATATATATATATACATGTATACACAACATGTTAAAATCTCCTCTTCTCTTGATAGCTTTAGGGTAGGCGCTCTAACTGATACCAAATCGGTTGAGTTTTGATCCCGGATGGAAGCAATCTGATGTCTAGTCATACTGATGAGCTGTGATACAGCAAAACAAGTTGTATGCGGATGACATATACATATATATAATTGAATTAAAATTCTTATTATAATGAATATTAATGATAGTTTAGAATTGAATACTTACTCTGAAGATGTTGGACATAAGTGGCTTGGTTATCATCATGAGGCATCTCTGATGGTATCATTACTCTATTGTCTTTACATGGACCCAGCTGGGAAAGTTGTGGCATTGTTGTTGATGGTACTGCATATAGTGGTAAATGCATTGGGAATACCTGGTTATTCACAGACTGTGATAACTGTCGCACGAACACCTCCTGTACAAGACTTTCCTGAGGATACATAAAATTCTATAGACATTCAATAATACTGCTTTTAAAAATGTAAAAGTGGGGGGGATAAAAATAAATAATTTTTTTTTTTTTTTTATAGCTTAAAAATTTACTTCCCACTCAATTTTATGTTATTTCTTACAGAGTTGGGAAATATTTTGTTAAACTGTATGTTGAATTATGATAATAGGTTGAAAATCATGAAACAATTATTGGATTAGAAAAGGAAATCAACCATCAGAGTTCAGAAAAGAATGAAAATTAATGGGAATGATATGAATCCATCTCTTCTCTCCCATCTATGAGTTAAACGACTGGGGAGACTAGGCTCTTTAACCATGGTTGGCAACTAGTCTAAGAAAGAAAACTGAATTCAAAAATTGTGTCTTGCCTGAGCTACAAACTGTCTATATAGGCATTGAAAAGATTATGGATCATGACTGGGGTTTGGATTATGATCATAAAGTTTGAATATTATACAACATGTGACTATTTGTTGCATAAATATACAGAAGATTGCAAAAGTAATATACAGTAAGTATTAAACCAGTATTATAATAGTGGCTCTGGGTTTCATTAAATACTAGAAATATTTTTTATTATAATACATTTCTTATTTTTCAAGAATTGACAAATGCTTTGTAGATAAAGGTGAGTGTGGGAATGATAGGTTTGCATAATCAATACATTAAGTTTGGTATGCATCTTTTGTTTTACAATACTGTATACCTACTTTTGCACCTCTTGTTGATATGTCTTTAGTGAGTTAGATTTTTTTTTATGGCACAAACAGTGTACATTTTAGGTGGAACAAGTAATGAAAGACGAATAATATTCTGTTGTAAACCAACAGTTAAATTTGTCATTTTGAGAGAGAGAACAAACAAACCAAAAACAGTTGTAATATCAAAAAACATTCTTAATTGGTAAAAAACAAAAAAAAAGATTCCACAAATGTTCATAAGAGTAGTTTTTATATTAATTATATATAATAATATCCTAACAGTGCTTACCTATATTTTTTTCTTTTTGTTTAAATATATTTTTATTTTATCATTATTTTTTTTTTTATTCTTTAACAGTGAGTCATCAAAAATTATATATAATCATTAATAAATAATAACCATATCTTTTTAGAGAAGGACCTTGAATTTCATAAAGCAAGTGAAAGTCTGTTTCTGTATCCTGATATTTTAACTTTCTTACATTAGAAAGATAAAAGGCAGGGAAAAAAATTGAAAAAAAAAAAAATTATATTGAATATTAAAATTAAATTTAAGAATTAGTCACCATTTTCTTCTCTTTTGGAAGCATGCAGTCAGAGCATTCAGTTTTATTTGCAGGAAATTAATGAATCCTACAGTTACCAATTAGTCATTTAGACTTGAATCAAGACTGAATGATGACTGTATTGTTGAAAAAAGTTTAAGTCAATTGACCTCCAATTAGACATCAGTTGATGATACCCACAGTTTAAGGATGAAATGTATTTACTACCAAAAGATGTATCCTCAAGTGGTGGAGAAAACAACATTGACTAACCTTTCGATTTTTTTTTAATCATATCACCCCAAGCAAGGCGATAACACCACTGATGCGCAGGGGGCTACATAAGGGTAAAAAGAATGGAAAAGAGAAAGCCGGAAACCACATCCTAAACAGGGAACAAGGGATGAGCCTCTTCACCTGTTCAATAGATGTAGGGGGAGTGTGAACCGGGTGATAGTTTAGACTATCTACTCCAATTAAAAGAAAAGAGTGAAAAGATTGGAAAAGAGAAAACTGGAAACCGCATCCTAAACAGGAAACAAGGGATGAGCCTCTTCACCTGTTCAATAGATGTGGGTGGAGATTAAAATGAATAAGCATATCTGCTATCAATAACCTTACATGTGTAACTATAAACTTATGTCTTCAGGTCTAACTGAAACTTGCTTTCACTACTGCTACTTTCTTTTAAGTGCAACAAAACACAAGTTCTATCTTTTTATACTGGCAAAATAAATAAATGGTACAAAAATTTCATGCTACTGACTCCACATTATTTTTGCAAACTAATTGCCTGTAATGTATTTGGATAGCAACATTCCAGAATTTGCAGACTCCCCACAAGCTCAGTTGTGATTCACTACACCCCCCCCTCTCAACCATCTTCTGGTTTCCTGTCCACTTCTACCACCCCACCACTACTGCTGACAAATGTAAACATTTCTTCACTCATTTCAAATACATATACAGAGTGGGTCATATTTTCTGGGACTATTATTTTTATTATTATTACTGCTTTTACTATTACTGGTTTAAAAAAAAGTCAAAAGAAACTTTAATGTACCATTAATAATCACATTTCTATGTTTATTAAACTTTGTCATCCCTCTCACCTTTCCTTTTAACTTGATATTTAAACTAGGTTACCTAACTTTTTGTTTTTTTTACCGTAAGTGACATGAGCAATGATTATTTTTTTTTATTGTAATTACATTTATTGTTCAAAAACAAACATTTTTCTATCAGAAAAGAAATTGTGGCTTTAAAGACAGCTTTTGCAGAAGTAATTCCTTGCAAAAAATAAAACTTCATTTAACTTTTCCTGTTTGTTTTTTTTTTTTTTTGTGATTTTTGATAATAGGTATCAATTGATAGGCAAGGACAAACAATCAGTGTTGTCTGGCCATGGTTGGCAACCAGCCTTGGAAAAGGAGAATTCTAAACTCAGAATAGTTGCAGTATAAACCACAGGTTGGCTCTATAAGCCTGAAAAAACAGGTAATTTTAAAAATGAATAATGATGCTGAAAATGGGAAATTGTACTGATTTGCAATGTACGTTCAAGTAGTAAAAGCTCTGATAAGCAACTGACCAACTTATGCATTGCCTTTCAAGGATATTAAATTAGGATCACTAAGAAAAAAAAAACACACTACTTAAAATCAATTTTTTTTCTACTCATAAAGGATTCAAAATTAACTGTTGCAGGGACTTACCTTTTCTGTTTCAGATGGAGAAGGTTTGCCATTAAGTGTGGCTGCATGGGGAGAGAGATTGTTCAAATTTAATCCTCCTGGTACTGAAACATGATTGGGAAGACTTAGGTATGGATTGCTCACATATTGTGGGGGTTGGGCAACACCAAAAGGAGTCCTGCTACCAACTAAAGTTGACATGTCTGTTGGGGAAGAGGTTAATGGTTGACGCTGATGGTTGCTATGAGCTGGTGGTGGGGTGATGATTTGTTCTGCTTTAGTTTGGGATGCACCTAAATTGACAGAGTCTTCAGATGAGGACTTTTCAAGTTTCATTTCATATCTTGGTTTGGACAGATTTAAGGGCATGTCTTGATCATTGGCGGCAGCAGCAGCTGCTGCAGCTGCAGCTGCGGCTGCAGCAACAATGGACGCATTGTATCCTGATGAATTGTTTGCCCAAATATGGTTGGCTTGGGCAGCAGCTGCCACTGCGGCAGCGGCGGCATTTGAGTGAGGTGAAGACACTGGGCTGGTTGTACCATGGTGCTGTACGATGGGAGAAGGCAATGTTCTTGGTACTGATGCCGATGTCGAATGGTATGGTGAGGTAGCAGAGTGAGGAGAGGATGAAATCCGACGAGATTCCACTGTGACTGGCGATGAGATTTTGGAGGAAGAACATGATTGACTATTCACAGCCGTTGAAACTGAAAAACAGAATAAAAAAGGTTATATCAAGTGCGGCAAAAAGTTTTTTAAAAATTAAAAAATAAGGGCTTTCTATGTTAATTATATAATAGTTTCTCAAATCTGATTCTTGAATACTTTGAAAAGACGAATCCTATAATTAATGTTCAGCTACTTGTTTCTGAGTATTCACTATAGTAGCAGGCTGAGGCACATAGAGCCTACCTTTGGTTATACTGCTGTGCAGACTATAGTTACAGTTTCTGAGAGAGTAGGGTGATCAGCATTTTGAACAAGGCCAACATGTTTGCAAACCCTTGTAAATTTGTTCTAGTAAAACCTTCAATGATTTTCAAACAGTCTAGTCTTCCAAATTTCACTCACAAGACTTGGGTTAACCCACAGTATAGTTTTTGGCACTTTCCAAATGTGCCAAATGCTAGAATCACTTTACAGTGCAGATAATATCAAGAAGTTACCTCCCTCACAAACTGACCATGATGAGATTAAAACTCGGTGGGTGGGGGAGATTTTTTTTTTTTTTTTTTTTTTTTAAATCATATCACCCCAAGCAAGGTTTTAATGCCACTGATGCTCAGGGGGCTACGTAAGAGTAAGAAGATTGGAAAAGAGAAAACCGGAAACCACATCCTAAACAGGGAACAAGGGATGAGCCTCTACACCTGTTCAATAGACGTGGGTGGAGTGTGAACTGGGTGATAGACTCAACTATCTACCCCAATTAAATGGTCGGAAAGAAAAAATAGTAATTACTCTGATACACATTCATCTCTCTCTTTCATATCGCCTCATAATTACAGCTACAGAAAATGTAGCAGCAGACCTACATTCATAAAATTTGACTATATTTTTATATTCTCTGTAATTTTAGTGGAATTCAGTTGTAATGCTAGAGAATAAATTTCAGGTGGTTCAATACCCCTCCGCATGCACACGCTTATTTTTTCATAAATTTTCATTAGACCAATGACAAAAGTAGATATCATAGAACAATTGTACAATATTATTTGCTTGTAAGTGCTGAGCAAATATTTATTGACTTCCAACATCCTAATGTTAATAGCTCTGTTTGTCTATTTCTTCAAAGGCACTTTGTAAATAATGTATTACACAATCACTAAATCTATCTGAATATATTTGTTAAAGCTTAAGAGTCATGAACATCATATCTATAAGAATCAACAAAGAATATTTCTAAAGGTAAATAGATGATGTGAAACTGCAATCAGAATGCTAAAAAAATTATTAGATTCATAATTAAACTTTACAAGAACAAGTCTTTCCATATGTTATTTCTTGCATAGTGCTACTTAACCTGTTTTTAATTGTTTGAATTGGTCTTTTTTTATGTTATTTTTTTTATTACTTACAAACCTCTTTCTTAAAGAATGGCATTTGTTTCAATGAGTAAACTGGTCTCAGCTGGTATTTTTGAAAGGTTTAGCTTGCAAACACATATCTTTGCACTTTTATATACTATAAAGGAGAAGCTGTGACAAAGGAGAAAAAAAAGATTAATAGCAGTAAATAGGCTGAACTGTTTTTTTCCATGTTGTGTATATATACTCAACCATTTTTTTCTGAACAATTAAAGATTTTAGACAAAGAAAAGCCTTGAAATTCAATATATTTAAGTGATGAGTATTTAAGAATATTTGTTTTTCTGACTATGCTTAAAGAATACTAGAACAAGAGACATAAAAAAAATGAGAAAAATCTTGAAAGATTTTTTTTTATTATAAAAAGCAGACAAAGCAATTCTCATTAGTTGTCAGTAGAAAATATTAAAGAAAAAACCTACAATCCTATACAGTTGAATCCTATCATTATCACGATTCAGAGTGGAATCAAAGGAAGTCAGTTTGTCATTGACTTGGTGTAGATGAAAATTCAGTTTAATGTCAGATATTTTTTCCATTGGTTGGAAGTGAAGTACAGAAGTCTGTAATCATTTTTGGTTGACATGTAGCATGAAGGAAATGTAATCTGGTACCAGCTGGCAATATGGAAAAAATGCCAGAACCAACCAAGCCTGATAAGCCATAGAAATATCTGATACCTTCTCTTTCACTCAATCTAGACTCACAAATATCTTGTTAATATGCTGAGTGCATATTGTGCTATTATTATTATTATTAGAATATTCAGTGATCAACATCCATTCTAGGAGAAAAGTAAAAGAATTTGATATCAACATATTGCCATCATTTCCACTGGAAGGAAGTTGTCCCCCACACCAACCAATCTTTTTTTTTAAAGAAACAAAGAAATATGGCCAGTGAGAAATTTGACCTTTTTGGCAGGGTTAGAAAGCAAAGTAATTTGTGTGTCAAGAGGAAAGAGGTACAAAATTAATTTTTATCAAATGTTTCAATAACTATTTGAAGAAACAATTTTGATTGAAACAAATTCTTATTTAATGAGATAAAGTAAAAATGAACTTTCTTTATTTTGAAGTTTCATATTTTTTTCCATATGTACATTTAAATCTGTATATCTTATCACTTAGTTATGTAGGGATTAAATAAAAGTACAAAATAAAATAAACATAAAAATCTCCCAGGATTCCTCTGACAGGAAAGACAATTGATGCATGCGCAGAAACGAGAGGCTCCTTGGTGCCAAAAATAAACTCGATCTCTTTCTCTGTTGGACTGTTCAGGAAGGAATTTCCCCAACAAGAGGTCGTCGGAACCAAAAGAATAAAGTCAGTGTCCAAACTCTGTATCTTTCCTTTTCTCTTTGCCTATTTATTTTAGCGACGAAAGCCATTCAACAAGTTTTGGATGTTTAGGCAAAAGAACCAACCCAGCAGTAATAGCCATAATATTCCATAGTTATTAATTTGGCAAATATGAATAAATGAATAAATGTTCTTGTAAGAAAATAAAGTGTCAAAAAGTTGTTTTTTTTTTCTTCTCCCGCATGCCACCACATTTTTAACTACCTTCTCTCATTGTTTTTAAAAAAGCAATGATTAGGATTAGAATAAAACCTAAATATATGAAAGTGGATTTATACAATTGTTTTTGTTCTTGAGAATTTACATAAAAAAATAAACATCATTTGTTAGATTGTTATTTACACTATTATTTATTGATATGGTTGGCAGCTAATTGTCAATTGATTCAAACTTTATAAAATTTTAGATAGTAAAGATTTTCTTACAGTTGGTTCACATATTTTAATAATTTAGTAAATACTTATAAATTTAGAAATAATCTTTTTTTTACTTATTTCTTTACAAATTAGTAAATGATATTGTATTAGTTTTTACAATGTTGTATACATAAAATTATTCTTGTAAATAAACAATATATAGCGTTTAATATTTTTGTTATAAATTCTCAAGAACAAAAGCATAACTTCACTTTCATCATATGCTTAGGTTTTATTCCTATTCTCGTAATTGCTTCTTAAAACAAACATTACTGAGGTGTGAATGTAGTTAAAAAGTGTTGTCATGGGAAAAACAGTCCTTTTGTCACAATGTTTTTTTGCAGGTACATTTATTCATGTTTGCCATTAAATCTTCTACCATTCATATCAATTTAAAAGAAAAATTATATGTAAAAAAAAAAGTTTTATTCTTTAGATGTGTTGAGATAGTCACATGCATTTCAAGTTATTTGGAAGAACATTTTTTAAGCAGCCATGATCTATAATAATTATTTTTATTTAAAATTATCTTTGAGGGGATATTTGATGAAAAAGCATGCTTCTTTTAATCAATCCATACAGAAAAAAAATAAAGAAAATATTTTTCTGGGCCTTTGTCAATACACAAGGGATACCCAGTTGAATATGAATATAACCCTATCCCATAATGAAGACCCACTCAGATAGAAATAACATAGATTCTTATAGTAGCACTGATTTCACTAACTGGTTACAAGAAAAATCTTCCAAGAGAAAGAACATAAGAAATGATTCCTTAGAGACAGATAATGTTATCTAAAATCATCAGGCAGATGAGCTCATAGCTAAACACTATAAAGATTGGAGCACATGGTAAGACAAGCTGCAATGAAAAAGGAGTTAGTCTGTTATAATAGTTGCTTAGTTAATTAAAGTCAAAGTCATATAGGAAAAAGAAAACAGAACCAGAAAAACCAAAGATTTTTTTTTTTTTTAATCGTATCACCCCGAGCAAGGTGGTAATGCCACTGATGTGCAGGGGGCTACGTAATAGTGGAAAGATTGGAAAAGAGAAAGCCAGAAACCACATCCTAAACAGGGAACAAGGGATGAGCCTCTTAACCTGTTCAATAGACGTGGGTGGAGTGTGAACCGGGCAATAGATCTATCTACTCCAATTGTTTCATTTCTCTTTTCATTCTTAGTGTGTAACAAGAAAAGCTAATAAAAAATAAATATGGCAGATTCCTATTTTAAGAAAAAAAATGTCTGCTAGATCATAAGAATATATTTTTTGAAGGATATGACTGTTTTGACAAACGACTACATTTACATAATCTTTTAACTGAAAACAATATAGTTTCCATCTTTCTCACAGTCCTATCAATTGGAACTCATGGCAGTAAAAGTTTACCACTGAAAATGATGATAAACTTTCACTTTCACTCAAATGGGTGATGCAATTGATAGATGGATTACAGCCATATCACTTTGAAACACTGGTTAAATAATGTCAAGCCTGGTCAGTATCTAGATGTATAACTGCTTGGGAATACTAATTAACAATTCTGTGCTATTATCTATTACTCCACCCACACAGCCAAGCTTACAGCACCTGATCTTCCCAAGTGGTCACCCATGTACATAATGGCCAGACTTGGCATGATGTGGCTGAGTTTAATTCTAGTTGAGTTTGCTATATTCACTTATACTTTCTGATTAATTTGTGTGTGACTCCACAGCTTCTCTCCCCAGCTATATGGATAATTAGAACTTTTATTAGTAAATCATTATCTCAAAAATTCTTACAATCTAAACATATTTTCTGGTTTTAAATAACCCACATAAATAAATAAATAGGATTGAGGATTCATCCTAAACTATAGAGTTCAAATAAGGACTCAACTTGACAAGAGATCAAATAACTTTTATTTAATTATATACTGGCATGACAAGGTTCAGATTAACCCCCAAATTATAATTAAGTCTATTTTATACATCAAGTAAGACTCAGCCCACATTTTCTTCATTCTAGGTAACTTTATTTTTAAAGTAAAATTTTCAACTTTCTCAAATTTTAAACATGACAAAAGTCATAAGTTGAGAATGACCAGATGTAGCTAAAATTATCTGATGCTAATAAATAAATTTTAGTGTTGAGCCATGATGATGCTCGGTGGAGTAACTCAAACTGAGGAATCGGAGAGCCAAGTTCAAATTCCAGTTGAATTCATTACATTCATTTATGTGTTAATTCCCTTTGGAAAAGTTTGAATCCATCTCTCCTCCCCCAAGCAACGGATAAATAGCAGAACAGACTGGGTTCTATAAACTTGGTTGGCAACCAGCCTACTGGCAACCTACTGAGGGAAAATTTCCACATCACATGTGTGTGGGGACCACTTGTGGAGCCAAAATGTCCTATGATAATTCTTCTAGGGAAGAATCCAGCTCAGTCTGCCCAGGGTGAATGCCGACATAGACAGATGATAACATTAGTTATTTGTTATAGACTGATAGTGAGTTTGATCCTAACTAGTTGTTTCCACCTAATGAGATCAATGGCACAAAAAAAAAAAAACTTTTTTAATGTGCCATATTTTTTCAGGACGTGTGATCATGGCTCTTTACAATTTCCTATCCTTTGTAGCTCTTACTAAATTTTGCTTTTATGCTCTCTTAATTCCTGTTCTGCCAAACATTTATATAAGCTCATTAGATTGAGTATTGTAAATTACCTGTTTTGCTTTTATAACAAATGCTGAAAATAGTTTATAACTGAGGATTTAAACATGCAGCAGTAAAAATATAGAATAGACCTGATAAGTCTTTAAATACTTACTTGTTGATCTAACATTACCTTGTTTAAACAGCTAAAATATTTCCATATAAACACACATTTCATGTCTTAAAAATCTAATTATGACATAATTAGATTTTTAAGATGAACTTAATGCTCTATGGCTTATTTAAAACTTCTTGAAATCTAAGACTGGTGAACTTCAGGATAAACTTTGAACTTATATATACATATAAGTAGTTTTTTGTGAGGTTAGTAAAACTATATATTCTTTTTCTTTTGTGTGTCTAATACCTAATTATTCCCCTTAATTTTTTTCTTTCTTTTTTTTTTTTTTAACAACAAAAAAAAATCTAATATTAAAAGAAGATAATGCATAAACTATTTGGTTTAAGAAATGCAAGTAAACTCCACCCTCACTTGAAAGAAAAAAAGTGTGTATACATCTATACTTGTGAGGTGGGGATGGGGAAATAATTTTTAAGATTACTGGGGTCCAGGGGGTAGGATCACTAACTTTCCACCTGCCATCCCTAAACAGAGCTAGAACACAGAAGATATTATTATTATCATTTTTTTTTTTTTTTATCAAGCAGATAAACTGATAGGTTATTTTCGTACAGAAACCTCAGTCACTCAGTACTCAGGTAGCCAATAGTAAGAAGAACTGGAAGTGTGCAGGCATGGTGGATGAAAACTTGTGCTTGTATGTTTAAAGCCTTAAAGAAAATATGTATTATTCCTGTTGCAGTGTGTGTTTCTTCATGTATAGGGTGTAAGGCAGGTAAAGAAGTCCCAAAGTTAGAATTTTCATAACAGATTTCCTGTGGATAATTTAGAGTTATGTTTCTATTTGTTTTGTAGATTCTCAGCAAGGAGTTATTTACAAAATTTTTTTTTTTTTTAATCTTTTTTGATTTCTTTGGATAGGTCATCTAAAATGTGTGTATTGGTTGACTACTTACTAGTCAAAGTCAATCTTGTAGGTGAGGGAGTAAAGAACATATGTTAAATGGACTACATCTTCCCCACAGCAATATCAACAGTCTTGTTTAATAGATATGATTATCTTATTTTGTAGTTTAAATAAAATCATGTTGGCTGTGGTCTCCCATCCAACCATTAGAAAAAGCATGGTCCCAATTTTATCTCTTCAGTTAACTTGAAAACTTCTCCAAGATGTTGCTAACAAAATATATTAGCTGTATCTTCTATGTTTAGATAATGTCAATCCAAACTATGACTCCACAAAAAAGTGCTTGAAAAACACAAGAATTAACTTTTCTTCCTAGAGAAGTTTCTGAGAAGGTATACAGATAATGTAATAGATTTTTTTTTTTTTAATCATATCACCCCAAGCAAGGCAATAACGCCACTGATGCGCAGGGGGCTACGTAAGAGTAAAA
The DNA here is from genome assembly GCA_037127315.1 of Ascarosepion bandense. Lineage (NCBI taxonomy): Eukaryota > Metazoa > Mollusca > Cephalopoda > Sepiida > Sepiidae > Ascarosepion > Ascarosepion bandense. The sequence continues at coordinate 1,326,643 of JBBBDQ010000937.1, forward strand.
AGATTGGAAAAGAGAAAGCCGGAAACCACATCCTAACCAGGAAACAAGGGATGAGCCTCTTTACCTGTTCAATAGATGTGGGTGGAGTGTGAACCAGGTGATAGTCTATCTACTCCAATTGTCAATATGGAAAGAGGAATCAGCAAGCTATGTTGATGGAGAAGGCAACAGGAAACCACTCCACTGTCTTTTCCCAAAATTGTACAAGTAATTCACATAGAAAAAAGGAATCTGCAAATAGTCATGATCGCCTACACTCTGAACGGACATGGCATTTTATTATATCATGGTTCCTGAGGCTTTGTGGTAGCCAGGAAATCTTATGCTGACTATGGCGTTAAAATCCTGCAAATGTGGAAACATTTTGTTAGTTGTTTCTCACAATGAACTTCCTGTTTATAGAGGAGTTTTTCTTCCTGAAAAATCATAATTGATCCTGATAAAACTAGATTCTCTGCTAGTTTGCTTAAGAAGAACTTTAAATTGGATTCTTCTATCAGTGCCAGATGTCCTCTGAGCCTTTTCACCAGCCGCAGATGACAATCAAACTGGGAGGTGGGGATCTCAATAAAAGGAAGTTAGTAAGGTTTTGTTTAAAAGAACAGTATAGTGTTTTGTCTGTAATGTGTAGATATGAAGAATTGTGGTTTCCAGCTGTTACCATTGATGGAACCGCTTCGCAGTACAACTTGGCAATATTCTTCTCATTTTTTGCCCTCTTTAAAGAACTAAACACTTTAAATCTATTCTTTTATATCCAGCTTTTAAATTGTGAAGTCTCTTTACTCTGACAATTTTTCTACTGTTGATTGTCATTGCTGCATTCAAAATTTTCAGTTTCATTAATCTTCCAGGATCCTCATGTGGAACAGTTGTTTGACCAGTCTATACTATAAGCTATTTAAACCAATGTATCTGATGTTATCAGTTATGTGTGTTGTGGTGTAGTGGATATCAACTCAGAATGACAAATCAGGGAGCCGAGTTCAAATTCCAGTTGAATTTCTTTCATTTACTTACGCAAAAATACCCTTGGGAAAGGTATTAATCCATCACTTCCTTCCAGTTATGGGTTGAATAATAAGACAGACTGGGTTCTATAGCCTTGGCTGGCAACCCATTTACTGCAGAAAACAATAGCAATCTTCTGCCCAGTCAATCATGTTTCTTTTAAGACATGATTGCCCAAAGCGTGTCTCACGTATGGCACTTAACTGGCTGATCTCATGTTGACTTTGAAAATAATGCTTTGGCTTTTTTGGAAATATTAAAGAATTCTAATAAGAATTAGAGACTTATATTTAGAAGCTAGTAAGACTTCAATTTAAAAATGTTGTAGAGCAGCTGACACCTCTCTAGTGCTCTAAAGTAGAGAATAGTCTGTGGACCAAAATAGCTATATAAATAAAGATTAATAGCAGTTAGGGACTTGGAGTGTCATTGACAATTATATATTGATATTGTGCTCTAGATATTTCAGTGCACATTATCTGGTATCATTTTGATTATGTTTTAATTCCTAATGCATACAATTTTTTTTCAACACAAACTGGGAAACAAAATTTAAAGCAGTTTGTAGATAAAATGGATTGTTGCAGATACTGTAAAACAAAACAGGTTCTTTTAAATTTCTTACTTTTTCTTCTATGTGTAATAATAAAAATAAAATGTAATTGCATGAATGATACAAATCTGTGTATGAACAAGTATATGTTCTCGGAATAATGGAATGTCTGCATTTCAAAATAGAGCAATTTCTGAGAGTGAAGATATATATGGTATTAAATTACAAGTGAAATGAATGAATCACCTTATTTTATGAATAGCCAATATGCAAAAATTAAAAGGGGGAAAAATGAGCAACTATTTTTTTTTTTTTTTGTTAACTTATCAGTGACAATAGAATGTTCCAGTGGGTAATATTCAAATATATATATAAAAAAAGTTAACAATTGTGTGTCTATATGTGGAGTTAGAATCTTCACTTGATTGGCACTAAGTCCCAAAAAGTCTGGGATTAATGTCAATACAACATAAATACAAAGTAAAAAAGACAAATTTCAGCCAGTGGAACATTTTTAAGATTTTTTTTTTTCCTGTTAGTGTGATAAATAAAATATTTTAAAATACCCATGTAACTTTTATTTATTTTTTTTTTTAATTATCTCAAAATTATCATGTATGCCTTATTTTCTAACAAGGTTATAGAGGTAACACCTTCTTCTACATTTTTGTTTTTTGGGACTGGGTAAAGAAATTAGCTATGGAAGAATAGCTTACTAAAGTTTTCACTCATCCTCTTACTTGCATTTCAATATTGATATTTTGTTAAAATATCCAGTGATAGGACTGATCACAGGTAACTGAACTTAAGTATATGAGAGAGAAAGAATGTGTTGACCTTTTTAAAATTTTAAGGTGTTTTTCTATATTATGTATACATAAAGAGAAAAGTTAAAGTAACAACAGTAAAGATGCAAGGAAAATATTTCTACCATCAGAGAGTGAGCATTTAGTACAACCAAAACAAAAAACCTTTTTCTTTAATGGCATATCTTCTCAGGATGTAGACCATAATGGCTCTCAAAACATTCATTATCTGTGAAATACCACGAATTCTTGGGAAAGATTGCAATATGGTTTCCTGTTGCCTCCTTTTCCATACAATATTATACAGCCCAGTCTTCACTTCTATTTAACCCATGGCTAGGGAAGGAAAGAGTCTCATGCCTTCCTCAAAAGCATTTGTGTAAAAATGATACACAACAGGTTGTCATAGAATATGTATTTGGCTCATTTATTTCATTTTTCATGACAATATCTAATACACTAGTCTGCATTCTATTAATGAAAAAGAGGTGGAAAAAAATCAATTATTAAAATCACTGATTATCAAAACTTAAACTATTTGAGGAATATTGAAATGTTTTTATATAGATATAAAAATATTCTTCTAAATCAGAAATTAATCAAATTTGACATTTTTCACTGATTTCTGTGTTTCTCTTTCCATGAATTCAAAACTTCACTTGAACAGGAGAAAAAACAAAAAGCAAAAAAACCCTCAAGTAAATTTACAGTAAGTGTTTTATCATGTTGTGTCCATTAATGAGGATCTAGTGTTCACTACTTAAAAGGCAACATACTTTCTCAACTCACTTTGGTTTAGTGGTAGGAGTTTTAAAATGATGACATTGGACATATGAAACAACTAGAGATTGAAAATCAGTTTGTGTTCCATGAGTCAGTCAGTCAGTTAAGTTCTATACTTGATACATGCTCAAGCGATCATGTCTCTTTCGAGACATGACTGGGCAGGAAATTTTCCCGTAATAGGTTACCATTACTTTCTGCAGTAGACTGGTTGCCAACCAAAGCAATAGAACCCAATCTGTCCTGCTATTTAACCTATAGCTAGAGGAAGAAGAGATGTATTAACACCTTTCCCAAGGGTATTTGCGCATAAGTTGAATGCAGTGAATTCAAGTGAAATTTGAACTCGGCTCTCCAATTTCTCATTCTGAGCCAATATCAACTGCACCACAAATGCACATCCATTAGTAAAAAGGTGGGAGGTTGATATCCATTTGCTAGTGTTATATTTAAAATAGATAGATAGGATAATAATATAATAACCAACCTAAAAAGACAGAAATTCACACCATCTTCTTTTGCCTTTAAATGTTGAACCCTGACAACAGTAAGCCTTAGTGTGATCAGCTGTCACACTTATGAATGTAACAATCTAAAACAAACAGAATTATGGCCCAATTAGAGAGACAACAGGTCAAATGACCTTGTCTCTCTTGAAACAAATACATAAAATGTAAATAAATCAATATGGTAGGGGAGGGTATGGCCAAAAGAAACATTATATATATATATATATATATATATATATATATTGTAATAGTTGTTACAATGGTTTATAAATTCATAGTATCACTACACAAAAATTTTCACATTTAAAGTAGCTTCGAAATGAGAAAAAAATTTTTGTGTAGTGATACTATGAATTTATAAACCATTGTAACAAATATTACAATATAATGCTCTACGTTGTATTGAGCACTCTTTATAAAAGTAAATGCATGAACAGCAGGGAAAAAAACCTACGAGTTCCACAACTTTGTTACAATATATATATATAATGTATATATAATATATATATATATATATATATATTATATATATATATATAATGTGAATGCACACTCAAGAAAGTGTGTGTATATATGCCTACATGTAATTGCAGCTGTTTCTCAGCTGATAAAGCAAAATTGAAGTTTTCTAATCCCAGCATGGTATGGGCACCATTCCTTATCAATAATGGCATTTGAAGATGGAAAATTCTACACTTCATCCTTCTTCTATGCCATTTTATCACCAACTCCAACCCAATCTGTTTTTTTAAATAGTTTTTATTGTTTGTGTCAGTTGAAAGAGAGAGAGAGAGAAATGAGTCCACACCACTCATATTGAAGATGTATTATTATTATTACCTACACACCATATATTACTTGGATACTAAAACAGTTTCTATGTTTGCAATGTTTGATGTAAATGACAAATTTCTATCCTGCCTTACTTTTACCACTTAAGTGGAATCATACATAAAACAGTCATTTTGTCACGTTACTGCTGGCATTAATTCATAGAAACTGGCAATCCCACCCACCCCATTTTTTAATGCACAACATACAGATGGAATCCCCCCCTCCACCAAAAACAATTAGGTGAAGGTGCTAACTTGAATTTTCAAGCATTATTTTCAAACAGCCAATGCTTAATCTTATGCTAATGCTGAAAAGGAACAGTGATGAAATTGTGGTAAAGCAAGTGGTCAACAAAAAGAAATGCTGAAGACTTGACAATATATCAGTCAGTCAAGTGCCATATGTGATACATGTTTGGATGATCATCTAAAAAGAGACATGAGTGACTGGGCAGAAGATTTTCTTATGATAAGTTGCCAAAGAAGGCTATAGAACCCAATCTGTCCTGCTATTTAACTCATAGCTGGAGGGAGAAGTGGTGGATTAATAACTTTCTCAAAGGTATTTGTGTGTTAGTGAATGCAACAAATTTGACTAGAACTTGAACTCGGCTCTCAGGTTTCTCATTCCAAGCTGATATCCACTGCATCACAGTTGCTGGCACTAAGATAGAATTTTTTTTTATTCCACATCCACTACTGCCAAAATGTGCAGTATCTGTAAATGTAAACTAGCATTGACAGAGTGTCGATGTATGTATTTAATAATTCTTTCTTATCTGTGATATGTATTTACATACACAATTAGTTAAAAATTTGTTATTCTTAGTGTTTCATTTATTCAGACAAGAACATTTTTAGCAATTATAGAACCTGCCAAATTTTCAACCTGAGGCAAAAATAAAAATATAAAAATGAAGTTGAGAATCTTAACTCTAAATTTATTTTTTAATTTTTCATTGATCCTGATTATTTGCATGAAATGATAGCTGGCCACTCATATACAATAACAGCAGCCAACTGGTTACAATTGGATGAGGTGGTCACTTCTCCAAATTTTGCAATCCTGATTCCACCTGTAATATATATGTGTGATTTTCTACATAAAGTGAGGCTAAAATGCCTTGGTTTGGTTGTTGTCTTAAAGTTATATATAGTTACATATACTTTGTACTGTATCGTGTTGGCTCACAGCACTTTTCTCCAAAAACATTTGTGCAAAAGTAAATGCAATAGTCTTGACTAAAATTTGAACTCTGTTTGCTGGGCCCATTTCCTGCACAAATAACCATTATCTTAAGTTTGTTTATTTTTAATCTTCACTCTTGACTTTAGAGCCTATTGTTTAGGAATATCACAATTCATTTCATGAGGTCTCAATAAAAATGTACTTTTTTCGAAGACATTATTAAATCTCATTAAGAATTAATCACTGAATAAACTAACTTAGTTAACTAAGCTTTTCTCTTGATTAAAAAGGATTTGAAAAACTTTGCCATTGCTTATATAATGAAATATTTTATTTATTGCATGTTCACTATTGAAACATCCAGTGAAAATGCCCTCTAAGGAGAGCTTTGCATGTGATAAATTGAACTTTGGTAATGCATAATGCATAAATGTATCTAAAAGGAAAATAAAATAAATTGTGCCTTTAAAAGTTAAGGTTGCACGATATTATTAAAAAAAAATGAATAAAATTCAAAATAAACAACTCATCATCCTCTTTAGATGAGGAAGAATGTCACAGAGTATCAATTTATGAGTGGGGAAACTGTGTTAATAACAGATCTATCATACAGTTTACCTGTTTCTGCACAATTATCAAACTGGTCAGTTGAGATTCCAGGCTGGTAACATGCAGTGATCTGAAGGCATTTGCAGAATTATTTTGTCTACCTTGGGGCAATTTTATTGTTAGCTTATGACTTAAGGCTCTCATGACTTGTTTAGTTGAGACAAGAGGCTGAATAGGGAAACATCTGTCACATTCTTACGAGGATGCAGAAATAATAATAAGGAAAAGTTATGGCCAAAGAAATTCATAAAAATATACACACATACAATGTGTACAAAATGTAATCTTTGGAAAGCAAGAATTTCAATTTGTCATAAAGAATCATATTTATGATGACCTGAAATCTTGTAATTTTTTGCTGATTCTTTTCTCCCTATTTGAGATTTTACTAGTTTGTTTTTTTTTTCTCTTTGATTTCTCCTGCTCACTTGACACAAGCAAGCTCTAAGGAAGGAAAAGAAAAGACAGATTTACAACCAAACAGGTAGAATAAATAAGAACTATTAAAAACATTAGGTTTAGTTTTGAGTGGAAACACAGTAATATTTCAAGCTTTACTCTCTTTATAAAGACAAGAATTGAAGAGCCAAGGGGCTTGAAAGAAGATAAACATGTCAAGCAGTTATTTGAAAGAAAGCAAGATATGTACAATACAAGTCGAAAATCTGTTGCTTATAAACTGCTAACAATGGTTAGTTCAGTTGATTTTATGCTATGTTTGTTTCTAGTTTTTAATTGATTTGATGGTCAGACAAACTAAAACACTTGCTCAAATGAATCTATATACTTTTAATGTGTTAACGTCATTCAAATATTTATTGACAATATGACTTATTTTCAATTGTTACATCTGGTAGTAAGGCTCTTAAATAACATTTTAATATGTTTAGGATTTATAGACATGAATGACAGTGGAATTAAATGTTAGGTAGAATTAGTACAAAATGCATTTATATATTACCTTTAAACTTAGAAAATAATATATGAAACTTGTTACTTTCTGTTTGTTAGTAATCATTTTATCTACCATGTATCTACTTTCTTATTTATAGTATGAATAAAATTTATAGAACTTAAAATACTTTACTATTCAGTCAATGAAGTGCCATATGAGATACATGCTTGGGCAATCATGTCTCGAAAGAGACGTGACTGACTAGGCAGAAGATTATCCCACAGTAGGTTGCCATTGCTTTCTGTGGTAGACTGGTTGCCATCCAAGGCTACAGAACCCAATCTGTTCTATTATTTAACCCATAACTGGAGAGAAGAGACAGATTAATACCTTTCCAAAGGGTATTTGTGTGTAAGTGAATGCAAGGAATTCCTGTAATAATTACCAAAAGAAATATATAAGAAAAAAAACTTGAGGAATTTAAATAAGATAATATGTACACAAAAAGGATCTTTTACAAAAGGCACTCAATTCATTGGTTGATCACTATAATGCGACTAACCACAATTTCTTTTTAAAAAATGCTACATTAAGAGAAAAGAATTTACTAAGGCAAGAGTGCATAGAAAGCACTTTAATAATTATTTAATTAATAATTAATTAATTTAATAATTAAATCATCCACAGTAAATCTTCTTACAATATTTTGCCTTTCTTAGATCTTCCATTATCAAAATGTGGGATACTTAAAAACATGAAAAAAAAGAAAGTAAATGCAATTGGATAGGCTATATACCTAAACACAATAAAAAGTAATAATTTAAAAAAAAAACAAAATTTCAAAATCTCCTCTCATTTGTGCACAGATGTAGTTTAGCCAGTCAGGTAATTGCCACATATGATATTTTTGGGCAATTATGTTTCAAAACAGACATAACTGACTGGGCAGAATATTTTCCTGCAGTAGGTTGCCATTACTTTCCGTGGTAGACTAGCTGATGACCAAGGCTCTAGAACCCAATCAGTTCTGTTATTTGACCCATAGCTGGAGGGAAGAGATGAATTCGTACCTTTCCTAAGGGTATTTTTTGCATGTAAGTGAATGCAACAAATTCAACTGGAATTTGTGCTTGGCTCTCAAATTTCTTTTTTCGAGCCGATATCCACTGCACCACAACACACATCAGGTGTAGCTACATCAACATAAACATTTTAGTTTAAAGTTCTAAACAACAAAACATGTCTCATGAAAATTTTCTTTCCACTTTGTCATTGATTTTCCTCTCATTATCCTGGTATATAAAAATTTACTTATTTTCTCCTATATTTATAGTATATAATTATTTTACCTGGACGATTCATCTATACTTTTTCAGATAAAGGAAATTGAACATATAAGAAGTCTTGTAAAAGATATTTAGAAAACGTTTCAATTATAGAAAATAAAACTTTCTATTGTTTTATGTAGAACAATATGCACATAACTATCCGAGAGGTGAAATGAAATTCTAGGCTAGTCTGTTCCATTCATGAATGCACTGAGGAAAATATGTAATTATCTCTTTTCCCCCATTCATGGATTAAATAGCAGAGCAAACTAGACTCTCTAGCCTTTGATATATATATATATATATATATATATATATATATATATATATATAGTGATGATCATCCACGTATACTGTCTTAATATGTATAGGAAAGAATATTAATAAAAAGTTTTGAATTTAAAAACGTACTTTTTTAAACAGTATTTGTTTATTTTTATAGTATTTTATATTTCAGACCGCCCTCGGTCCTTCATCAGAAACAATGTTTCTGATGAAGGACCGAGAACTCTAAATATAAAATACTATAAAAATAAACAAATACTGTTTAAAAAAGTACGTTTTTAAATTCAAAACTTTTTATTAATATTCTTTCCTATATATATATATATATATATATATCCTTTATAATTTAAGATAATTGATTTTGATTTAATAATTTTGATAAATGATTTTTTATCTCCCAATTTCATCAATGTATGTGCAGAGTAGTATAATGGTTATCAGCACTGACAAGAGTTCAAATTCTAAGCTAGCCAGTTTCATATCCCTTTCTGATATATGCTCTTAGAAAAGGTATAACACAATCTCTTCCGATATTCCAGTTATGGATTAAATAGTGAGTACATTTTGAGTGACAATGGGCAATAACTATATTTTATTACCCAGTAATATAAAGGAATCAGAGGAGAGCTACAATTGGTTATACACTGAAAGGACTTAAGAAATTGTTTCACAAATGTTTTGGGTAATTCAGCCAATAAAATGATGGTGATGGTAATATGGGGATCATCTTGTAAGTCTGTGCCAGGACAGATGTGCGTTGTGGTGCAGAGGATATCGGCTCGGAACAAGAAATCGGGGAGTCGAGTTCAAATTCCAGTTGAATTCCTTGCATTCACTTACACACAAATACCCTTGGAAAAGGTATTAATCCATCTCTTCCCTTCAATTATGGGCTAAATAACAGGATGGATTGGGTTCTATAGCCTTGCTCGGTAACCAGTCTACAGCAGAAAGTAATGGCAACCTACTGCTGGATAATCTTCTGTGCAGTCAGTCATATCTCTTTCGAGACATGATCGACCAAGCGTGTATCACGTATGGCACTTAACTGACTGACTATAAGAGTTGAAAACATGATTGAAGCTTCCACTGCACATAAAGTGGTGGATCGGTTTTATATTGTTATGAAGTAATAAACTGACCCCCCCCCCCCCACTAATTACTACTTAATAATATAATACATCTCTTCCTCCTCTAGTTATGAGTCACATAACAGGACAGATTGGGTTCTGTAGCCTTGGTCGGCAACCAGTCTAATGCAGAAAGCAATGGCAACCTACTGCGGGATAATCTTCTGCCCAGTCAGTCATGTCTATTTCGAGACATGATCGCCCAAGTGTGTATCACGTATGGCACTTAACTGACTGACTTATGTGCCAGAATCATGCCTTTATGGTTCACAAAATAAATTTACAGTAATGGCTGGTTTTAAAAAAATAGATAAATAAATATGAATATCAATTGTATCATGCATAACTTGTGGGTTTGAATTACATTTTTTTGCTTTGATTCAAGTTACACAAGTCCTGGTTAGATGCTCAGAAAGGAGGAGGAAACAAGAAAGTGTAATTTCCAAGAAAGCTAAGAAATTACATTGATTAGAAAGCCACATGGGCTTTCTTTCATTTGGATTTACTTTGGGGGAGTGATTGCTTTCCACTAGAAGAGGGGGCAGAATAAAGAGAAAGAAACAAAAAATCTGGTAAGTGAGCAAAGAAAAAAATATTATTTCCTGTACAGAGGGAAAGATTGGAGATATACTTAAATTATTTGAAGATGAAATGAAAATTCATTCACATATTCTCTAAAATAAATAATGGAAATTACAACGCTATTTTCGTTAACGACTTCTCTCACTACCATCATGGTATACTAGCTGGTATGTCCAGTGGCAGATCTAAATTGTGGGGTGGGGCTTTGTAACCAACAAGAATAGATTCAAGGATCCAACTGTCAAAATGTAGGCTATGAATACATTCTAATAAACTTAATGAGTGCATACAGCTAGAGGTTCAGGCACTGCAAGCCCCAAAGAAAATTTTGAAATTTGACAAATTACAGGAATTTTGAGGCCATAAAATGGGTTATAGAACTTATAAGGCCAACATTGGCTACTTCAACCCATTGATTTATATATATCTATCATTAAAATGGCCTTATTTTAATCACAAACACTTCTAAAAAAACATTGATTTTGTTGAAAGTTGTTTCATGAGCTCTACAGGGATTAGGGGCTCTGAAGATTTAGTTTCACAGTAGATCTGCCACCAGGTTTGTCCATATCTTGAAATGACTGCTGTTATTATATTGATAAATATCAAGAACACAATGGACAGAATATGTGAGTTGTAAGAATAGAAACCACAAAATAATTATTATTAGCAATCAAATAGATAACATTTGAGGAATGCATAAAGAAAGAAGGCTTGGAGAATTTGATTTAATAACAGTATACAACAAAGGTAAAAAGTGGTAAGCAATGCAAAGCCTACTTGACATTTGAGCAAATGATTATAGAAACAAATTCTACAAAGAGAAAGAGGAAGTTATTAAGTAGGGTGAGTATTGTTGAAAGTAACAAAATAGAGGAAGTTGTGGAGAGAAATGATCATCTATGCCCTGAAAGTGTACAAGACAGAGATAAATGCTTAAATAAATTTGTATCATATACTGTCAGTTTATTTTTAACTTTTTATTAATGTTGCTATTATAAAACTTTGGGTATCTCTGAAATCTGAAGATGTCTTAAAAAAGTTACCTACAGAACTCAGAAGTGTGCAGTGAGATTTTTGCAAATATTAATTTATTTTTAAGTTTCTTTTTTCTCCTCCTTTATATAATTCTTGATTTATTTTGTTAGTTTCTCACCAATTTTTGCTTTTATTAAGTATCAGAAAACCATTTTTCTACTTTGCTTAACTAAGAATACATTTTTCAAATTATTAATTTTCTAATAGAATCTGCAGGCATGCTTGGTCTCATTTGTGTGTGTGTGTGTGTGTGTGTGTGTGTATATATATATATATATATATATATAGAGAGAGAGAGAGAGATAGAGAAGAAAACAACACATAAATGGTTATAACCATTTAATTGTGTGTTGAGTTTTCTTAATATATTTGCTCTGGATAATATCCATTGAACTCTCTATTGCAATCTAATTAATAATTTCTATTCTTCTTCTATGTGCCCTGTCCCTTCAGGACGTAGGTGATCATGGCTTTCCACGTTTCCCTATTCCTGGTGGCTATGAGCACACCTTCTCCTGTTACACCATGCAATCCTCATTCCGTCATCTACCTCATTAGGTCCTTCAAATATGTTATCCATTGCTTTCCCCTGTCTCTCTTTCCCTCTATCTGGACTGTTAGTATTAGATTCTCCAAGCCTGCCTTTCTCATTGCGTGTCCCAGGAACTTCAGCTGTCTCTTCCTGATGCTCAATATTAATTTCCTTTTTGTTTCCATCATTTCTAAGACCCCATCATTGCTTATATGCTCGATCCATGATATTCGCAGTATCCTTCTGTAGAACCACATTTCAGTTGCTTCAAGTTTTTTCCTTCATCTTTGATGGTATTGTCCAGCATTCACTGCCATATTGAAGGACGGACAGCACGTAGCAATCCAGTACTCTCTTCCTAGTTTCTAGCGAAATTGTCCTGTTTCTTAATACCTAACTCAACTTCTGGAATGCTTCCTTCGCCATGCCAATTCACCTTCGGATCTCTGTGTCGCACGTTCCAAAAATCCTTTGGATTATTCTCTTACATATATATATATATATATATATATATATATATATATATGTACATATATAAAATCATCTCTTGTATTTTTCTATTCACTTATTCAAATATTTTTTAATAGAAACTTTTATAATTAAAAAATCTTCAAGAAAATTTGCAGTGAATGCTGGACAATTTCCTCACAGATAAAGAGTGGACTTGAGGCAGTAGTGATGTGGTTCTACAGAACGATACCTGGATGGGGATGTGGGTAACAAGAATCAGAGATATTTGAAATTTCTAGGATGCTTAATGAAAAAAGAAGGGTTGAAAAATTTGACTCACAGGACATAGTGGAGGTAGAGGTGAAACAGCAAGTAACACACCTAACAAGTTTGTATAGATGGCAGAATGAGAGAGATAGTAAAAAGACACATTGCTCAGAGCTACAAAGGAGAAGTTGTAGAGAGCAATGACCATCCACGTCCTGAAAGGACATGGCACACAGAATTAAAAAAAAACAATCATACTTTTTTTCTTAATTACTTCACCTCTTAATGACACTCAGAAGCAAGGGGATGATGGGAGAGAAAGAAAATAAGACTTTAGAAGGAATCAGAAACCCTATCCTAAACAGGAAACAAGGGATCAAAATCCCTACTCATGATCATTATGATTTGGAATTAAAATGTCCAATATATGAGTATAGCTTATTTAACAAAGTATCTAATTATTTACGTAAATTCTTGAAGCACTTAAGATTCAGTTATTCACAAGGATTTATTACATTTATATTTCAAGAAGTTAATACAAATCCCAAACTATTATTGGCTGAATATTATGTTTATACTAATGGAATGGTGAGAATAAAATCTGGAGTAATGATAGGATTTTATTTAAGAACACTTACAATCTGCTGCCCACCAATATTTACTTGAAGAAATATACATAAAAAAAAAAACACCTTTATCCTCATTATTTCATCCTCAACACTAAGAGAAAATCATACAAAATATACAACTATAAAAAAGAAAATATTAATAACATCAATAATGACAAACTAAATAAAAATAGACATATAAAATTACTAACTCCTCAAAATCTACTATCCAAAACAATTTATCCATTCTTAGAAATATCAAAATAATTACAATCACATTCAAAACTATCATGGATATGATTAGGACAAAAATTATCTATTACAATAATAATTCATATTTGGTCAGCAATCTCTCTTTTATGCAGGTTTCATTAAAAATGAGAGAAGGTATTATCATTAAGTCTTTTTTTAATATATTTTTTCATGTGTTCTTATTGTTTTTTTTTAATATAATTTATGTCCTCAAAAGAAAAAAAATCGTAAGATCACATAAAAAAATTATATAAAAAACTTAACCATCACACTTCGTCTGTCATTTTTAATGAAACCTGTATATATATAATCTTGAAAAAAAAAATAATGTTAAAAGCAAACAAAATTCAAAATATGTTGGCTAAATGCCAGTTTTGTAAATTTCCATATAATTCCGTAATGTATATGTAGTGTGTGTGTGTGTGTGTAACTATTGTTTACCAAATTCTCTCTAACTAACCATCCCCATCAAAATAAAAAAGAGGTACTACATCAATTTTAAAATTCAGTTTTTCATTTGCATATTCAGCATACTAGAATGTATGGAATTTTATCTTTCTTCAAAACTAATATATTTATATTTATCTTGTACTTTTTGACACTTATGCAAAAAAATATTTAATCATAAATAAAAGCAGAACACACACACACACACATATATATATGATTTGAATATGCAAAATGACTAGAAAAAGGTAAGCAATAATTAACTTTGCCTCAGAGAATAGATATTTTAACATTCTTTTTGAAAGGCACAAATCCGTTTCTACTCTAAGTATGGTTTCTTTATAACTGATATGGCTCTTGGGTTCTCACCTCAAGGAAAATTCTTTGTGGAAAACTATGAAATATTAAAGGTGAAAATATTAAGTAAATGAAAGCTTACAATGCATTTTCTTATCTCTAAGTAGTTTCAGATTTCTCTATAAGTGTTTGATTAAACCTTTTTTTTTTGTTTGTTTAGATTAAATAAAAAAATAAAAGATAATTCTGCAGTAAGAGTAAGAATAATTTTAAAAAAATAGTTCCTATCTTGACAAGATATCACTTAATCAATGAAGCACCCACATCTGTTCGCCTGTTAAAGGGATTCAAAAAATGTCCTTTTAATAATTGAAATAATCTATATTACATCTTCAATGTAATGATCAAATATGAGAAAAGAAAAAAATTAGCAAGAGAAAGACATTTGCTCAAATTATAGACGTGCTATTTGAACCCCAAAATTGAAGATAAAAGCATAAAATTTCAGTTAATAAATAATACTAACAAGTTTTGTAACAAGTAATTATTTTATTTTTTTATAGATTGAAAGCCTCGAATAAATTAAAAAAAAAAATCCTAAGAGAAAACAAAGAGACATGTTATTTTAAATAAATAAAAAACAAAAAATAAAACAGGTAATTTTTTAATTTTTATTATATGCGTATTAGCAAGTTTTTTCACGGAAGGTGAATGATTGTTGAGTGATATGATCAATTAAACAGTTTTTCATATTTTGTGTATCTAACATTCAGATCATTTCAAGAATACAGATATACATCCATTGCACATGATATGTATCTGGCTGAAATCTACCCAAATATGAAATTATTTAGTTTCATAGGAAGTAGTGGGGAGCCATAGTCGCCCAGGTTCTGAAAGGACGCGGCACATAAACGATAAATGGGTAGTTGAATAAGCAGAAGTGGAATAGCTCCTGCTGCTGATTGTCATTTATTCCAGTTGTCATTTACACTTGTACAAAAAACTTTTTTAATGCTTGTTTTTCATAACGAATGAAAAGCGGCAAAAGCCTATAGTTTGGAAGCGGGCAGTTTGTCTTCAGAAAAATTTGTAGAGATCAATATCACTTTTTTTTTCGTTTTTAACAGGTTCCTTCTCGACAGAACGAACAACATGAAGAATACTATAAAGGTAATCCTTTTTTTCTCTCCTTAGATAAGTGTTAAAGTTACAAACAACTAAGTTAAAAAAAATGATTTGGAACTAAAGAAAGAACATTTTTAAAAAAATAATAATTTAAAAACGATGTTCTTTTTATTTTTTGGCTATATATTTTTTTATTCGAGCTGAAAATCGAACACTAAAAAAAAAATAAGTCAAAATAAAACGATTCCTTGTGCTTTTTAGTTCGATTTTTAATTTTTACTAATTACTACCGACAATCAATTTTTGTTATATTTTATTAATTTATTTGATCAAATCACCCATTTTTTTTAAAACTGCTCTTTATAATAAAGAGCATAAATACTTTTATTCTGTAGTAGTAAACAGAAATCGATTTTTGTTACTTTTTTTAAATTAAATTTTTGTAGTGTTAGTACACAATTCCTAAAGGTTTTTTTTAATTGTTGCTAATAAGTTGCGGAGCTAAATTTTAATTTTTTTTTTTTTTTTTTTTTTTTTTTTTTTTCAAAATCTATATAAATTTCGAGTTTCAGTAGCAAAAAAAAAAAAAAAGGTTCTCCCATACCAAATTAGTCCTTTCTACACGTATTAATCCACTTCTCTCCAGGTTCTTAAGCTAAAAAGCATGAACTGATAATGATAATATTCATTTTACGTTTTTTTTAAAATGCCATATCAGTTCGCGAACGTAAGTGATAAGGACTCACCACAGATTACTTTCTTTTGTCAATTGCCATGACTTGGGGGTGGGTAGTGGAGTGCCTTTTCACTGCTTTCTTTTGAATTCAACAAAAAGTAGTTCTCCTAGACTAGAGTGGTTGCCACTCAAGACTAGAGAACCCAGTCTACCCTGCTTTTTTTAAAATGATGTTTTATAAATTTAAGATTTTTAAAAATTGTTTCTACTATTTTACGCATTTCTTGTCATGTTTCATCTAGAATGCTTTCTAACTAAAGAAAAATGTATGTGTTGGCAATGTAACGATTATCGGCGAAGAAAGTGGAAACGGCGAACAGAGTTTGAACTCTAGTGTCGCGTTTAGCGGTAATATTTTTAGGACATGCATGAATCGGATGGAGGTTTAAAACAAGGTAAACTGAGCCCTCTGTCTTTGGGTGGCAGCCAGTCTAGGAGATGGAAAATCTTGAATTTAGAAACCAGGGAGAAAAATCACTATCTCAAAAACAAGAAGTCATGACAATTCACATTAAGAAGAAAAAAAGACTCTGTGGAGAGCCATGACCACATAAGTCCTGCATTAGAAAGAAAGAAAAACATAAAACAGTATCTTGAGGGGATATACAAATTTCTTTCAGCATTAAAAAAAAAAAAAAAAAACTAATAGAAACGAAAAAAAAAATCACCTGTCAGTACAAACTGCTACTTACTTGGTTGGATGTTTTATTCTTAAATTTGTACTTTAAAGAAAATTAAAATGTATCTATTAAACAAATCAAGAAATAAAATTTCCAAAATTAATAGAATATTGGTAATTAGAAATTGCCAAGATAATGAGTGATGGGTTAGAAGAAGACAACAAAACTCGGAAAATTCTTAAGAGGAATCAATAATTTTAAAAATACAAAGAAAACGTTGTGCAATAAAAAAAAAATGAGTAAATGCAACCAAACAGTTATCAATGCACAGATGCTTAGCTGATCCTAGGCAGAGGGCCGTGGAACAAACTTTTTTTTTAGTTTAAGTTTATAATTTAAATCCGAAGTATTTATCTGCATGCCTACTCGAACTGAATATGGCACAAGGCTGTGTTTAAAATTGCGAACCCATGGATATAAGAGTCCCAAATTGTCCAGTCTCTTTGGCATTTTTCCTAGTATTTTTCTTTTCTTTTTTTGAAGTGGGTGAGCGCACAGATACTCTGATCGTAAAATAAGTAACGAATCCGGTCATTTTTGACAAATTGTCAGTATTCATACAGATTTTAAGATCAAGAGATAGGCATACGTGATATATTCATTGTGTGACTGTGAAGAACTATTATTTAAATTGCGTCTTTTTTTTTCCATCAACGTAATGAGTAGAAATAATAAATATTTAAGAAATAGAAAGAAAAAAAAATAATAAAAAATGTAACATTACCAAGTTCAGGCAGAGCCTGGGGTGGCAGCAAAAATGGCATCCCTTTCTGTTGGAAATTAGTCAAGTAAATCTCTTGGAGACTTTCTGGTTTAAACAGTACCATCATTTAACGACAGATTGTACCAGAAAGAAATAAAAGCAACGGATGCCTTTTTATTTTTTCGTAAGATCCAGCATATAACTTACACCTGCCAAAAATGTGAAGATGCTGTTACTTGAGGCTTGGTCATACTGAAGAAGAATTGTCTACTAGTAAAGACTCCTAAATCTAATACCAATCAAAATAGCAGCCCTCTATCCAATTGAAATTTGATGACCTATGCCCCTTGTATACAATGTATCTTAACAAGTTAAAGAGGAAGGGGGCAGTTGGACAGTGTGTTTGAGAGAGAGAGAGAGAGAAATGGGAGGAAGGGGGAGTAAAGGAAATAGTAAGAAAAACTTTCTGGGTAAAAACAATAGTCATTTTATGGACACACAAAGACAGGAAGGAAAAAGAGAGAGAGAAAGAAAGCAATCTAATAGAAATAGAAACCACATGTGAATAAGATGAGAAGTTGTGGCATTTTCTACAATTTGGCCTGCATATTGGCTATCACCAGTAGCTTACTGCCTTACAGTAGCAGCAATAATTGAAGAGTTTTCTGATTTGAGCAAAAAGGATACTTTTTTTTTTTTTTTTTTACTAAGTATACTAAATCTACGAGAAATGCTAAATTAATATTTTGAAGTCACTTAAACTCAGCAAGCAACTATTTCCTTTTTCTCTTCTTTATAATATCCGCTGCCTACAGTTCACGATTTTTTGACATCCCCCTTCTTACAGATTTGTTGGAATTCAAATCTAATCTTAACAAGAGTGTGGACGTTGATAACAAAACTCGCATACATTTTACTAAAAAGGTAGACACTACATTTCTAATCACAGTTCTTCTAAGCAAGTGAACCACACTACTACAATTTCCACTAATCTGCCTACAAACACACATTCTTGAAAATGTTGAATTATCCAGAAACTTAACTCTTCAGTCTGCCAAGAGTGGCGTCAGTCTGTGACATTTGGCACGGGAATCAACACAAAGTAACTCTTTCTTAGCAAACACTTTGGAGAACTTAATACCAGGTTTCTTGAAAATTCTGTTGAAATTGTTCCTTTTGGCTTACAACCAAAGTTTTTACCTTTTTTTTCCTTATTGGAAACGATTGAAAAAAAAAAAGCAAAAGTAAAAAAACAATAAAATAAAATGCAAATACTTGCTGTAAGGTCTGTCCGCACAACGATGGCGTAAAAGATCAAATGTAAGAAAAGGGAGTGGTTTCAAATAAAATAAAAATAAGGACAAAGTCACAAAAACCTTTTTGTTTTCAAAGGGAAAAGAAAAGTGAGTTAATTTTTACAAAGTTTATCACTCAATACTAATAATAGAAAAGAAAAAAGAATTAATTATTTTCTACTTTGGAGTTTAGAATTGAATTGAGAGAATTTCCTTTCGAGTGACAGGACAAACATTTCGGTTACATTCTCTAACTAAAATATTAAATTTGGACAATTAAAAGTATAGAAAAAAATAACAGCTTTTAAGTTTAAGTCCAGAGTAATTACAATAGTAATCGCTTCACCAGAGTGTAGTGATTACTATTGTGTTTATCTCGTTTACTTTGACTGATAATTACAATTTTAATAAATTGACTGGGACTTGCTGCCGCTGTTTACCGGGTACACAAAGCGAAAAAGACCTTTTCTATTTGATTTTATAGAAACAACCGAATTAAATTTCCTAACCAACAAGAATAAAATTAATATCGATAATAGGTTGTTTACCCAGTAGACGGTTGTTGAGTAGGGAACTTAAAAAAAAGACAAAATTTCCGTAGACATAGTGATTTTTTTAAAGCTCAGCTTAGATGTGGCACAAGCTCGAAAGCATGGAACACTCAGTGAGGATCGAACTCACTACTCAATTGTAATGATTCGAGCGAGACAAGCCTGCTAACCATTACACCACCTCGAGGTGCCCAAGTTTCCATAGTTATGGTGACATATGGTGATGTCACCAGGATGTCACTAGGATGTGCGTTGTGGTACAGTAGATATCGGCTCGGAACGAGAAACCGGGGAGCCGAGTTCAAATTCCAGTTGAATTTATTGTATTCACTTACGCGCAAATACCCTTGGAAGTATTAATCCGTCTATTCCTTCCAGTTATGGGATAAATAGCAGGACAGATTGGGTTCTATAGCCTTGGTCGGCAACCAGTCTACCGCAGAAAGCAATGGCAACCTACTGCGGGATAACCTTCTGCCCAGTCAGTCATGTCTCTTTCGAGACATGATCGCCCAAAGCGTGTATTGCGCATGGCACTTAACTGACTGACTGATAGTGATGTCATGTCCGAATTTTATAAAGTTATTAGAATTGAAATGCAGATGCAAAATATGGCTTTATTTAATAAAAAAACAATAAAATGGAATAATATAGAAATAAGTTTAACCATAAAAATGAACAGGTAAACACGGAACATATCTTCCATACTATGTGATGACAAAATTGTAACAAGTTGTTTCTTTTATATGGTTAAATTTTCTAGTTTCTGTTTTATTTCTTTGTTATTAAATTCTAAGAACTTACTCAAGCTTATGTTCGTTATCAGTACACACAACAAAACACTGCTGTTAGGACCGCCTTTTGATAAAAAAAAAATGAAAAATCCTTCTTGAACTTTTAAGTTTTAATTCCAAACTAATAAATTTAATATTTCCCAGAAAGACAAAATCTTGATGTATTTCAAACTAAATACAAATTGACTGGAAGTTGTTTTTTTTTTTGTTTTTTCAACTCGTAAAAATCGGCCAAATTGACAAATCTGTCAGTACACTACAAATCAAAGCGTTTTTCTGTCCGTAATATTTGCATTTAATTCTTGCAGAATATGCAAACTGAAAACAAACTCTTGTTAAACAAATTTTATGTCATTTTTTTCTTTTTGAACTGTCAGAAGTATTTTTTTTTAACTATAGAAACTGACTAAACGCTAAGAAGTGGAGTACTGATTAGGTCAGTGGCCAACAATTAAAAAACAACTGAACCGAATAATCAATCAATGAACAGTTTCATTTTCTAATCAGAATCAATGAAGATCTTCTGATGTCTATATAATACAAAAAAAATCCACTTTTTATGGTACTTTCAATATTAAAGTCTGAATTTTGTTTCTTTCAGATTGTGAAACTTTAAAAATAATTTCTTAAAAAGAAATGTTTCAATATTTACGTCTTCGAAGTAAAAGTCGATTTTTGAAAAAAAAAAAATATATATATATATATATATATATATATATATATATATAATTGAAATACTTATTTCTAAGTTGGCGGTATGCAAATGAGTGAGAAATACAAAATATTTAACTTCTCAAAAATACTTAAAAATTTCCCCGCTTCTAGATGATTCCATGAGGAGATAAGAGAAAAAGATGTTGAAGTCAAATTAAAAAAAAGGGGGCGGTTAGGGTTGCGGATAGTTAGAAGAGAAAAGAGAGCGAGCAAGTGTCACTCATCAGCAACTCAAGAAACACTCCTAAAAAAGAACAAAAAAGTAGCCAACAGAAATAACAAAGGCCAAATAAGGGAAGGGAATCAATTTGGCACTAAAGGTGAGGAGAATGTACTTTACTCTGGGAAATTCTACCCTGAAACTAAACTAGGGTTGGTGAGAAACACTCCTGGGTAAACACAATCTATTGTTTTACTGTCAGTGGCCAAGTGTCAGATCTTTTAAGGGAAGGGGTAAACACTTAAGGGAGCAAACATTTCAATTATAACAAAGTAAGGGAACTTACTTTCTCCCATCGAGTCATCATTTAAGGGAAGTTCTTAACTGCAGTTCTGAAGTATTTCTCAAAATAAAATTATCTTCATTTTTGCGATGTGTAGAAAGAAAAGTACTCAATATAAATTTTAACTTAAATTGCTTTATTAATTTTTTACGTTTTTTTTTTTTATAATCTTTTCCATATTGCAATACCGAAGATCTTTTCTCACTCCAGAATCATCAATAAAGTGTTTTTAAGCCTTTCAGGACATTAGGTAATCATGATTCTTAACCACCCCAATCATACTTTTAATATTGTGAATCGCTATGCACCCCCGCTTTTTTTTCTTTTTTGAATGGAGAAGCTAGTGAATGGGTTTTCTGTTGTCTTCTACGGTCTTTCGATTCAGTGACCTTAAAATTTGTTTATTGCTCTACCAAAGCTTATAGGCCAGTTCACTCTGCTATTTTACTTATAGTTGAAATTTGAAAGGAAGGGAAGAAGAAATAGATTTATACTTTCACAAGGGCTTGGGAAAGGGATGAACGCATTTCTTTCCATTTGGTGAACGCAATACCTTGATGCGGAATTTGAACTCTGTCTTTCAATTTTGTTTTTCCGCGCCGATAAGTTACACTACGTGAGTTAACTGGTCACACGTGATACACGCTTGGACAATCAGGTCTCTTTTCGATTCACGAGTGACTACGCAGGAGATCTTCCTGCAGAAAGTTGCCGGTTCTGTCTGCGATAAACTGGTTGCTAATCAAGGCTATGTGACTCATTCTGTCCTGTCATTCAACCCATAGATCGGGGAAGACAAGAGATTCATATCTTTCTTAAGGGTATTTGCACTTTAGTGACTGTAACGAAACCGACTGAAATAAATCATAAAGAAACATTTGACTCGATTTGAACTCGAGTCCTTTATCATTGCCAATCTGAGCCGTTTGCTTGACGACCAGTGTAACACAATTTGATCAAGAGGTAAATAGTATGGTATTTTTCCACACGAGCAGAATGCAATAAAAGAACGGGAATTTAAAGTGGAACTGGAACCTACGCGTACATATTCGAAAGACAAAAATTGCTCACGTCCCTTCGGCTCTTTCCATTTTAAGGACGCCTCGGCTAGGTAAAGACCCTAGCTTCCACCCCATAAGAAGAGGTATTGCCTGGTAGTACTTGAAGCAAATAATATATAATCTCTCTCCGACCCTAACCAAGTGGAGACAGATGCATGAAATAACAAAGGAGATATTTAAGAAAATCTAGACAAAAATTAATTAGGGGGTGCTGAAAAGTTTTCGGCCCGACTCGCTTTCTAAAAACTGATTAATCATCAGATTTTTTTTTTATTACGGTGGAGGAAAGGATTATTTGACTCGAGTACTTTTCATTGCTGCCTCGTAATGATAATGTTTCGTCTAAAATTTTTGGGCAGCTTAAATTGCTTTATTTTTGCTTCATATTAGAGAACAAATACCTTGGCCCTGTATTCATGGTTACAAGATACATTGTACTATTAAAGAAGAAAATGAATACATCTTACTCTTGATTATCTTCTAATTATTAAAAATGTATTTAAGTATACGACACGAGAGAGGCAGCAGAATGTGTTCTTATCTTTTCTTCAAGGAATGGCTAATGACTTTAACAGAACCAGGAAAGAGTAGGGGGGAAATAGAAGGAATTATCAGGTAAGTGGGAGGAAAAAAGGATACCAAGATACCATATGGATCACATAGGGGTTTCTTTGTGTTGCCAACGAATATGAGAAAATATCTGTTGACAAGAATCAGAGGTGAAAACTGACACATGCTGATCATAAAACATTTGCATCTGATTCAGTAATAACATGACAGCAAAGATAGAAGTCTTACTGAGTCTAAAACCTGTCCATATGTTTGATATGCTAAAATATACATATTCCAATTTTTATAAATGTGAATCAATAACCAAACTACTGCGTCATAGATTTCACTAAACTAAAAAGAAATACAATATACATCAATATGTATCGCAAAGAAATGTTCTATTTATTGTCGGTGAGTGTTTTCAAATGTCACTTTTTAATGGAGTCTTTGTATCATAAAACAAAAGAAGCAAAGAGAATGTATTTAAAAAACAAAGTAAATTATTAAGAAACAAACATTTGGCTAAAAACAAAAAATAAGAGCGCTCAACTGCAATGTGATATCAATCATCTTATACGACAGTGAATGCTGGACAATCTCCCCGCAGATGAGGAAACTAGAGACAACAGCAATGTGGTTATACTGAAGGATGCTGAGAATTCCATGGACGTAGCGGATAAGTCAAAGGAAATAATAACGAAAAGAACACTTACACTCAGAATCAGGAAGAGACTGCTGACATTTCTTGGAGGTATAATGAGCAAAGAGGGCTTGGAAAACTTAATCCTCACAGACCATATCGAAGGAAAGAGAAAGCAGTAAGCTACTTAACTAACGAACTTCTGTGAATGGATGGCGGAACAACGGGGTGTGTCTGTGGCATGGCAAAGGGAGAAACGCTGTTAAAGACCACATGAGATAGGAAGTTGTGGAGAGCCATGATAGGTCACGTCCTTAACAGACACGGCATATGCTTAATGTATACAGTTTGATATCTACTGTGGAGCATAAAGTTGAAACCATGCCAAGTGAAATTGCTACAATTTCAGGAACAAAGCGATATACTTTTTTTTCCAATTTTGACAGTCCAGGATGGACTGCTTTGCAAGGGTTAAAAGGGGCTCCAACTGACCTGCAATTCACCCCTAGGTGAAAGGAATTGAATTAATGCCATTTCCAAATGCATGGTGCGTTGTGAACGTAAGCTGAGGTTTGAAGTCGGTTCAACAATTTACTTCGAGTCGTTACTGGTTAGGGTGCCTACACGTCTTTGGTATCGGATGAGCAACCCTTAGTTTACGGCATCATAGGTACTTTGTGGTGCAATAGGAACAAAGAATCTGAGTTAGAATTGCAGATAAATTCGTTGCAGTCACTGACGCGAAAATACTCTTGGGAAAGGTATGAATCCATAGCATCTCTCTCTAGCTATGGGTTAAATAGCAAGACACTGGGTTTTATAGCCTTGGCTGGCAACCAGCCTACTGTGGTAAAATCTTCTGTCTAGTTAGTCATGTATCAAAAGAGACATGATCGTCCAAGTATCACGGACGGCACTTATCTGACTGACTGATGTATTTTGTGGTGCAGTGGATATCGGCTCGGAAAGAAAGAGATCTGAGAACCGAGTTCGAATTCCACTTAAATTCGTTGAATGCACTTACGTGCAAATACCCTCGGGAAAAGTAATAATCCGTCTCTTCCCTCCAGCTATGGGTTAAGCAACACTTCTGTAGCTTTGTTTGACAACCAGAAGAAAGTAATGGTAACCTACTGCGGGGAAATCTGTCTAGCTAGTCAGTCATGTCTCTTTGGAGACATGATCGCCAACCGTGTATTTATTACTTATGGCAGTTGACTGACTGACTTCATCCCAAAAGTAAAAGAATTATTAATTAATTCTATCACCGCTGTCTAAGAGTATTTTTATTTGGTTTCTTTTTGTGTTTTATCGTGTGTGCTAAAATATTTCATGCTTTTATCAAAAGAACACACAAAAGAGCAGATGTTAAGACGGTAAACTTTGAAAAAATTACTTTCAAATTTGAAGATAAATCTAAGTATACACACACACACACATATTAAAAATTACTATAAAGGAAGAATGCTTATTATCGGAGATAAGACATTGTGGACACACACGCAAATGCTAAGCTATTTTCCTCTCTAATGCGGGAGGTTAGAATCTCTTTAGTCGAACCCAAAACTTTTCAGTGCCCCTTTACGAAAAAAAGGGGGGTTGGGCTAAAAGATTATTCCTCGGCAAATAGGAAAATACTAATTTTATTTTCTGTTAGTTTGGTTGGAGTCACGGGTGAGGCGTAGCTGGAAATGATCAGTTTCCTAATTTTTTTATTGTTTACCTCGAGGTGAATTTCAATTTTTAAAAAGTCACCTTTTTATCGAGTAAAATAAAATTAAAATAAAAATAATGAATTATTTATTTGTCTGGTTCAAGCACAATTATTTTCAAACATTTCACTCAGCTATTCCCAAATTAAGCTACCATAATACTTTATGTACACGAAAGTTATTTAATTTCTGGAATAAGTTTTAAGCCTTTAAAATTATTAAATTCGTATACAATTTCCGTGGTTTGTTTGTGTAAAAAAACTTTTAAAAAAAAAAAAACCACCCTTCTTAGAGCTTTCTTCACATAAAGTTGGGTTTTATGGGATACTACTAAAAAAATAAAAAAATAAAAACTCCCCATGAAATATGTTGGAATGTGTCTTTAGTTAAAAAAAAAATGAAGAGGTTTGATCGATTTACATTTTTACAATTAATTTTATATCGCAAACAAATCAAATCGGACACATAATCTCGTGAAGTACCCGACAGAAATAAATCTTTCTTGTACAAATTAGTGTATTTATTAGAATTAAGGTCTCAATTTGACATTGAAATTGCCTTGAATTTTTTTTTTTCAAGGTTACTTAAATAATAAATAAAATTTGTTTCTTTACTGAACTTTTTTTTATGAGACTGGGATTTTGTCTACTTTTCTGGGATAATGTTCTCCAAAAGTAGTGATCCTTCTGAACAACTTACAAAATTTAAACTTTGAAATTCTAACTCATTTGCGAGTTAACAATTATTTTATTATTTAATTATTATATTCAAACTTTCTTTAAATCTTTTTTTTTTTTTTTAGAAAACAGAAGTCTGTTTGCTACGAAGTATCATACCCTCCGCCCACGGCAAAAAAAATTTTCACCCTGAAAAAAAAAAAAAAAAAAAAAAAAAAAAAAAAAAAAAAAAATTCAAACTAGCTTGTTGATTTGAAAACCCTTCAGTTTTAAGAAGTGGAGTGGGGCACTTTCTTTCCAGCTAAATATGATACTTCCTTTCCATTTGATAAAGACATGTTGAGAGATTTTTTTCAGACTCCCACCCCCACATTATTTTATTTATTTTTTTGTAAACCCGATTTTCATTCAAAAGTCTCAGTAATCTTGACATGATACATAAAAAGGTGTGGGTGATAGGGAGAGGCAAAGTAATACCCGCTTCACAAAATAATTTCGTCGTGAAAGTTCCCTCTAAAGAGGCAGGGAGTTTGCTTTCATTGATGTTATTCCTATTTTTGTGATATATTACATCATTTTCCGTTAACAAAACAAAACGGTAGGGCACGCAAAATATTTTATTACATCTTCCACATGTCGGGCATTTGTTTAGTGCATTAAACAAAAACAAATTATTTCCAAATTATTTCATTTTACTTTATGTTTAAACGGAAAATATTTAAATTTCAAATCCGACCCGTTTGCGTTTTTTGCCCTAAAAACTGAAAACAACGGATAGAACAATTTTAAATGGAAAAATATTTCACAAAAAAAAAAAAAAAATAGTGTTTAAGTTAATCATGACAATACAGTTCGTATTTTATCTTGAAAAAATTCTTTGAGATGATAGAGTAAAATTACAATTCAATAATTCATCTGATTTTAGAGATAGACTGCTAGTTAATCTGTGTTAGATACGTCGCGTGGAGTTTTTGACTCGATTAATTTTGGTTTTAAATTCGTAAACAAGTTAAAGCTTATTCACACCTGGGAAATGATGCTTCAATTCATTTTTCATTACTATTAATATGTTCGAATAATCTGCAGTCTGGTTTAAAAGACATAATATTTAATTCCTTGCGCGGGGTCCGAGAGGGATGTCTTGTCAGATTTATTTTTTAACAGGTTCATTTTTTAACAATTTGTGAATTTAGGGTTATATAATCATAATTTACCGTCGTTGTAAATAACAGACATCTTGAAAATAAATAAATAAATAAAAAGAAATAAATGACTAATTTTGATTTGCAAAAATGTTCAGTCTGATGTCAAATTTATGAGTAGCCTAACAAGTTATTAAACCACTGTATATAATGTTCAGTTAGGTTGTTATTAAGATTCTTCATTGACTTAAACCGAAAAGGTATTTATATAAAAAAAAAACAATTATTATTATCATACTATAGACTTACTGATTTACCTATCTATGTGAAATGATAGAGCTCAAAAATAATTTTCAATCTTACTCAACGTTCAGCTAAAATGTATTAAAATGCAAACACGCTAACAACTACATTTGGAGCCTAGTTATAGTTTCATTAAACTTTCAATTTTCAAATTTGACTAAAATAAAGTGTCAGAAATCTTTTGAAATATTTTTAAAAATTTATGATTTGTATTTGTTTACAATTTTTTTAATTTTAAGAAAATGGCCGCTTTTAAGAAAATTTTAAATTGAAATTAAATGTGACATTCAAATTTAATATTTTCTATATGAAATACACCAGAATTTTCTAATTAATGGAAATAATAAATTTAATCATTAAGCTTTTATTTAAATTTAAAATGAAATCTTAAATTAAGAATGTTTTTTTATTTTAAAATTTTAATTTTAAAATTAGGTATAGAAAATTTTTGCCGAAAAAGTGGAGGTACCTACATTAAAATAACATTTTTTAATCTCTAGTTTATTTAAATTTCAAACATAAAAAAAAAATTTTAATACAAGAACTAACCAGAACCAGCCAAAATCTTTTGTGTTGACTTCTTTAGAATATCCAGATGTCTTCCGTGTAAGTTCTCTACAGATGGGAAAACATCATAATTTTCCGCGGGCCAGTAATATCCTAAACAAATACCAGGGAACACATTTGGAAAAAGCATGCTGGAAAATGAAATCGCTCAAGTGGGCAATACACCTGTACCACGCGTAGCGATAAACACGCGGGTCTGTTATCTCACATACTTTTTTTTTTTTAACCACGTATGAGCTTCCTATTTCTACAGATCCAGTTGACGGCAGCCTAAGTTGTTGGGGAGAAGGAAGTCAAAAATGAATATAGACGGTACCCCCACCTGAACAAATTGACCATCAGCGAGGAAGGCGTGGAATTAATTTTTTTTCCCCCACCTCCTGTTCTTGGACCGTTCACATAAGCCAATCTATTACGGCTGCAAATTAGGACAAGTAATTATGATTTATGAACAGGTATATGGGTATAGTTTATTTTGCTATTTATTTTTTAAGGTAGGACTAGCATACGCCCCTCTTACACCTTCGGAGATTGAAAATCAAGAGCGCAGGTGTGCGTATACAATATACATACATCTATCAGTCCCTCCCACAAGTTAGCATGAAGGAACGGCGAATTGTGATCGGCTCAGAGAACCAGAATAGCTAACGTTTACTAGATGAGTAAAAATATAAATATTTGCCTGTTTCTTATTTAAAAAAAAAAAAAAAAAGCTGACATGGCTCGTTGAAATAGTTGCGTATTTTTACGGGGGGGGGGGGTGTCGAGTTTATCTGGAAGCCAGGATTTTGAAGATTAAAAAAAATAAAAAATAAATAACAAAAAACCCAGTACCCTGTATCATTTCTCTGTACAGGAGCGAAATGTGGAATCAGACAACAGAGTTCACATTCCGGACTAGTCTGCTGTATTCACTATCTCACAAATACCCTTAGAAAAGGCATGAATCCATCTCCCCCGTCTCCTATGGGTAAGATAGCACAGTAGATTGGACTCTCTAGTAATGAGTGACAACGAGTCTAAGAGAAGGAAAACGCTGAACTCCAAACCGTGGAGAAAGTAACGAAAAACAACACCACCTTTTCCCAAGAATGTATGGCAATTCAGTGATAATATAGAAAAAAAATCTATTGGAAGTCATCCTAAATGGATATGGTATTAAAAAAACTATCCCTATTTGGAAGAATGACCCAACTTTTGACCTAATTTCCGTCCCAAGCCATTGATTTACTTTATATTATAAGATAATTCAATACAAAAATAACGTGGGATTTCTATAATTTTAAAATAAATAAGTTGTAAATACTGTAACGTGACAATAAAAATTCAATCAATAATGATATAGGTTTCCACCATCCAACTAAGAATAGTGATATTCTAAGCACAGCTTACATGTGGCGTAATATATGGGACACTCAGTGAGGATCGAACTCACTGCTCACTTGTTATGATTCTAGAGAAGCAAACCTGCTAACCATTACACCACATCGGTCAGCCTCCAACTAAGAATAAACAAATCTAATTCTTCAATTAGAATTTAAGGATAGAGTGTTTAAATTTGTCCAAGTTTTCAACTTGCATGAGTCATCTTTGTGGTGAAGGGAATGCACTTCGATAAGGTGTAAATGATTAGTAAGCTCGTATCGCTAGATCGATTATAACTGAATAGTGAGTTCGATCCTCGCTGAGTGTCTCATACCTTCGGCCTTGCGCTACATCTAAGCTACGCTTAGAAGATCCCCATCTTCTTGGGCAGAGGTTAAAAAGTGGGGGGGGGGGGAAGAAAAAATGGTGTTTGAAGTAGCTCAAAATATAAAGACATATTAAAAAGATGAGCTACTTTTGATTTTCTTTCTTTCAATTTACTTTAATTTTTATACCCCTGACGATGACTCAAGTGAATCGAAAGCTTGGACACAGCCTCGATTTCGGATATTTTTTGCATCTGCAGCAGCCAATGCGATTCACTATTTGGAAAAGACAACAGATAAATTCATAGAATGCCCATCCGTTTTTAATAAAATTCGTTTAGAAAACTATTATTACCGAATTTATATCAGCATGACAAATAGGTGCATGAAATTGAATTATTGCGTTTTCTTTTCTAAGAAAAAAAGGATAATCATTTACAAACCTTGATTCTAGAAGTTGCATGTATGTATAAACCATTATGATGGTATCCATTATTTTGAAAATTATCCATCACATTTGTATTGGCTCGATAATGAAAATAAACTTACTATTTTTAAAACAATGACAAAATATTTTCCGTTTTTTCTTTGTTACTAACTAAGGATTAAAACAAACTGGTATTAATGATAAATTTTTGACACATTTGGTAAATAACATAAAATTAGGTTCTTGTTCGAAAACATAAACACGCAAAATAAAAATAAAAATAGTTTTAGCTTAGGAATTTAAATTCAATTCAATGTAATACTTTTTGGCTGATTCAATTGGCTATACTTCGTTAATTATTAAAATTTAAAAGTCAATTTCAATTTAACTTAAACTATTTTGAAAGATAACTTTATTGACAAAAGCCAATCACCTTGGCTTAAAATATTAAGTTTAAACTCGATAAAATATTTATAACTGAAATCTTTACAATAAAAGAAAAAAATAAGATGATTAGGTAAAATATAAAATTATAAATATCGAAGAAGATGGAGAAAAAATGGGATTAATTAGTGATTCGAGCAGAGAGCCCCAAATTACTCATTATCAAACTCTCAGGGTCGACTGGACTACGTAGGTGTTTAATGTCTGGCGTGCAAAAGGGCGTCGATAAATAAAATCGTGGTGACTTAAAACTTTCAGGAGACGACCCCCACCTCACCGCCCCGTGAAAATGTGAACTGATGTGAGCGTGCAATTTCTTAATATCGGACCTCCCGACTTAAAGTCCATCCTTTCACTCAAAACACTTTTGCAACGGGCCTGTATCAAGGTCAGTGATTATGACTTGCGTGGTCGTGGTGCCGCTTCTCCTCGACAAAAAGTGCCGACAGGATCGGGATACCACACGTTGGCGTGATCGGACGCGTGTCGAACGGGAAAACACACAGAGGGGAAAAAAAAAAAAAGAAAAAAGAAAGCAAACGTTGTTACACGAAATAGAGTTTGACATTAACAATCTAAGTGTAAATGTTAAGGTGTGAGGAGTGATAATTGTGAGAACTCTGACAAGACTCCCACCCCACTAGAAAATCTGATGGGTCAAAGTCATCCTATTGCCGATAATATGCAAATATATGTATAATTAGGTATTAATTAGAATATTAGATACGGGTGTCGATTTTGTGAGGAAATAGGTCTCACTGATCAATTACTGTTGAGCAGCGAATTTGATCCTCACTAGATACATCCCATTAAACTAACCATAGGCCAATGGCTTAGGGGATTAAAGCGACGGTTGATGAATTTCGTGGCATAGATGTGAGTTCAATCTCTGAGAAACCGGGGCGAGCAATAACAGATCTAAAGAAGAACAAAACAAGATATCACGAAACATGGACAGCAAAACGATAGCAATCCACCGCCGTAGATTAAATAAAGTAAAAAGTTCAGTCTGAACATTTCTGGAGGTTATCCAGATCGATAGGCAGCTGAAGAAGATCAGAAAGCAAAAAGGTCGAAGCATTGTGATAACAACAACAAAATGAGGATATTAGTATGAATATAAATAGCTTAGGTTTAGTAAATAACTATTTGGCATTTGTCAATATTCAGAGTTTAATGTTTAATGAACCAAGCTGTCACAGATATGAACACATATTGTGATTGCTATTTTTTTTTCTAAGTTTGCTGTAGTGAAGTTAAGTATGCTTATCTTGAAGATCTTATTCCTGACAATGACACACTTGTCGCCCCATGCAAGATTAATACTCTGATTTCCTTCATAGTCTTTTAGAATAATTACTTTCATTATTTTAAACAATTAAACAAAATTCTGTTTACTCTCGAAGCAGTGATTTCTCACCCCGAATGATAATAAAATAACTAAGTAAATCCAACTGATAAAAGTTTTTGATACATGTGACTACAATTTTTTTAAAAATTCTTTGGACATTACTGTATTATCAGAGACTGTGCTCACGTCAAAATTTAGTCATTGCTTAAGTAAATCAAATAGGTGTCTCAGTTTGGGGTTAGTTTGTCTGACCATTACTATTGACTAGTGAGTTCGATCCATACTAGGTGAGCTATATAAAAAAAATTATACACTAACTAACCCAACAAGAGTTGACATGTAATCAATAAATATAAGTTTTGAAATTTAAGGGGAAAAAAATCTTAGATCTGGGATTCCACTTTTTTTTTTCTTTTTTTCTTTTTTTTACTCGGAACTTTTTTTCTTTTCGGGATTCAATTTATCCCTCATTAGAACAAAAAGAAACCTACAGTGAAGACGTCTATAGAAATATATGTACAGACAGGTAAATGATGTACAAAGATTTGAACAGATAGGTAGCCAGTTGACAGTGAAGAGAATATTACTCACATTGAAATCCACGTACTGAAAACATTAAACTTATCTATCCACATGCTATCCAACAAGAAACTGTATAAAAGAAGAGATGCATTGAAACTACATATATATGAAGTAATGTAGCCTTGTGTAAATGAACCAATCGTAGCCCAGAGGGGGGTTGTTAACTTTTGATGCTTTTCAGTTCATTACCCTCATGACAAAAGAAAGGAAAGATGTTCTGAAATAAAGTGAACCTCACTGCGCAACTCTTTTCAATTTACTTGAGTAATAATAATAATAAAAGAGAATTGTGTGTGTATGTGGTTGGTCACACTGAAGGAATGTAGCTTATACAATGTTTGTAAAGGTTTCCTCTCATACAGGACACATATTTTATCTGCCATAAATACTTTTTCAGTTAGAGAAATTTGACTAATTAAAAAGAGAAGGGACAAAAATGTTATTGGAATATATGTAGAAAAATAATTAGTCACTATAAAATGTTAACGACTAACAAGGTGTGAATTATAATGAACTTTCATTTGGAAAAGAAATTATAATAAATATAATTTCACAGCTACACAGACATTCCTCTTGATTACTTTTATCATTTTCTTGTCAACTGCCTTGTAAATCAAACAATTATTTAAAAAATGACAGCAGAAATGAATGATTTAAAAGCTTTGATGTTTAGAATTCTGAACTTTCACTTGTTTGAAAGTGAAAGATTTTGCTTTTAGGAAAGTAACCCCCCTAGTTTATGAAATCAAAAGTTTCATTATTGTTGTTTTAAATCACTCATTACAGCAAAATATTGTGCATTATTTGTTGAAAGTAGTTTTTCATTAAAACTCTTTAAAAATCAGTCAATTTACTATTAAGAAATAGAATATTTCAAAATTGGCAAAATGTGTAAAAGTTAATAATATTGAATCAATTACTTCATATAATAAGGAAATTCTCCCATATTTAATACAGACTAAGTTAAGTTTTTAATAAAATTAAGACACGATGATTAAATTAGGAACTGAAAAGATGTTACATTTTTGTTTTAGTTTATAATTTTGTCTTTTATAAATTTAAATAAAAATTTAATGGATTAAATCACTTATTTTAAAATCATGTTTTTTCAAAGAAAAAAGAATCATATTTGATTGCCTTGGATAAAGTGTTAATGCTACAAATCATGCAGTTAACTCAATGAAGTGAGACTATATATTTGCATTTTCTTTTTATTAGGATAAAAATGTATATATATATATATATATATAATTTCTAAATCTGAAGCATCAAATGCAGATCATTTATAACACGTGGAATATCTCGATATGCCTATTTTAAGAACATTACATTTGTTATACATTTATTTCTTGGATTCTTAAACCATAAATCATAAATACGTTTTGATGTTTTTAAATCACCTGGTTAGATTTAGGGAGTTATGTTTTTTTAACAATTTTCTTTCAACAATTGCATATGAAAAACAATGCAGTGGGACTTATTGAGTAGTTAAGATCGTTTTAGCTGGAGATAATTTGGTATTGTGTTAAGCAGGGTTCATGAACACCATTTCCTTGGAGCAAGTCCTAGACAAAAAGTCTAATGTCAAACGCTGGTCTGGCTCTCACGTGGGCACTGTGGATAACTTAGCTGCTGATCCAATATAAGATAACACAAGAAGTTGCTTACTTAATAAGGAAGTCAAACTAGTGCGGAATAGCAATGTAAAAAACAAACAACTTTTACATTATGTAAACACTAACAGATTTTATATAACTACCAGGAAGTGGAAGAGCGTAAAGGGGTTGAAAGGTCATTATGTTAAGCTTCTTGTGATGGAACTTGACTCTTTGACTTGCCAGGAATAAAATCTGCTTGATACAGAAAGTAAGCTTCATTGAATTAAAAGTTTTGAATTAATTTTTTTTTTCTTAACAGAATCTAAAAATTGATAATCTGATTCAAAGTTTTTTTTTTCACCTCATTAGATTTTTTTTTTCAAATGCTTTATGGAATATATTTTATTACGAAAACCATTTACATGAAAATTTAAATCAAAAGTAACTTTTCTGAAATAGATAAAAAAAGAAAATACATTGTTTATTGTTGGTTGTAAAATCTTCAGGAAGATTTGGCTGTGGTTCATCCATTGATAAAAAAATAAATAAACAGAAATGACGAAAAACGTATTTTTTTTTTTATTATTTAAAGAAAAATGTTAATGCAAACAGTTTTTTTTTGTTCATTAAAATAAATTAATGTAAAGACTAAAATTATTGCGAACGCAAATTTTCTAAATATTTATTATTAAAAATTTTATTTTACTTTTTTTATTATCATTTCACCCAAGAAAGGCAGGACTGCCACGGGTTCGCGGGGTTGGGGGGACAGGGTACAGGAGATGCCTAAGAAAGGGTGGATAGGATTTAGCTGTATTTATAGGTATAGGGAAAGAGTGCATAATAACGAAGATAGAGACTTTATAGTCAGTGTAGACAAAGGAATCAACACTACATGGTAACTATCAGTTTCACACTTCAATGCAAAGTTCAGACTTTAGGCGTTGTTTGTTTTTGATTTTGTCGACTACACAGTATAGTAGGATCAGTTGGGCACCGTCTGTGAGAAAATGAGCACTATGACATAATTCACTCTGCCAGAAATTTGGAAACTGCATCCTGAAATGCTTGGCATTCGCGCCGGAAGCTATGATACAAACATTTCAGTGTGTTTGGGTGTTAATCTAAAGACTGCAGAGAATTCAGAAAGAGTTGGAGGAGTTTAATGGTGATTATGAAGGTACGACAGCTCGAAAAACTCTCTGATCGTTCTGATAAGAAAAGTACTCCTGAATTTGTTGGTGAGGGTATCAGATTCAAAACGGAGGCTTACATCAAAGGCCTTGAGTTAGTGTTTCTTTGGGTCAACGGCGTGGCCGCTGGAAGACCCAACGTCTGGCAACAGGACGCTGCACCATGCCACACAAGCAGAAGAACCCAGTCATTGGCTGTCAGACAATTTCTGCGATCACATCACCTCTTACATCTCGCCACCTAACTCCCCAGAGTGGAAGCTCTTTGATTATTATATGCAGCATGCAGTTGAGTGAGAGACCAAAAAAAAAAACTCTTTGTAACACCAAAGAAGAACTGAAGGCAAGGATTATGGCAGCATTAACCAACTTAAACAAGGATACCGCCTAGAAGAGATGTAGAAGATTCCGAAGACGTCCGGAGGCCGTGGTTGAAGCAAATGACGGTTTAAATTGAATAAATTTACTCTTTAGTATTTCAAGATATTTTGTTAAATTTTGATAAATATAACTGTTTAAATGAGATATCTAAACTTATTTATAAATGGAACTTTGTCTGTCTGTGTGTGTGTGTGTGTGTGTGTGTCCGTTACCGAAACGGCTGAACCGATTTTCTTGAAAAATTTACACAGTTGTACTATAAGCGACTGCGAGTGTTCTTAGATAGGTTTTGTATCGAGGTATCCCCGATAAATATCGATAATCGAAAAAATCAGGTTATGGAATGAGTGGTCCGATTTTAATCAAATTTGATACACTCATAGACAAAGACATAAAAAACGATATTCAGAAGTTTCAAGGTTGCAGTTCTTACAATAGTGCAGAAAATCAATAATATATATATAAAAGGCAAGATGTTTGTGTGTGTGTGTGTCTGTTTATCTGTCCTTTATACAAATACACAATTTTTATCCGAGCCTCACCAAACTTCACACAAATATTCTTTAGGCTGAGTCTGAGCTCCAGGACCATGGATTAGTTTTAAAGCTTTCATTACACCCGAGAAACGCCGGGCTATACTGCTAGTCAATATTATTTACATTTTTTGCGTAATTTAAACAATTTATCCATTGCCTATTGTGTGCATATATATATATATATATATATATATATATATGTTTCGTTTAAAAACAATGTTCTAGTTCTAAAGAATGTTTTCTTTATTTTGAACCTTTTTCCAAGAAAATTGTCTGAAATATAGGGGAAAAAAGGAATTTCATAGATCTTTAGCCCAACGTGTGTGTGTGTGTGTATTAATTTCTTACAATGTTAAATGGATGGGACCATTAGCAAAGAAATGTAGTTTTGTTGTAATCCAAGTGGACATGGCGTTCCTGCAGGTCTACTTTGAAAATCAGCATTTGTGATTTTAGCTTTATTCGTGGGAAATCTATGACTACCTCTAACACAATGGAAGCTTAGTTCAAAGTGGTTTAGTGACTGGAGATCTTTTCCTTAATTAGCTGACATGAATTATTTGGATATCCAGCTCAGGTGCTAATGATTTCGATATTCTATTATCTTTACCTGGGTGAAGAATAGGTTGGGACTTGAAAGGGCTACTTTTTATCCCCGATTCTAAATGGTAATTAGTAGAATTGTCTTGAATTACTCCATACCACTTTAAAAATAAAGTTTTAATTTATGTACCGTCTTACTGGTATTTTAATATAAAAAAAAAGTTAAAAAGCAAAATGTACTACTTTCAGTATGCTTAGTGAATCTTGCTTTGCTTGGAGATATCTTCTGACTAAGTGATTAAAAGCGTGCTTTTCTTTCTTTCTTCTTCTTCAGGTTAGGTAGAACGCAGGTTTGATTCCTGCTGGGTAGCACCTTTTCTTTAATAAACTTTCGATTGCCCAGGCCGGTAGACGTCAATTTCACTTTTAAAAAAAGTCAAATTAGCAAGCCTATTTATTCCAATACGCATATTTACTAAATATAACATTTACACTAACAGTAATAAGAAATATATGTTGAATGTATAACATTTCTCTTTTTAATTCTTTCTGTAAACTTGTATCGAGAAATTTATTTTTATTTTTTAGGTGCAATATTTAAAAAAAAAAAAAAAAAAGTCTGAGAAACGAAACATGATATTGCCAAACCACTTAAATGTCTTAACAGATGTTAAAGAATTCATAATCTCACTAAGTTGCATTCTCTCAGCCAATTGCAATATTTTGCAAATATTTTTTTCCTTCTTTCTTACTTTAGACATAAAATGCAGTTATGTGCATTGATTTTCTTGTTATGTTAACCTTTAACCAAATTATTAAGGTGCAAATGGCAGAGCTGAGAACTTTTCAGCACCTTATATATATATATATATAAATAGCACGCTTTTACCTATACTTATTACTTGTACTGCTCCTGCTACTCATTGGTATGCTTACCTTACAACTTCTCAGTCAATGTCTTCTCGAGACAGAATTAGCAACACTCAACAGATGTATCACTGTTTCTTTTTTTGGGGGGGGGATAGTTCTTTTGTATTTTACAGCAAATTTTTTGTGGGGAGGGGGAATATTTCTTTATTTAAAAATTAACTGAAGTTGGAAATTTTAAAAAATGCCTTTTTTATATCCAGTATTCTTTTTATTTTTATATTGATCCAATGTGTATAAAGTCAGACAGCAATCAAGAAAAAAAATGTATAAAAAGCCAAACTAATGATTGTCGTGGGTTGGTAACGGGGAGTGCGTGAAGTCAAGGTATTTCTGGTTCGTTGGTTAGTTTAAGTGAGAATATCTTAGTATACTATGACTTAAGGAAGTCGACTTTTACTATGAGACCTAAAAGAAGAAAAAAGAAACGGAGATAAACTACATTTAACTACAAAGAAAGGGAAGAAAGAAAAAGAAGAAATTTCATAGGCGCTTTTAGCTTTTTCTTAAGTCTATATATATTTTTTAAATTTTAGTATCATTTTGTAACTGCGGGAATTCTGAGTTCATGTCTATGTTGAAAATAAATAGCGGGTTAGTGGATTAACACAGCAAGCGATACACCTTTCTGGAGAGTTATAGACGAAGGGAAATGCACACCTTAAAAAGATGATGATGGATGCATAAAAAAAAATGTATGGATTTTATTATTTAGGGGAACAAAATCAGGTATGTTTTAAAAAGTTTTCAACTCTTAACAGCTACAACAGAAGCAGCGGACAACACACTTGCTGTCAATACAGTCAGTCAATATTTTTTATGTGTTACTGTTAAGTAAGTAAAATCAAAAGAGGAAAACATCCGAAAAAGTCGATGTCAAGAACAGACCCCCTCCAAAAAAAAAAAAATAAATAAATACATAAAATCGGTTACAAAATTGATTTAAATAGTAAAAATATTTTCTAATGTCAGGTGACATTTTACAGTTTATTCATTTTCTTTTTCTTTTTTTTCCTTCAGAAATGGGGGAAAAATTATGCAAATTGAATTATGCCGCTCAGTCCTCATTCTCTTTGTATTCCATTGGTAAGGAAGAAGTTCCATTTAAACAACATCTTCCCAAAAAGTCACTACTTTATAGGACAGACTCCCGAGTGAATTCTTCTCTGATCTCGACACCCTTGCCTGAACTTTTTCAATTCTAGGGTCAACAGTTACCTATCGTACATAACCTAATAATATCCACTTACTTCCTCTTCCTATGTTCAAAAGTCATGGCAACTAAAGGAAAGGAAGCTGTGAAGAACTGTAACCGCCTATATCCTGAAAGGTCAAGGTATTTAAAAAGAAAACAGCAATAATTAACTTACCTGGCACACTATTCTTATGAATTGTACCATTACTTTCATCTGCCTGTAAGAAAAATGAAAACACTTCAGTAGAGAACACAATTTTTTATACCATTTGTTTGTAAATTTTACAAAAATATAGGAAAACAAAAAAAATTAATTATTTAATTTATTTTTTAATTATTTTATTTATATTTTTATCAAGGAATTGAAATTTTGTCATGTAAAAGAAAAAGATCTTTCATATTGGACAATGGGTGAAATTTTATTATTCCGTAACAGATGGAAACTGTGGAAGCACAGAGAGGTGCCTTATGCCATTCTCGCAACTGAAACCCCTATTAGGGTTTTTCGACATACGATCTAGTTGGTAGTTAGTTATTTATTACTAAGGGAGCGTGCTACTGAAAATATCTCCCTCTGACCCCCACGGACAGGCGAAGTTTTTTCTGTGATACTCACTCAGAAAAGAAAAGAGTTATAAAATCTTTTTACGCAATGAATTATTCCGACAAACACCCTTCTCTTTGTTTTAATTATTTTAGTAAAGGCTTCCTACAGGTTTGTTTATTGTTGCAAAAAAAAAAAAAACATAAATTTTCTTTTCTTCTGAACAGAAATAGAGATTTATGATATCACTTGTTTCGTGTTTAGGATTATTAGGTTTCTGGTTAAAAATTTTTCATTTTAATTTCTTTTATTCCCAATGACTTTTTGCGTCTTAGTGACATTATCGCCTTGCATGGGATGAATTGCTTAAAAAAAATCTCCAGACTAAAATCGTTAAAATGAAATTAGCTGAGAAAATTAGGAAAACTGTTTAAATGTTTGCAGTTTCTTCGAATTCTTCAGATGAATTTAATTTTAAATTTTCTCTATAAGAAATGTTGATAATGATTTAATCGATTACTGGAGGATAATCAACGTTAGCTAAGTCTGGTACAAGATCACATATGTGACACCCATTGAAGATCAAATTCACAGACACACTAAGGCCATTGATTAACTCGCTAACCATTGAACCGTAACGAGGGACTCTCAACAGATTAACGAAAATTAAATAATTATGTTTATTTTAATTTCTATATGAATTCCCTGAGATAAGTAAGTACTTATCTTTATTTACATTCGGACCAACTTTCCCATACGTGTTGTTCACAGCGTCTCGGCTGTTTTGACCTCCGGCATTCTTCAACTGTTTGTCGATCCAGGTAACATTCTTTCGGTGAATTTCGACCTGATGTTTTTTTAGTTTATTTGAATAAAACCTGCATCTAATGAATTTCGAACTGAATATTTTAAATTAGTTCCATTTCGAAATTCATTGGCGGTTACTTTGATCAACAGACACATGAAAACGCGACAGAAACGTGATAATAACAACAAAATGTATGTTATTTAGATGGAAAATATACATATTTTCAGATATTAATATTTACTAAGCTTAGCTTTTAGTCTGGCACAAAGCCACAAGTCTAGGATTACTCATGAAAATTAGTCCTTCATTATGAGAAACATCAAATTAAAAATCTAAGACATAAAAAGAATAACCATTTTTTTTTTTTTGCATGAGACAAAAATTGGTAAGTGCAATTTTAAAATTGTTGTTGAAAATCTGTAAAAAAAATGACAAATAGTTTCAACAATTTCAACAAGTAAAAAATAAGATAAAATTAAAAAATAACATTTTCAAATTATTTTATATTTACATAAATTTGAATATTAATTTTTTTTCTGTTAATTTGTCCGAATATTTTTATATAAATGGAAATTTAAATTATTTTTAAAAGGGCGTAAGTAAGTTTATAGTAAAAACTTTAAAAAAAAGAAAAGAGAAATGATAGAAAAAAAATAATTTAAAAAACATTTTTTCATAATTTTCTATTAAACTGGTAAAAATGGCGATTAATAGCAAAGGAAAATGAAGTTTCGCCATACGAAAAAAAAAAAGTACCAAGCCTGTAATAATGGTTTTAATAGAAGTCAGAAACAAATAAAAATAACACCTTAAAAATAAGTGTGTAGGTAGAGATCATTTTTGTAAAGAATATGTTTTCGCTGTTCGTTTGTAGCAACCAATTGAGAACTACCGAGTTATTTCCCTTGCATCGTAACGCAGCCGTTTGATTATGAGACGGTGGAAGAGAAGAAAAGAAAGAATTTCCTTGGCGCTAAGTTAATTGAAACAAACTTCAT
The DNA here is from genome assembly GCA_037127315.1 of Ascarosepion bandense. Lineage (NCBI taxonomy): Eukaryota > Metazoa > Mollusca > Cephalopoda > Sepiida > Sepiidae > Ascarosepion > Ascarosepion bandense. Next base: position 1,368,023 of record JBBBDQ010000937.1, read on the forward strand.
ATTTGTATTGTTAAAAACTGTATACACCGAATTACAAACGTGATAATAAATCATTACAATCTTACCACATTTGCACGATCGAGACAAAACAAATTCTATTTTGCACGCACACACACACACACACAAATAATCTAAAATTCACTAGTTTTTTTTTTGTTGTTGTACCGGAATTTGATTATATTACATTTTTGGTAAACGAGACAAGCTTGCTAACCCTTTGACCACGTCAAAGTTCCCAAAATTGTAATAATCAAATTCCGGTACAAATTACAACTGAGTAGTGAGTTCGATCCTCACTAAGATACCCAATACTTTAGTTTCGGTCACGTGCCACATCTTTTTCGCTTGTTAATTTATCAGCGAGGATTATTGTTGCTTGCTACTTTTTCATTAAGATAATAATTTAAAATATTTTCTTTTTATGCTATAAAAATTGTATTAACAAAAACGAACGTCAGAGTGGGTATCTCGCTGTTTAAAAAATTGTCTAACTTTTTTCTTTTTGATACTTTTTTTTTTCACTCAATAACAAAAACTCTTGGAAATTTGACTTGCAAGTTTTCTTTGAGTCACCATAAGTGACTATCTGAAAATGAAAAAAGAAACTAAATTATTTTTTAAAAAACTCTAGTATCAACAATTTTTAATTTGTTTATTTCTTTAAAATCGTTTTTCAATAATTAAAAGGCTTACGGCCATATCACGTTGAATACACCGGTTCTCGCTCGATCGCCGAGTTAAGCAACGTTGATGGGTGACCGCTTGGGAATACCAGGTGCTGTAAGCGTTTAGTGACGGATGTGCGTTGTGGTGCAGTGGATATCGGCTCGGAAAGAGAAATCTGTGAGCCGAGTTCGAATTCCAGTTGAATACCCTGCAATAAGCACTGGTACCCTTGGGAAAGGTATTTAATCCGTCCCTTCCCTCTAGTTATGGGTTAAATAGCAGGGTAGGACTTGGGGACCCTGCCCTTAAAAACAAATCCCAATGAATCTTGATACTCGAAAAGAAAAGTATTAATACTAAGACACAGAACTTATATAAAAACAACAATAAATTGTTGAAAGAAAAAGGTATTATCACCAATAAATAAATAAAAATTTAGTGGGCAATAAATGACCGAGGTTGATATGCCATAAAACAAAAACAACCAACCAAAATCAATAATAAAAAAAAGAGAAGAAATAATGAAGAATAGCACTTAGCTAGTTAATCCAATTTTCCTTAAAATTCATTTCGTTAGTGATAATTGTCAAGAATTACCCCGTGTTCAGCAGGTAGAAGTTTAATAAAAAGAAAATAGTAACGTTTTAAATTTAATAAAAAAAATTGATATTCCAAATTTAATGGACACTTTTTGTCACAGTTATATTTTTTGAAGTTTAATTTTGCAGCGACGTTCTTTACATCGAATTTTATTTAGACAAACGACGAAGTTAGTTGTTAGATACTAACTGTGAAATCTTAAAAGAAAAGTTGGCGTGAAGGTGAGGCTTTCAATTCATTTGTTTCTGAAAAAATACTTTGGTAAATCTTTCAAACTAAACGATTTCACCAAGCGTTGAAATATAAAATTTAGATTTTTTTTTCCTTAATTTAAAAAAACAAAAACAATAACTGCAGTCTCCGGGTGTTTTATTTTTTAAATGGATGCATTTATCATACGTAAACACACACACACTTATTAACTTTTGACAATTTTTAAAATTTTTTTTCCTTGATCAAGAATCTCTAGTTTAACATTTTATATAATTTATCAAATATTAAATTTTTAAAACAAACTCAAATTGAAATATTATTTTAATTTAGTTTTAATGCTTTCTTTTTTAAACAATATCGCTGTTTTTTGTAGAGACAAGTTTAAAAAAAAGGTATAACATTCTAAAACACTTCGTTAAGTTAATAAAAATGTAAATAAATGAAGCTGAAGTTTATTACAAACATGACAAATTTCAGATTATTTTTAAAAATTAAGCATATTTTTAGGCATTAACTTACGGAAAAATAATTGAAATTTTTAATTTTTCTTTGGATTACATTTTAAGCGTGAAATAAAGCTTAAAAAGTCAAAAACGTTAGAATTTGCTAAGCATGAAAATGCTCGTCTAAAATTACCTAATAATACTATTTTCTTAGATAAAGTATTTGTTTCAATAATTATATTGACTGAAGGTAAAAAATGAAGTTTCTTGCTTATAAAGTTCTGTAAGTAACAAGTCAGCTAACTCTATATTGGCCAATCGATATTACTTTATTAGGACTTGGGAATATCTTAATAACGCCTTTTCCTTTTTAAATCTTTTAAATTAAATTTTTTCTTCTATAAATACGGGTCTTGGGAATTTAACACATCAAACTAGAATTAGGTATGGAATTAAAATTGAATATTTACTTTCACTTTGTAAAGAGGTGTTTTTGTGGGTGGTTCGGTTATTTTTTTCTTTTAACAAAATGCAAAATTATGCAAATTTAGAATCCAAATACTCACAAAATTATATTTTTCAAACATTTTATTTTTATTTTTAAATCTTATTGCATCCATTCTACTGTTTTCTTGCCAAAATCAAAGAAAATAAGTATTGTTTGAAAAGTAAAAAATAATTTCCAATTGTTGCATTTTAAGAAAAATATGAAGTCCTTGTAAGTCGGAGTCTAACAACTTCGAATCAACAGTTACACACACCTCACCCCGACTATGTCATGTAGTAGGAGGAGTTATATTGTGCCGTGCCCTTTCCAGTTACAGAGGCTCCTCCCACACTCCACAAGTGCAATTAAATGCTAGCGATGGCAATACATAAATTTTAAATGCTGCTTCATTGAAGAATATTTTAATATTTCATTTATGTTTTCTGTTCAATAAAGAATATTTGAGTAGGTGAAAAGATTTGGAGGGAAATAATAAGCTGTTGATTTTAAACAAGGATTTATTGAATATATTTTAGCTTTAAAAAATATGTAGTTTGAGTTCGATATAAAATTCTCCTGTGGCCAAGTCTGTAGTAAATTAAATGACAAAGGCATATACCCAAGACACATTCAATAAAGGAAAGTTGTAAAGATCAAATGAAGTCTAAATTTTATTGTGAAAACAAGGCAATTCCCTTGCGACTTTGGGCAACCAGATGCGTGAGGCAACTTTCATTGAAAGCATTTGGTAGTTTGTTGACAACACTGGAAAAACCAGGCTGTTTTTTTGGTACAGTAAATAAAATAAGTGTTTAAGAAACAGAAACAAATAATTGTCGGTTGGGGAAGAAAAATTATAAATATTTATCTGAAACAATAAAAGTTAAAAAGTATACAGATTTGGGAATACAAAAATTGTAAAAAAATTTTCAACGAAGCCCTCAAAATGTATGGATATTAAAAATAAATAAATAAAATCTTATTCGTCAAATTTTCTAAACTGTTGTTTAAAAATAATTATGGATCTTTTTTATGAATCTGAGTTCATGGAAATTAGAAAATTTATCTGCTTGAAGAAATAATTAAATAATTCTAAAATTTCAACTACAAGTAACGGTTTTTTATTTTTATTTTTTTTAATTTCTTTGAATAAAGAAAGTTTATTTTATTTTTTTCTGAAATTGAAATATTTTGGTTTAAAAAAAAGATCAACAAATCTTATTTGGGATTCAATATTCAAACAACTTACAACTTGAAAGCATTACCACATTCTTTTGACACGTTTACTATGAAACACTAAAAAAAGAAATCTTAGCCCCTTACAAGATGTGTTCCCATAAGGTAACATTAAATATCAGCATATAAGAAGAGATGTCAAAATCTTCATGGTCTTAACAAGAAGCGCACAAACACATACACAGAAAAAAAAAAAAAAAAAAATCTGAGGTTTAAATCATTTACCCAGATTTTGGAAAGTGGGTGGTGTCGAGAATATAAATTTTAGTATCTTCTCGTAATTGGCAAGTATAAGAAATATATTAATATCCATATTGTTAACTACCAGGTATTGTTTTTTAATTAAATGAAATGTATAATAAATGATGCCTTCGTTTTTTGTTATTTGATTTTTCGTTTGTTTTTTTTTGTGTCGTGCGTATGTTGTTTTTTTTTTAATAACAGAAAATTCATGGTTATCTTCGGAGTGGGTGGAACTATATTAAAAAACAAAAGTCCTAATTCAATTTTTTAAATTAAATTTTGATGCCGAAAAACAATTGTGCTTCCTTTCATCAAACAGGACTAACCTAAAATAAGTTAATTTGCCTGTTAGCCCCCCGCCCCCGCTCCAGTTTTGAATTATTTTTATAAAATTTAAAGAAAATATAAAAAAAATATAAAAAGTAGAAATGAGCAAGCAGCATTAATTTGTCTGGCCAAATGGTTAGGACGTTCGCTTTCCGACCATGAGATCCCGCTTCGATTATCACCATGATCAAATCATAAAGGGTGATTTCTTGATGTTATTAACTTAGGGAGGCAATCCCAGCATGAAAATTGGGTAGGTGGTTGTGTTAGCACGAAATCATAAGTCATCGTGACCGAGAATTTGACCAAACTGACCTTGTTATGTGTTCTCTTCCAGAAACTAATTATTTTTTTTTTTTCGATCTGCATTGAACAACTCTAAATTTACCATGAGCAGGCGTCTGCGACAGACGTTAGCTACTTTCCATTTTATTATCTAAAATGAAACAAGATGAGGCAAGTGTAAGAATAGCGCACAGTTATCTATAATTTTTCTATCGGAATTAAAAGAGTAATTTCCTTAAAAACGTTTCCATTATTATTTGTCTCTTTCGTCAGTGATTCTTTTATCAATTTATCTCTGGTTGACGGTCAAATAAAAAGATGACTACATCCATTTATCTCTTATTTTTTCTCTATATGAGAAAATGCTATTTCCTTTATTCTAAGGAACAAGAAAAGAAAAGTTTGTAAGCTTGTTAAGTGACGCTACTTATAGATTTAATGTAAGCATTATCCTCTTCTAAAAACCCCTTCAGGCCACTCGATTCTTGAGCAAACCGCTTGTTGAACAGCTATTTGTCATTTATGACCAGTAGAAATCTCCACATGGCCCACCTAACCAACTACCCTCTAAATATCTCTCATTTTCATGCTTTAGATGATACCTGCTGTTAAAAAAAAAAAAAAAAAAAAAAAGTGTGGTGGGATATAGTTCATAAATTTGCAACAAAATTCTAAAGAAGATGGATAAACAAAAAAATTTTTTTTTCTATTAATTCCTGTTTGTATTGTATCAATTCTTTTGACCATTATTAAGCCCTCTTTTCTATTTTCTGTGTTTCTTCTTTCTTTCTTTCTTTTATCACTCAACCAAAACACGGTCAATAAAAAAGGACTTCACTAAAGTCTTTTTTTTAAAGCTCTAAAAAGCCACTAGAGTATATTTATCTATCTTTTCCTCTCCCTTTTTTTTTTTTTTTCTCGTCAGGGAGAGACAAAGAGGAGATAGCTACCACAAGATATGTAATAACCAGAAGGGGAAGAAAAAAAAAATGAAAATTTTCATTTCTATAGAGGGAAATGGAATTGGATGGAAGCGAATGATAGTGTCGGTTGCATTATGAGTAAATATTATCAAATGGCTCTGAATTTATACAATATTTTATTGCAGCAATAATGTTTCATATTCTTTGAGCCCGTCACACGCAATTCCTTTGCAACAGGAGCAGCATTGCTGGTTGCAAAGAATTTGGTATGTGCCCAAAAATGAAATTGTTGCACAAATCTCCAGAGTGAAAGTGATCTGAGTACCCACGTAACAAAGATAGGGCTTTAGGGAGATATTTGGTGACAACAGGGAAAGTTTAGCAAAAGCAAAAAAAAGATTGCTGCAGCATTGAGACAACAAAAACTATTAAGGGTGTGCGTTTACAAAGATGCACACCCACACACACATACATACATACATAGTGACAAGATTATTTATATCTATTTTTTTAATTGGTGCCCTGAGATGATGTTTAAAAGTCTGTTGAGGGTTGAACAAACAAACATTTAACAAGTAGATAATAAAAAATGATAGTATTTTATTTTTTCATTTATCTTTCTTAGAGATCAAGTTAAAATAAAGTGTGTAAAATCTATAAAGTCTGCAGTCCAAAGATGTTATAAAATGCATTTAACATAACAAATATGTATTTTTCAACATAATCGCCCAACCCTACCCTGCATTTTTCCCAATACTTCTTCTATTAGAAAGATCGAACATTAGACTTAATATCAGAGATCAAAATTCACCCAATGCCCCCATAAGACTTTATTGCATAAATAAAAAACAAAATATATGAAGTCTCATGAGTAATATTCTAAACTTTTGAGACAAATTATATATGAACTAGCAGTATAGCCCGGCGTTGCTCGGGTGTAATGAAAGCTTTAAAACTAATCCATGGTCCTGGAGCTCAGACTCTTTGGACGTTGGCACGAAAGACTAAAAAGCAATAGTTGTTTCCAGTTAAAGTGAAACCGCAGACTGAAAGAAAAATAAATGGATGTAAGTCAAATTTTGATTTCCTGGTATCGATTTATATATATATATATATATATATATATATATATATATATATATATTATCGATTTTCTGCACTATTATAAGAACTACAAACTTGAAACTTCTGAATATCGTTTCTTATGTCTTTGTCTATGAGTTTATCAAATTTGATTAAAATCGGACCACTCCTTCTATAACCCGATTTTTTCGATTATCGATTTTCGATATTTATCGGGAGTACCTCGATCCAAAACCTAACTAAAAAACACTCGCAGACGCTTATAATACAATTGTGTAAATTTTGAAGAAAATCGGTTTAGCCGTTTCGGAGTCTATAGGTAACGGATACACACACACAGACAAAGTTTCATTTATAAATAAGTTTAGATTTAAATCATTTTTATTGTGTCAACATGCCAGTAACTAAATAACATGGTATTTCAAACTATACTCCTAGTTCTTAATCAAAATACAATCATTAAAAACAAGTAACTATTCATAATGACTTTCTTTCTCATTTCATTCTGTTCAGTGCAGTTCTCTGTTTCGCAGATCAGTCTAAAAAACACGTTTTCATACTTAAATCAATAGACAATATTAAAAGTGACAGGATAAAAAAAATTAAATTCTGAGAGATTTAAGACATCCACTCATCTAACTTAGAAGTATTTATGATTTATTTATTGAGGATGTTAGCGTAACCACCCCATAAAAAAGAACGTTTTTCTCTTGTCAGTCAGTTCTGATCCTTTTTTTTTTTTTTTTTGGTTTTTCTTTAGTTTTTTTTTTTTACTCTTTACTTTCAGATTCTGTTTAAATCTTCTATACAAAATCTTAAATCATATTTAATTCTTGATTATTATTATTATTATTATTATTAAGCAGTTATTTACATAAACGTTGTTAAAATTGCCTTTACTGAATTATTTCGATGAGTGCTACACGGCCAGAAGTTTGTCTAAAAATCAAAAAAAAAAAAAATTATTCATCAATATTTTTACCTTTAAAAACTAAACTGATCTGGATAATAAAAATTAAAAAATGCATTTATTTTTAACTGCAATATTTAGTCAACTGATTTTTATTTTTTTTTATTGGTTAATGAAATTTAAAACATTTCTAAAAGTTTCAGAATTTAAATCTCTCTCACACACACACACACACATATATATATATATATATATATATATAAACACACACACACACACGTGTGTGTGCGAGTCAATAAAAATTCAGATATAAATAAAATCTGTAAAAAGACAAAATGAATAGAGACAAAAGAAAAACTTCTTTACCAACGCGTTTCGTCCTCTGACATTATCAAGGTAAATCATTCGTCTTGATAAAGCCCATCAGAGGACGAAACACTTTCGGTAAAGAAACGTTTTCCTTCTCTCTCTCTCTCTCTCTAATCTTTATATATATATATATATATATATATATATATATATATATGTGTGTGTGTGTGTGTGTGTATAGCTCAAAATTCAAAAGGTCAGGTTTATTTAACAGAAGAATGAAATTTCTGAGAATATCTTCAAAACTGACCTTTTGACAAATTTTGGTCTGAAATGACTGCTGTTTTGTTACAACTCATTTTAAAACAACTTGTTTATTCGTGTTTCTTTTTTAATATATATATATTTAAATGACAATTTATCTAGAAAAACTTCCATCATGGCTGAATAACTTGAAATGTAAGAGTAGTAAAATAAATAGAATAAAAATTTGATACATTTAATTCTAGTTTTTAATTTTCACGTACTTTTGACCTAATTATTTAAAACTGGGGAAAAAATTTTATAGAATAAGAAAAATATCAGCTGGGGAATGGGAATGTCATTTGACTGTATTCAAAATGTTTATTTGACTTAATTACTAACTCTTAAAAAGTGAAATGATTGCAAGTTCACTTTTTTTAATATTCAACTTTTTTTTCGAGTCAGATTTAAAAATACAATCTAGTAATAAAGATAATTTTGTTTTGTTGAAAGTTTCTACTCTACTAAAAGACGTGCACAAATGGAGTGAAATAAATTTTACATGAAATCATTTTAATTCCTCAGAGAACTGCAAAGAATGCGGTTTAAATAAATCAAAGTGTAATGGCCTCTATATTTCAATTACCCATAATCCTTCACTTTCAACTTTGGTTAAAATGTTTTAAAAAATGCTGCATAGTATTTGTATTTCATGCGTAGATGATTCAAAACAAATCTACCTTCTTCAACAAAAATTGTTTGGTCATCGAATATCCCAAAAAAGTTTGAGAATTATTCTTGGAAGTTCATACCAGGTGATAAGTTTTAGTCTAAATATTGAGGAAAAGATGGTATCAAAACAAATCAAAGTTCAACTGGCTGGAAAATAACATCAAAAATGAAGATAATTTTTTTTTCTTTACTTTTTTTATGAGTAATTGTTTTACAGTATTTGGGTTCTACTATCTGGAAATACATTAGTATTTTGAATAATAATGAACAGACGAAGGTAGTCCGACGAATTATTTTAAGATACTTTCCAAAATGAAAGTGGAGGAAATGTTACAATTATGCTTCATCTCACTTTTCTTATATTTTACCTATTTTTACCTGATAAAGATAAATCTGTTTTGAGAATACGGATGGCTAAATGGTAAAAAAAAAAACAATCTTGGGCAACTTATGAAGAAGCTTTTCTTGTTCTAATCAATTGAAAGAGGAACAAGTTTTATTTTTTAATTTCAATATCTTATATAGATGCCCCCAATTTTTCCTGGTTGTACTTTTTTTTTAATTAAAAAAAAGAAAAAAAAGACAAGAAAAAGCTGCCCAAGAATACTAATGAAAACAACTGCAGATTATGTAAACTTTATAGATGGTTTGCATGTGGCTACTTGGATTGTCTGAATTTTGGCACTTCCTAGACTTAAGAGCATGTTTATATTTCACATAGGTTTACAAAACGAAATCTAAACAAATCAGTTAATGTTTGTGTGTGTGTGGATGGACTAAGTCAAGGTTAGAAAATTATGTGAAAACTAATAATCTCTAGTATTGCACATCATGCAGTAGACTAAAAAGCCAAAGCATTTTGGATAGAAACATCAACAACATTAATAATATCAAAGTGTCAGAGAGTACAGACTGTATTTATGTTCTTAATGCTGAATGGGCATTCATCATGTCTCATATAAGAACAAAGAAAAAACTTCTATGTACAAAGGAAAATGATATTTCTGTGTGAAATCGGAAGATAATAGTCTTTCATCTGAGGAGAAAAAATACATATTTATCATTGGCTTTTTGGTTGTGTTATTTCTTTTCCTATGTTTGTTATTTATTTCCATATCTTTTTGATCTTCTTCATCTCGGTCAATTCGTAAGGGCAATACATATAAATTCTAACTCTAGTGCACTTGCCAATTGGCTGGTGTGAATATGAAAGGTTTGTGTGCACAGATTTACATGCATCGTTCTCAAGAAGAAAATTTTCAGCAATGTTTTAGGATGAAACAAAAAAAGAAAGCAAAAGGTCTTCAAATTGGACTGCTATATTAAATTGTTTTTTTTTTCATCTTATTTTAGCAATCAAAAGTGATAATGACTTGCACGACATTAGTTGAAGGAAGGAATATATTTTTATTTCTAATTCGTACAAAGCAATTTACGTATCTAAATCTAAACTTATTTATAAATGAAACTGTGTCTGTGTGTATCCGTTACCTATAGACTCCGAAACGGCCGAACCAATTTTCTTGAAAATTTACACAGTTGTACTATAAGCGTCTGCGAGTGTTCTTAGCTAGGTTTTGTCGAGGTACCCCTGATAAATATTGATGCTCGAAAAAATCAGGTTATAGAAGGAGTGGTCCGATTTTAATCAAATTTGATACACTCATAGACAAAGACATAAGAAACGATATTCAGAAGTTTCAAGGTTGCAGTTCTTACAATAGTGCAGAAATTTTGATATTGATACCAGGAAACCAAAATTTGACTTACATCCCTTCATTTTTCTTTCAGTCTACTGTTTCGCTTTAACTGGAAATAACTATTGCTTTTTAGTCTTTTGTGCCAACGTCCAAGGAGTCTGAACTCCAGGACCATGGATTAGTTTTAAAGCTTTCATCACACCCGAGCAACGCCGAGCTATACTGCTAGTTTATAAATAAACGTATTTATGATATCCATTTTCAACCTTTTCTTTAATTCTACAGATTACGGAAATGCAAAGCTTCCAAACTCTTTCTTCAAATGTTTTTCATTATCATTTTAACAAATTTGTACTAATATATGTTGTTTTCATATTGTGATTTTTCTGTCAAAACCTTTTCATCATACTTTCATAGATCTGAAACACTAAATACATTAAATCAATATGTAATAAACAGTTGTTCTATTTCATTTTTTAATAAAGATATAAGCAAAACTAAATAGGTACTTGGGTGGAATTTTAAAGCGCAACAAATAACTGTATCTATTATTTATTTTGATCTTTATAAAAATCTATATTTCTTTGAATAAATGTAAAGAATGAAAAATGATAAAGTTATGGCAACAAAGTAGGTAAACACATTTCAGTTATTGGCCTTACTTAAAGAGGCATGTGTTGACAATTCCTAACCAAAGAAATGCCGTACAGTCTATTATGCTATCACCATCTGCCAATATATGATTTTGTTTACATAGTGAAAAAAAAACTACTGCTGTAAAATGGAGGATTGTCAAAAATGCTAGCACCCTCTAAAAAATATCTATTGGGAAATAAACTTAAAAAACAACGAGAAAGCTGCTATTGAAAATAAAAGGTAAATTGAAAAAAAAAACAAAAAAAAAACAAGTAAAATGAAATATATTTTTCGAGCACAATACTCAACACCATATTCAAAAATTGGAAAAAATACAATAAAAAATTTAAACCGACAGACCATGTCGGTTATTTTTTTAATCAAACTTTTGTGTGTGTATATATGGTAAAACTTTTCTATAAGTGTGACAGACAGTAACCCAAGAAGCTGTGTGGGTTTCAAGTTTTCTTTTATCTCATCGATACGTACAGATTCACACGGTTGAACAATAAAATAAACATTCTTACATAATGCTACTCTCTGCTTTCCAAATCTATTGTTGTCCCACAAATTGTTTCGTGGAACGAATTCAGTAACTGAAGATGATTTGCAGTGTTTCTTTGTGGATCATGAAAGCGATTACTTTTGGCATCACTAGACATTTATTTCCTCAGTTGTACTTACATGTTCACTCGGAAAGTAAAAGAAATAAACAAAAAGCTACAACAAGTCATAGATTCTGATGTAACCCTCACACCCACAGAAAGAAAAAAACTATTAAGATTTTCAAATATAAAATTAATATAATTTTTAATCTTTCAACAGAAAAGCCAATAAAGTTGTACTCATTCATAATTTACACTTTTACAGTGTCAATTATATTAAACAACCATTTTTTTAGTATTTTTTCACAGCAAAAATAAAATCTGGACCCATTCTAAAAACTGTTTTTCCAACACAAACAGTACAATTATTAAGAAAAACACATGCATAAAATATAAACCCTTTTTGTTTTTGCTAAAAAAAATGTGTCAAGAAAACAAAGGCATATATTTACATTAATAAAAATAAACGTATTGATGATATCCGTTTAAATATCGTTCTGTGTTTCGTTTTGTTTTACTATTCAATTGTATAAATAATATTGAATTGAATCTTTTATAAAGGCTCTCTATTTTTTAAGGGGAAAAATCTACTAAATATACTATTTATGTTGTATATTTTATCTATTGTAAAAATTATGCTTTTCAGTCATTTTTATTCTGCTGATTAAATGTCTTGATGAGAGTTATCAATTTGAAAACTATTCAGTGTTTTGTCAAGAAAGCCATGGATCCAACAAAAAGAAAATTTAGACTTTAGAGACTTGTGTCGACAGAAGTATTTTACCTTGATAAAAGTTAGATAAACATATCTAAAATGTCCTTTCGGTCTTTTATATCATCATTATGAAATAATGTACTTCCAATATATACAATTGTTTAACAGGCTGAATATATTTTTAAAATGTGATTATCTGTCTTCTAGACAGAGACTAAAAATAATTAGTTTAGAGAATACTAAACTTTCGTGGCATTTAAAATGACATGATGGGTTTCATTTCAAATGTGTGTATTTCATTAAAAGATTAACGTTTGGTTCAGAATTTATAGTTTGTATACCCACGAGGACAGCCAGACAAGAATTACTTTGCTTAAAAAGTGTTAGGAAATAATTGTTTAAAAAATTACGAATGAAAAGATTTTGAAACGTTGTTGGTCGTAGTTCTCTGATAAGCAATTTTTATCCATAAGGATAGAAGAACTATTACTGGCAAAAGCTACATTTTAATTAAGTGTACACTTTTTGCAAGAAAATATATTTAAAAATAAATTCAAGGTAATTCATAAAAAGATTAAATTAATATGGAGCAGAAATTGAGGTAAAAGAAAATACACTTTTCTCGAGACACAATCTTTTACATTGATATCAAAACAAAATACCAAAGAATTAATTGAATATGATGATCGAATAGACAGAAAATATGAACAATTTAAAAATGAAAAACAATTATTTTTAATATTAACGATCCTTTTAAAAACAAAGCTTATGATTGTTACATTTTGAGAGAAAAGAAAAATAAAACTGTCAGCAATCTTCTAAAAAAACATCCCGGAGTATACCTTCTTTTTTTTTTCTTTTCTTTTTTTATTTTATATGACAATGTTTTATCAATAACAACCAAACAGATTCTGTCTTAAACCCAAAAGAAAGAAAAATTACAAAGAAAAACAACGACGGCGAAATTAGTTATGAAAATTAAAGGTGAAGATACCACATTATATAAGAGATTGAATTTTAGTGTCTTAAATAATAACAGGGAACAAATTTAAAACGGCCTCATCAATTATGTATTTTTTCCTTGACTTGACGTAGCACGTTATAGAATTAAGTGGTATCCATTGTTACAAGCCGATGATGTGACCTCAGGGTGACACATCTCTTTAGATGGAACCAAGACCTGATAAAAGCTTGTATCTGTCAGAAAATGACTCCCCTTACCTTTTTCTTTCTCTAGTTTTACAGTTCTATTCATTAGAATGGGGCCAGTTTATCCCGTAGATTGAGCATTGTCAAAAGTTCTTTTGTGATTGTGATTTACAAGCAGAAAAATTAATTGGACTTGTTGCTTCGGCTTCTTGCATCTGGTCGTTTCTAGTTATCGGTTGCATGAAGGTGATTAAATTGAAAAATGTACTTTGACATCGGCTCAACAATATCATGCCTGCTTTTTCCTATTGAACTCCGCGGCATAGCCTGCATATATTAAAGTTTTAGCACCTTTTATTCAATGTTTTAATGCTTCTGTCTCTCTATACATATAATAATATATGTATATATTTTTTTCTTTTTTACGCTTGTATTTTTTTTCGTAACATTTTCATTGCACGTGTGTCTATGCAAACCACTTACGACGATGTTGTCCTTTTATTTTTACGAATAACAAATAAAAATGTTAAATGGATTTGCAGTCAATCAATCACAATGTTGGCACTGTGAAAACTGGATGAGGAAATTGATCACAAGACACCATTTCATATCGGGGGAAAAATATCCAACTCCGACAGATAAACTTGTTGAGTGTTGAACAATATCGATAAATGCCTATTTGTTTTTTCTTTTCTTTTCTTTTCTTGAGCGATGAACGCACCATGTCACTAAAGAACCACCCCACACCTTTTTATTTTAATTAATTTCTTTCCTAATAATGGATATTCAATATTGAACAGAAACATTTATTTTTCTTTTAAAAATACTAATAAAATGAGAGATAGAGAGACTAACGTGTTGCATTTATTTGTTATAAACGACTTCTTGTCTATCCTGATGAAATGTTATTGTCTTGACGGATATCGGTTACATATTTAGTTGCGTCCAAGACTTTAATGCAAAATAAGAATTCGGAAAGATTTTTTATTATTTTCGTGTATTTTTCATGATTTATTTCTTGAAATAACAAAATAAAACTTTTTTTGGTGGACAGCAATTTTCCTACTTTGAGAAAATAGAAAAGAATTAAGAAAAAAGTCAACCTCGAATTCGTTTATTTTGAAAGTAAAATATAATTTTTATTTCCATAACAAGTTAAAAGTAATATATTTTTTAAAAATTAAAAGTGAGGGCAAATAAAATTTCACTTCTACTCGTCAAAATTATTATTAATTTCATTTTCTAAAACGTGCTTCCTAGAAGTTCTCTCCATTTTTGTCTAACCGGAAGAAAGTTTATGAAAATTCAGAATTATGAAGCCGGTGACTTAATATGTGATTAGTGAAAAAAAATCTATGTGTGCGTAAATAATTTTCAAGTTTCTGTGTGTTAACGCGAGCAATGTTTTTTTGGTTTTTTTTTTCTGTTAATGTCTACTGTAAAAGCATTTGTTGCGTGTGAGTGAAAAGCAAAGAAGTAATGATGACACCAGCAGAGCGGGGTAAGCATTACATAGTTTCTCAACAGCTATGGCAAATAACAGCGGTTTTTTGTTTTGTTTAACAAAAAGGAACCACATTTTCAATTAATCAAGCCGTCTCGGAAGGCGCGAGAGCCAGTACCTATGTGACCCGTTACTTCCCTATTCAATGTGACTGACAATGTTATTGAATAGGAAGTAAGTATCACATGGTGTTAACGCGGCAAAGGGCAGCTGCAGTGTGGTCTGGTAAATGATGTATGATCGACAAAGCCAAATTCTGTGTTTGACAGAGTGGCCTTGCAGGTCATGCACTTGTTTGTGAAATTCATCATTATTATTATTATTATAATTAAATAAATAAATAAATAAATTCTGCTTGTTTCGTTGCGCTTGTCTTGACAAACGGCTACATTTCTCTCCTCTTCTCAATTTAAGTAGGAAATACTTTACGTGAGAGTTTGCTAAGGTAGGGAGGGGTATGAGGGCAGCTGACCATTACAAAAAATTCTGGTTGTACCTTCCATTTTCTGTTTATTAATTCCTTTATGGATAGCTTATATCTCTGTCTGCTTGTTTATTTCTCCACCCCCACTCCACCCAACACAATTAAATTTACCATTCTCATTAATTGTTTACTTTATCAAGACTCATTCTTAACCTCTTGTTCACGTTCACATAAATTCTCTTTGAGAAAGGCATGAATCCATCTCTTCTCTCCCTAGCTATAGGTTAAATAACAAGGTAGTCTCGGTTATTTGGACTTGGTTGGTAACCAATCGAAGAGAAGAAAAACCCTGAATTTCAAGCCATGGAGAAGACAACAGGAAACGACACCACTTTCCCTTTTCCAATCTTTTCACTTTTCCTTTTTTTTTAATTATTTTTATTTATTTATTTATTTTTTCTTTTCAATTGGAGTAGATAGACTAAACTATCGCCCGGTTCACACTCTACCTACGTCTATTGAACAGGTGTAGAGGCTCATCCCTTGTTCCCTGTTTAGGATGTGGTTTCCGGCCTTCTCTTTTCTAATCTTTTCACTCTTACGTAGCCCCCTGCACATCAGTGGCGTTACCGCCTTGCTCGGGGTGATATGATTAAAAAAAAAATTCTTAAGAATGCATGGCAATTCGCTGATTATATTGGAATTTGTGGAAAGCCATGATCCCCTACGTTCCGAACGGACATGGTGCAAAAAAAGAAAACGAAAATAAAAACAAATAACCATTTTTCGTAATTCGTTTTGATGCTGACAAACATGGAGATTTCGATTTTGCAGAAAACCTAAGTTCATTTATTTTTCTTCTCTCTTTAATATTTAAAACTTCTTGTTTCTTTGTAGCAAATGAAAGAAACTTTGGAATTTAACTATTTTGCTTTCATTCAAATAATTTTCGCGACATAAAAAGAGGGGTTTAAATTAATTTGACAATAAGAGAAAATAAACTCACCAAAAAAGGTTTAACAGACCCTCACCCCTATTCGTTTCTATTTAATAAAACGCCTTTAAACAACGAATCGCTACCTAAATATACTGTTTAAATTAATTTTGTATTAGATACATTCTTAACATACAACGTTTAAATATAAATAAAGAATTAAATCGGTCTATACTTTAAACACGAGTTTCAAAAAATAATTCTTCAGTTGCTGCTTGGCTAAGTTTGAAAAATGTTTTTTGTTCAAAGAATTTGTATGAAACATTTTAATGATTTCATTTTTTACATTACTTTTCAAGAAATGATAAAGTTTCGGGATTTTAGCATTCAGTCATGTTTGAGTTTTTGAAACTTCGCTAAGAGATTTACTTATGTGTCTTGAAGTGGGGTGGTTACAGTTATAGAAGAAAATTGGGTACGATTTAAGTGATCTACGTGCATCATAGTCTTTATGTCATTTCGGAAACTTTACTCAAATAGTACACGTTCAATGAAGGCTTCTGGTTGATTTTGAATATAAATCAGACCTATACGCAAAATTTATTTATTGTATTTCGGAATTATGTTTAAACTGCTTACAAACAGTGAAAGTATTTAGTTAATAATTTCCTTTAGTTTTGTTTTAATTATTCGTTTAGTATTAAATAAAAACTTTTTCTTGTCATATTCCGTATCGAGAAATCAAGGAGCTAAGTTCGAATTTCAGTTGAATTCCCCTCATTCACTTACGCGCAAATACCCTTGGGAAAGGTATTAATCCATCTCTTTCCTCTAGTTATGGGTTAAATCACAGGACAGATTGGGTTCTATAGCCTTGGCTGGCAACCAGTCTACCGCAGAAAGTAATGGCAATCTACTGCGGGATAATCTTCTGCCCAGTCAGTCATGTCTCTTTCGGGACATGATCACCCAAGCATGTATATCACATATGGCACTTAACTGACTGACTGATCTATTATTAATGTATATTTTGACGCATAGAATTTTTTAGATGGTGCGTTGATCTGGTAGATTAAATTCGGAAGGTAGATCACATATAAGTAGCACTGAAAATTATCTTATGCATTTTAATGTCTTGAGTTTTTTTTAAATAATTGAATCGTAAACTAAAAAGTTTAGTGGAGATAATTTTTCTTTATTAGGTTAGAGATTATTGTCTGATTTGTAAAACTAAGAGTTTATAAAAGAAAGAAAGACTTTACTTACCCTCACATTTTCATCTTGCTTTTTCAATTTTTCATTCAATTTTTGAAGCTTCGAAATCATATCAACTATTTTCTTTGATTTGTCTTGTATGGTCCCTTTTCCTTGGAGTAAAGCACTAACATTTGCCAGCACTGCATCGTCAGGGCTTGAGGGACTCCTGTGTTCAGTTTCTGAGTTCTGAACCCCTGGGGACTTGGAGCTAAGCCGCTGTAGTACACTTTCCATGGATTTTCGATGCAGCCCTACGTTGGGCCTTGTTGTCGTAACGTTGTTCTGAAGGTCAAATTCAGGTTCAGATTCAGAGTCGTGTCTTATACTTTGGAGAATTCGTTGCTTCTTGTTTGTGGGTTTGTCTGATCCACTGTCAGAATCATGAAAATCTTCACTGCTGTCTGACTTGGAGAGAAAGCGAGTGGGATAATGTCCTTCAAGATCTCCTTCACTGTCTAAGTTGCTGTTATCACATTCAAGTGTGTTAGAATGTAGTCGTTCAAGTATGATGTTATCTTTGTATAGTTTGGTAGGTGTATTTTTGCGTTTAGAAGACATAATCCTGAAAAAGAAAGAAAAGTTTTAGATTTGGAATAGGGTGTGAAAAATGAAAAATCATAAGCTTAAAAAGAATCAATGTGTTAATAGTTTTGATGATGATACTGGAAATGTTTTTAATCACTGATATAATCAATGATTGAAAGTGTCTATGATGGAATACATGCAAAATTTAAATTGTTGGGATATTTCATATTGATCATTCTGTCGGAATGTTAAACCTTGATCTCCTAAGGAGAGAGAATGCCCATAGAGAGAGAAACGTTGACAAGAAAATAAAATTGTTAAACATCCAACTATTTTTCACATATCCTATCTTTATCTTAAGATAAAATAAACTGTAAACCCATGAAAAATAAAGATGAAATCTTTTAAAGCTGTTTTAAAGTCATAAATAAAATATGAGAGTGAAGTTTGAAGTGAGAATTCTTTTACTTCTAACATTCTAAATACATAGGTTAACTTTTTCGTAATTGTAATAAAATTTTCGTTTTAATTTTTAATGTCAAATGACTTGATATTTTTATGTACAGTAACGTGAACACATCAACTATTTTAAATAAGAAAGAAAACGAAAAAATATTTTTTAATGTTTTGTTCGATGGTTACGCCATAAATTTTTTTCAACCAAAAAGACTTCTACAAGAAAAATTACAAAATTTACTGTCTAAACAAATAGAATGATAGAGAAGGAGGAGAAAAATGATTTAGCAAAAGTCTGTGTGTGTGTGTGTGTGTGTGTGTGTTACTAAATAATTAAAAAATTTTGTCCCGAAATTGTAATCCGTAGTATTCGTGTTTCGTTATCAAACACACACGCATTTGTTATTGGAGATAAATGATTGTATATGAAAAATCTATCAGGTATTCATACGTGTCTAATACAGGGAAGGTCTTATGGGAGAGTCGGAAATTTTCTCAATGTACAATAAACGGAAGTCTTAAAGACAGAGAGGGTCGGAAAATCATTTAAAAGGTCAAAAGTAGCGAAATTAATAAACTGAGTAGTTTTAATAAATTTTCAAAACTCAGAAGATTTCCTTTCCCACCATCTCTTTGGCACATAAAGTTAAATTATTAATTAAAAAAAAGCTTTTTTTTTAAGTGCCAAAAAATTATTATAAACCTGTTTCTAAAAATGATATTTTTACTCTAACAGTTTTTAATATGTTGTATATAGACTCGAGTATAATGCTAATTTTTATTATCAGTTTTTTACGTCAAAACTAGAGAGTGACACTATACACAAGTCTTTTTTTTTTTAATTTTTTAATTTTTTTTTGAAGATGTTAAAAAGCAGGCGTTTTAGGTAACCGGTTGCAATATACGCAGGTCATTTATTTTTGGATGAGTTAAAATTCATGCAAAAAATTCAGGGGACGTACTATATACAAGAAGTTGTCTTATACACAAGTATATACGCTAAATAGAATGCGATTTTTAAATTAACATCTAATTATAAAAAAATCTTATCAAAATAAGATCACAGTCTAGAATCTTAAGAAAAAAAATTTAGTAATAAGAAAAATAACTTTGACATAATCTGCTTCAATTAAACAACTGTAATTATACATAAGTGCTAAGAAATTTTTGTTTGTTTTTACACTTATATGTTAAATAAAAATTAGAATTTGTATTTATTATCCGTATGATAGTTAAAAAAAGTAATAAATGAGAAAACTAACTATTATCAGCGCTGGGCTGGTTTTTTTTGGGGTTTTTTTTTTTAAACATTTAAAACAAAAAAAAACAAAGATGCAGAAACAATCCATGCAGTGTGAATCTGGGCATGAGTCTTCAATGCTAAATGGATTGACAGTAAGGAAAAAAAAAACCGTACAGACACACCAGCCTGAGGGAATTCCTTAGTGACCATCTAAGTTGATGTTCCATGACAATATGAGAAAATATATGCCACTTATGTCTCATTCAATGAACAGGCAGAAGAGGAAAGAAAACATTTATTCTCCCTCAATTGCTATCATCACATGGGATGAATCAGGCAACAGGGGAAAGTTATCAGCTGAGAAGGCACCCAAGCAGAGCATCAAATATAAACATGCAACATACACTATTTTTTTGTTGTTTTTTTTCTCACCTCCTCCCACAAAAAAAGTTATATTTTTGCATTCCACAAGGAATATATATATATATATATATATATATATATATATAGTGTGTGTGTGTGTGTGTGTGTGTGTGTGTTAGGAAGAAATGGTGATGGACAAATGGCCCAAGAATAACAAAAAAAAAAAAAAGATATGACTAAATAAAGGTGGGGTGGTTGGATAAAGTTGAATGTGTCAATATTTCCAAACTGTCAAGGCTTGATGCATTGTCAGGCAACAGTGATTAGATAGCAGCATGCGGGAAGGTTCTTATGAGTCTATACATGTTTAATTCAAATATTTTGTCATATCCAACATTAAATGTATAAATATTTTTTTATTGTGTTCAATTGCTATGACCCTCTACATAAATTCTTTTCTAACAGAAATATATATATATATAACTTATCACATTATTGCATCCCTTTTACCTAATGGGCTAAAACAAGAACTTATTTATTTTCTATTTATTTTATTAATAAACTGCTTCTCACACAGGATAGATGCAAGTCGTGTTTAATGAGACAATGACGAAAAATATCTAAGTTACAGTTTGTTGTTAGGGTTGATGCTAGATATTCAGAACTGTATGAAAAGGTAAGTTTTAATATTCTCAAGGTTTGTAGCATGCTGTTGGAAACAAACTGAAATTATTTTAAAAATTTTAATCTTATTTGAACTGAGGAATATATGTGTGAGTTGGAAACAATCTGCCAGGATTTTCTTTCAGGTTTTAAATCTAATAAATCAGGGGTGGCCAACCTTTTGTTTCCAGTGCACTAATTTTTTTCACAATTAATTCAGATGCACCACACAGTTTTACTTTATTTGAGTCTCTTAAAATAAGGTAATATGGACATATTTGGCAGTTATGCATAAAATTATTTTTATATACATATATATATATATTGTCATCTGCAGACAGATCTATTTCGCCATATCACAGCTCATCAGTACGGTTAGACTCCGATTGCTTTTTAACCCAGGATTGAAACCCCACCGAAATGGCATCAGTCGGTGACTCTACCCCTGGGCTATGGGCGTTCGGTGGAAGTAGGCAGACTTTTTAGCACATATCATTATACGTGCCCAATAGCTAGAGCGCTCTAATTCATTTCACTGAATGAGCGTTGTATACATGCCAGAGTAGCTACTGTTTATCAAAGTCTACTATTTTTCCAGAGTGCTCAATCAGGGTGTGATATATCCTGGTTTGGACAGATGAAGCAGTTTTATAGGAAAAGAATTCAAATAAATTGATGATGAATTTCTTTAGACACTTTTGAATTTGCATTAATAATTTTCTTAACTAAATTTGTTATATTATTAATCATTTATTTAAATATATAATTGTTTAATATGATAAACATATTTTCCTATTTCCATATTGTTTTGAATTAAAGCCATTAGAATCATCCAAATTATTTATTATTGATCATTATTGTAAATTATCTCTGGGGCATAGTGCACCACCCATAATCATGCAACGTCCCATAGGTTAGCCACCCTTGTAATAAATGATAAGTATCAGTCATTTAGCAAAGAACTGAAATAAAACAAAGGGATATAAGTTGATTAGGAAATTTTCTCTTTTATAAAACCTCTTGATTAAAGAAAAAGATGATAGTATATAAAATGGTATATATACAAAGGTAGTATATACAATTGTAAAACAGTTATTAATATTTGTTATCAGCTTAGGCATGGTATGTATGGCATAAGGGCAAGTGACAGAGAGAGATGACAGTAGAGAGTGTTGTTCTAATCCTGTAAGTGGAGATGGTCTGCTTGAATGGCTTGAAATTCTGATTGCAAATACAGACCACTGATATTTGTGGGAAATATTTAATACTCTGAGCTTTGATTTTTCACATAAATGACTCCTTAAAATAATCTTGTAAAGGTTGTAAATAATAACCTTAAGTTTTAAGTATTTTTTAAGACTTATGAAGAATATAAATTTATCAACTTTCATTGCTTTTGCTAAAAAGAAGAGGAAAAATATAATGTTGCAATACTAAAAGAAATTTCCTTATATAAAGCCTTGACTATTGAAAGAACTTAAGTCTGGTTTTAATTCTGTCAGTTCATTCTTACTGAAAATGTTTTTTAATATCACTTTTTAGAAAAATGTCTCACCGAGACCAAATCTTTAAGCATCCAAAAGACTAATTAAAGTTATAAAATGTAAATGAGAATATCATTTTCAATTTTGTCTGATTTTTTTTTTTTTAATCATATCACCCCAAGCAAGGCGGTGACGCCACTGATGCGCATGGGGCTACTTAAGAGTAAAATGATTGGAAAAGAGAAAGCCGGGAACCACATCCTAAACAGGAAACAAGGGATGAGCTTCTTCACCTGTTCAAAAGACATGGGTGTAGTGTGAACCAGGCGATAGTTAAGTTTATCTACTCCAATTGAGAACAAAAAAAAATAATAAAAGAAAAATGGAATTAGCATGTCCGATTCACCCAAATTTGGGGCGATCACAGAGGTCAGCCGTACCGGATTGCAATGGTAGGGCCTCACTCTGGGAGAACGGTTTTGCTGATCAGCGTTTCTCCTACATCAGAATGTAAAGATTAGATAATAATGGATCTATAATATGCTAGCTGGTATCATCAATATACAAAAGCTAATTCTCAACTGACCGATATTTTACCTAATATTAAGACAATGAAAACTTTATAAAATTAAATGGAAGTAGATCTTTTTTCATTGGCTTTCTTGAAATGTTCCTGTTCTACTTAAATGGTGAGGAAGAAAGATGAATGATCATTTAGAGGATTGAGCTCGAGTTATTTGTTAATAGTCTGTTCTTGTTTTAAAATGACTAAAAAGTTTTCACTGAAAATTTTTTATTACTTATAAGAAATCACCAACACTATGTACATTACTTAGCTTTCATTTTAGACACACTGAAATCTGATGAAAATAGATTGAAAAGGCAAAGGAGTTTAGTGGATGAAGTATTGCCTTGGAATTGATTTGGTTTGTTTAATGGTATATCAACTCCTTATCAGTCATTTAATGGTTTGTTTAATGGCATATCAACTCCTTATCAGTCATTTAATGGTTTGTTTAATGGCATATCAACTCCTTATCAGTCATTTAATGGTTTGTTTAATGGCATATCAACTCCTTATCAGTCATTTAATGCCAAAACTTAATTTTCTTGGAAGCATTAGTAATTTCATTTACAAAAATGTTTTGCTGGTAATTTTTTTCTTTCCAAGGTTATATTGCTGGTATTTTTATTATGATAGTGTTTTGACCTCAGTTTAGGGGTTAATTATTTGCTCATAGCTGGGACCCTAATGGGTGCTACCACCATGAGTTTGGGTGAACCTGGGAACAACTGCAATCAAGAGGTGGTTCCAAACTCCTTAAACCTTCTGAACAGAGGCCTTGATGTTAGATGTAGTTTATTATCATATCCAGGAGGGATTGCCTTAGGACTGGGAAATATTAGATAATATTCTTATAGCAAAGCTTCCAGGAAATGGACCTCACTTTAAACTGGTAGATTGTGTGTTTATTTTTTTCTTAATAGTAACTTAATAAAGAAAACAACAGAAAATTATGTGATTGTGGGGTAACAAGGAAATAGGACCTCCACGTAATAATGACACTACAGTATCACCTATAAGCATTTATTTAAATAAAACTAAGTTGCTGTTACTAAGAGGAGTGCTACCAAATCAGCAGTGTACTTAAATTTGTGACATTTGCATAGTTATGTTCACTGAATGGTAACTTTGAAATGACTTCCAAGTTTCTTCTTTTTTTTCTGTTGCAATGATTTTGTGTGCAGATCTTATAATTTAAGTAAGTCTACTATTACAAGGGATTATTTTTAAAGACATAAAAAAAAATAAAAATGAATTTTCTTTTTTTTTAAATATTGGAATAAAGAAAGAAAAATATCCAAACTAAAGCAAAATTGTATAAATTGAGGACAGAATAAGTAAATGATGCTTTATGTTACATATCAATATTTATATCCAGAATGAAGAGATGGGTCAGTGTTAAATTAATTTTCCTTTTCTCTCTTGTTTAAATAAAAAAAAATGTAATAAAATAATATATATATATATATATATATGACATAATAGTCCACTAAAATGAAATGGTCTATTCAAAGAGGATTTTTATCTATCTTTGCACATTTTTGGTAAAGAAATAAACAGTGTCCTGAAAAAAGGAATTTATTACATGACCAAATAGCATCTCATCTTATACTGAGTCTTAAATTTTGTAGTTAGTATTGAGATTAGAACTGAGGTCACTTTGGCATGACTAACAAATATGCTTTGTGGTAGCAAATGACATTAGTAAAAACATGAACAGCCACAGTTAATCATTGTTCTCCAAAATTTTACAAATATTTTTTTCAGAAGAAAAAATAAAAATAAACTGGATTATTATATATATAAAAAAAATTTTAATTTCTTTCTTAAAAAAACAAAAACAAAACAGCCCAACCAAACTTTTCTCTAATTGTCTTTGTTAGGCATAAATAGTAAAACTTTCCCCTTTAACTTTATGGAAGTAATTCATTTAACAAACAGTATATTATTTTGATCATTTACTCTTAATTTAATACATTTTATGCCGATCAATTTTTTTAACATTTGAGTTTTAAAGTTAAAACCAAAATATAAGTTTGGTTGAAAATACTAATCACTCCCTTATTTTGTACTTTTTTTTTTTTTAATAGTTGTGTATTAGTTTCTTTATAACAAATACCCAAATACAAAATGAAGTATTGCTTTTAGAGGAAAGTTTTTTGTTATAACAGTTGGGGCTGAAATTTTTAGGTCAAAGTTTCTGGATGTTGTATGAACAATCTCTTGTTGATGTTGCTATTGCCATTGTTGCTTAGTTTTTTTTATCTTTTTTAAATCTTTTATGTTCATCATTGTCGTAGTCGTCAGTGTAAGCTTAACTCTTCTGTAGCTGTCATTCAACAAAAAAAAAAAAATAGTGCAATACTATTGACTGACTGCCATTTTCCCCAACCCCTAAATCCTCCAACATTCTACACTCTCTTACAGCAGAACCTTTTCTGTGTCAAGTTTCATGCATTTACCTGTTTCCTTAAAACAATATGCCAAGTTAACCAGTTTATTTTGGTTGCTTTTTCTTATTTTTTTAACAATTTTTTCTTTTTTTTTTTTAATAAGGTTTTATTTTTATTTTTCCAAAAAGATATTCATCAACCCAAAAAGTCACCATATATAGCATTACCAGCCTTGTTTCTTCTCTTCGTTGGTCAAAGAATATAATGATAGAATCCTGGTTCATTGTAACAATGGACAGAATGAATGGGCCATTGTCTTCGTCTGTACATAACTCCAACAAGTCAATTTTTCCAAGAACTAAATTTATGCATATCCATTAAACAATTCTTATTGTTCTAATGTACCACACATATGATTTGCCGTAAGACTCTAAGAGAATCTGTTTAAAAAAGTGAGTGTGTAGTGCATTAATTACATCCCATAATCCAGACAGCTGATGTCTTCTTACTGGGAATAGAAATAATATTCTATAAATATACTGGAATCTTTCTTTTAGAGCTCACTAAACCCTAGACTAGATAAAAGGCTCTAACCTGAATAATACCCCCTAGAAAAATTATAAGTTAAATAAAACTTTAAATAATTTTCCCATTAGTAAATACTCTGAATAATATTGTTAAAAGTAGCAACAGGAATTTTAAGATGCCACTGTTTACAATGATTACAAATTAAAAACTTTTCTGCACAAGTGCCATGATTTGGAGGCAATTTAGTAGTGATATTTTTCTTTTTAAAACAGAAGAAATTCAGTTGTGAACTTGTGTGTTGTCTGCTAGCTTATAAATTTACAAAACTTGCTCAATTTCAATCAAACTTCTGGATAAAGTCATTGGCACTAAATCAAAAAACTCCAAGCCTTGTGTATAAAGGCAACAAATCTTTGTCTGTAATTAGGGACAGGATTGTAAAGCATACCTGACATCTTAATTTAGATTTAATCTGTTGGTCATCATAATTGTACAATTAGTATGTACACTTGTAATTATGTTTCTTTTGTTAAAGATTCAATAGGATAAGTGTTTATAAATTGGAGGAAGAAAAACAAAATGATCAGCAGAACCAAGTTTGATCAAGTACATACATGATAAGTGTTTTGTTCTCCTGGATTTATTAATTATGCTTCAATTTAAGCTCTCAAGTGCATGTGAAAACAAGACTCTTTTAAGAACCCCCATTTTTTTTTAAGTGTTTATAGGCTGAAGATCATTATAATCAAATTTACTCTCTTGTTTTTATAAAGGCTAATAATTTTCTTTCTAATAGTCTTTTAAGGGAAAAATCTTTCTTTAAAAATTTAAATTTCAAGTATATGAAAAGAAAGGAATTGAAAAGATTACTGGATACAATTTTTGTAAGTGATCACTGTGCATATGAAATGGCTTAAATATATGATCCATTTGAGTTTATTCAAATGTCTTAATTTACTGTTTTTAATTTATATTTTTAGCACAGATTTGAAAAATATTTAATATTTTTTTGTTCAGTAAAATTCATTATCAACAATCTCACATTTACAACAACTGAATAATCAAATATACAATTGTACAAATACTAGATTATATATGTGTATGTATGTGTGTGTGTACATACATACATATATATATATATATACACACACACACACACGAGTGTGTTTCTGTGCATATATGTTTGTGTGTGCATGTGTTTCTCTGTGTGTGTGTGTATATATATACACACACACACACACACACAGTGCGATGAGTAAATTGTCGCCATTTTATATTTTTAATTTTGTACATATAACTTGTTTTTGATTTTGTCAACTGCACAGTGTAATAGTGTCATTTATGCACCATTTGTGAGAAAAAGAGCAACATGATGCAATTACCTCTGCCAGAAATTTGAAAATGATATGCTGTACTGCTTTAACATTTGCATCAGTAGCTCTAATACAAACATTCCAAAGTTTTGGGTGTCAATGTGAGGATAGTGCAGTAGATTAAGAAAGAGTTGGATGAGTCTCATGGTAATTAAAAAGGTATAGTAGCTTGGAAAACTCACTTTGATTGTTCTTATTTGTTAAGGACTCCTGTATTTGATAGTGAGACCTGCAAACTCAACATGGAGGCATACATGAAGTTCCTTGAAGAGGTAGTACTGCCCTGTGTCCAGAGGGTGGCTGCTGGAAAACCCTATCTCTGGCAACAAAACTTTGCACCATGCCACACAAGCAGAAGAAACCAGTTATGGCTGTCAGACAATTTCTGTTACTACTTAACTCTTAACATCTGGCTCCCTAACTCCCCATACTGCAATTGCCACTTAATTATTATATGTGGGTTACAGTTGTACTAGAGATGAACAAAACTCTTTGTAATACCAAAGATAATCTGAATACAAGAGTTATGGCAGCATTCACCAACTACAACGTGAAGACTATCCAGAAAAGTTGCAGGAGATTCCAAAGTCGTCTGGAGACCATGGTTAAAGCCAATAGCGATTTGATTGAATAAATTTATTCTTTATTATTTCAAGATATCTTTGTGCAATTTTGGTAAACATATCTGTTAAAATGAGATGTCAGTGTTATTTTCATTTTTGCCTAATTTAGACGACAATTTATCCATCGCACCCTCTGTGTGTGTGTGTGTGTGTGTGTGTGTGTGTGTGTGTCCGTCCGTGTGTATATAAAATGTAACTTGTATCTTTACTTGTCATTTAACTTAAAATTACTGTTAAACATCTATAGTATTTTTTAAATGCTTTGGCAAAAAAACAAATGGCAAGTATTACATACCTACACCCATTGGTGTATGTATATATATATATATATATATATATATATATATATATACTTAATTGCTTCTGTTATAATTGTGACATGGCAACTAATAATAGAGAGTATATGATAACAAGCATAACACCTTTAGTGAAATGGTTGTGGATTGTGTGGATAGTAAACTTTGAATGACTTATTTTCTCAGAGACAATTCAATATTTAATGACTTCATTGTTGCACAAAGGTTGTCAACAACTAATATTTGATTTCGATTTGTCAACTACCACAGCACCTTTCTCAGCCAGGCATGTAAAAACAGGTTGTGAACTTCACCAGGATGAGTCTGTGTTCTATTGTCATGGTTAGACATATTGTGTGTCCATCTTATAAACTATGCATATGTACATTGTTAGAGCAACCAAAGTCAAGCAGGTGGACACACATCTACATCTTTAGAAGAACAGGGTTTACATACATCACAGGTGTGAAGTGTGTCTTATGATGTGCTATTTAGAGATTAATTTAAATAATTTTTGCCTCCCCCGTGCTTTTTTTTTTTTCCTCTTTGTTAGTTTAACTTTCATTTGTTATGTTAGATCCTACACTCTCATAATTGAATATAGCACCAGATCTTGTAACTTTATAAATGATTTAGGGTTTTTTTTTTATTATTATTTTTGAAAGCATTTCAGGGCATAACATTAAAACAAAAAAAAAATAAAAATCTGTAAGACTGTTAGATAAATTATACTAACTGAAATAAAGATATAATTTTCATGTGAGTGATTTTAAATATATATTCTATCTTTACAATTAGAAGTAATTGTAAAGACAGAATATATATTTAAAATCACTCACATATTAGAAATAATGCATTGAAACAATTAATTTTTATTTTAACATTTTCTTTTTTAGATTTATGTAATTTTTATATCATCAAATTTTGTATTATATTGATATGGTGATTTACTAAGCACAGCTTAGATGTGGCACAAGGCCGAAAGTAAGAGACACCCAGTGAGCATCGAGTATTATGCTGATATGTGAGAAAAACTAACACACCTTTTAATATTTAGAATGACAACATTTGAATACAATGTTCAAACAATATACAAGTGTGTGTATATATATATATATATATATATATATATACACACACACACACACACATATATATGCACTTCTCAAAGCTATAAAAACATGAATATCTAAAAACCACCACTAAAAGCTTAACAGATAAATATGATAGCAGTTATAAATAGTATTAATATCTTCATTTTTTTTGTACATACAAACTTGTACAGTAGGTTATTGATGTAATATTACAGAATAAAGTTACATCTATTTATAATATATATTAGAAGCATTCCTTTTACCTAAATCAGTGTTTAGTTTACAGACTTTAAGCAAAAATTTTCAACAACGAATAAAAATACATATTTGTACTGTTACTTCAATACTGATTCACAAACATTTTTCCCCTTAAAATTATAGATTTGCTGTGTTAATAGATAACCAATTGGAAAATAAAGTGCCTTTTTCAATATTATATGTTCTGTCACATTAGGGTATTTTTTAAAATATTTATTAATCTGTATTTCATGTGACTTGATTTGACAACTCATAGTTTGTTTTCATCTTTTTAAATATGTACAAGGTTATTCTTTTTGTTGGGAAGCCCTTATTTGCATAAGAAGGTTGATTGCTGATAGGAATGTTCCAGGACACATCTAAAAGGGAAAATTGTGACACTATTTAGGTTTTATTGAACACCACTAATTCCCTATAAAATAGACATTACCATGATTTTACAGGCCATTGTTGGTATTTTATATACCCCCCCCACATATATATATATATATATATATATATATATATATATCTACACCAATTCAGTTGGGTTTCAATTCTGGGTTAAAAAGCAATCGGAGTCTAACCGTACTGATGAGCTGTGATACAGCAAAACAGATCTGTCTGCGGATGACTAAATATAAAATATATATATATATATATATACATACACTTTTTCTTATTTTGTCTTTATCATGGTTGAAAGGCTTCCATGGTTGAGGAAGTTAGTCATTCACATTTGAATGCATTATCATTTCTACATTTAAATATCTTAACTGGAACAATCAAGATCTGAGATAATTTTAGACAATGAAACAAACAAAAAATATTTTACAAGAGTTCTTTGAAAGGAACTAGTATTTCTATAATAGAGATTCACTTTCATTAATCATATATCCATGTGTTTTTACAGAATTTGTTCTATTGTTATTTGTATGATGTCTATCATCGTTTTACAATGTTATTTTTTTTTTCTATTCTCTTTTTTCCTTTATTTTGGCTAACCAATACTTGAAATCAAACACTAGTTATAGCTGAAAGTTTTGATCATGTAGCGTATCCCATCTTCTATTGGGTTGGTGGGGGAGAGTGTCTGTTTGTGTGTGAGTGCTACATACAACATTATCTCACTATCAAAATATAGCTGCTAAGTGTTTTATTGTAATAAAAATAAAATTCTGACGCTTTCTTTCTTTTCATTTATTCCTGAGAATGTTTTTTGCTATATCTCAGTGAATAATTGATAACACTTTTTCACCTAGCACATTTTATTGCTCACTATCAACCAGCTATTTAATCTAGATGCATAGTAATTTGTTCATGTGTAGGATGAGGTGATAGATAGACAGTAGTCTGGTAGTATACTGCAGAAGGATAACAATTTAAGTCATTGACTGGTTAGTATTAGTGTCCCTCCTCACACTTTCACTGCCTTGCTCTCCAAATGAAGCCTAATGAAGGACTTTGTTAGGCTGGATTTATTTCATTGAATCTCTTCTCAATCAAGAAGCCTGCTTTTTTTATGTTCTCATTGTTGAAATGATCTTTTCAATTCATCATCCTCTTAGCATTCAGGATGCTGAGTTGGATCTTTTGAAAATACCTTGTCCAATTCATTCAGTTTTTAGTCAAAAATACTTAAAATAGTTCTCTTTCAAATCAAAGCCACAAGAGATTTACAATCAAAAAAATAAAGATCTTCTGCCTTCTCACAACTTCAATGGTCTCTAGTGTCAAGATAATTAAATGAATAGAACTAATTTTCAGTTCATATTGTGTCGATAGATTGACATTGTGATTTTTTTCTTTCTCTTTCAATGCCTTATTGTTAAAGTTGAGTTCAGATTATATATCACATTGTTAAGTATCAGAGAAGATTCAAGCTTAAGTCTTAAAAGGGTTGGGCAAAAGGTTTCTCTCTTTCAAGAAATGTTATAATGCTTATATACTATAATTTTCATAACATTACTTTTAAAATGTTTATTCTCAAATTCAGTTCAGTGGAGACTTGACCTGACTCCATGTTTATTTCCA
Organism: Ascarosepion bandense; assembly: GCA_037127315.1. Classification (NCBI taxonomy): domain Eukaryota; kingdom Metazoa; phylum Mollusca; class Cephalopoda; order Sepiida; family Sepiidae; genus Ascarosepion; species Ascarosepion bandense. The sequence goes on from JBBBDQ010000937.1 coordinate 1,399,524, forward strand.
TAAAATATAGGTTTTCTAGGCTGTGATTTCTATCTAATATAAACTAATCTGTTTTCATTTTATCAATGTTACATTACAATAAATTGATTTATTTAAAGCAATGTTGCCACAAAATTCTAAACTTTTCTTTCATGAAAAAAAAAAAAAGTATAAAGCCTCTGTGATTGTACAAAGCACTATCAAAATTATCTGAATTAGCTCTGAAACATTAAAGACAGGTGGCATTAAGGAGTTGAGAAAAAAAAAGCCAAAAGAAAAAAAATGGGAAATCAAATTCTACAAAAGAGATATAGTAAGAGAGACAATCATAAGACCCACCACACACACACACAAACACACACACAACACATTCACCCATGAAAGAATGAAAGAATGTGTGAGTTGAATATTGACAAGGTTTTGGCAGTGATTAGTAATTCAGAACACCAGACACATATGTTGTAAGGAAGTAATGGGCATGGTCTTTCTTTTTTTTTTTTTTTCTCTTTCTTTTTCTTCCAAGTATTACCAGTCAGAATTTGCTGAGAGAAAGAGGAAGGGAAATATCTTTGGTTTGAAACTAAGGGTTAGGCTTCATTTAGCCTCAGGGACATGTGCAGGTTGCAAAGCTGACATCAGATAACAAAGTCAGTTCATAGAACCAACATTGCCTTATGCTTTGACTCTTCAATGTTTGTTTATAAATTTATACAAGACTTCATAGGTTTTCCCTGCACTGTCATTCCATCTTTAGGGAAGAAATAAGATAATATGCTTGAAAGATTTGTCACAAAAATAAGAACCTTTTTTGTTTCTTTTTAAAATGTTATTACTTCACAATTGCCATAATGAATGCCATCCATTGTTGTTTTAGAAATTGATATTAAAAATTAGGTAAATGGCTTAATAAAAGTATTTGAATTAAGTATTTATTATTTTGCAATTAAAAGAAAATTAGCAATTGTTTTTATTATTACAGCAAAAAATGAGCATGTTAATCTTTTTAAATATGTATTTTTTTTTTTGCTACAATAATTTTTATTAATCTTTGTTCAAGTTCATTCTAATGCGTTAGATATTAAAATAAAGTTTTCTTTGGTATAAGAGTTGATATGCCATTAAAAATCCACTTCTTTAGTATAAAAAGAAAAGCCAAATAAATAATTAAAAATATTAAAATCTCTTTTTTAAAATTTTTAATCAATGTAAACTGTATCAAATTGGTTTGTATTTTAAAAAGAATCTTTCATCGTGTCATGTGTTCATTCATTTGTCTATGTCCGTCTAACACTTTTCTTAATTGATAGACACACTGACCCTCATTCAAACAGAGGTTATAGATTCTGTTTCTCTCTTCTATGTCTATTTTACATCCTGCATTCTTGAATATCCTCACTCAATATAGTGATGTAGAAAGAAGGCCACTAACTTCTTGTCCTCTTCATTCCAACATTTTTGCCCAATTCTTTGAAGCCATCAATCCTTCTGTCCTACTGATTGATAACTTGACAACAGATAGTCTAAACTTTGCCACATTCTTGACTAGTAGCTTTACAGTTGGTAATTGAGAACTTTATATGCTGATAGTCAGTATCACTGGCTTTTTTTTTTTTTTACACATAAGATAAAATATAAGATACAGGCTACCAAAACATGGAACCATTAAGGGTGAAGAAGCAAAAAAAAAGGGGGGCGGGTGTAAAGTAAAAAACAATATTTGTTAGATGGGCAAGTGTTTGTTTTCCTTCTCTCTTCTGTATCTCTAGTTTTTGACATCTCTTATTTTCTATTATACAATGTTTAAGAAAGAAAATTTAAGAGAACTGATGAAAAACTTTAGTTGCTTGTAAAATCTATAAAACTTTATTAGATGTTAAATTTTTTTCTTAAAGTTCAGCTATCATCAGCATGATTGTTGCAAAATGTGTGAAATGAAAACAACTTTATTCATTTTTAGTTAACCTTCTTTTTATGCTTGGCATTTCACCTTTTACAATTGAAGAATATTGTGACAGTTGTTGAGTATGTGAGATTATTATCTGAATCTAACTTTTAAATGTTGTCTAGTGCATCTTTTCAATAACTGTGTACATGTCACTAGATCTATAGATATCATGCAATTACAAATACATTATCAAATGTATTGAAAGAAAAAATACTCCTTGATTTAAATGTGTTAACTAAACTAGATAAAAGTTTAAATGTTTATATAAATGAATTTGTAACGCATTTTCAAACCAGAAAAAGAAACTGTAATAGAAATTCTGTGCTAAGAAAGGATTGTAACAAAATCTCCATAGTTCAAAAGAAGAAACAAAAAATAATAATACAATCAGCTGAAATACATAGAATGAAAGTTTGGGATTGAAAAGTTCTTGAACCAACCAATTTGTCAAAATCTAAACAAATCAGAATTTTTTATTGAGAGGCTCTTGATCAAGCTGAGAACTTTTTGGCACTCCTATACAAACTACACACACACACAATATTAAAAGAAAATACAAGTATACTGAAACCTACAATGATTTATTTTATATTAATTAAAAAAAAAAGAGGAAAAACTATTCTATGTTAAATTAAATCTAATATCAATTTATAAAGAAAGATAAAACAAAAAATCAGAATAATGAAATTATTGGGAGGAAAAATGTTCAATCCAAAGCATATTGTTAATCAGATATAGATTTTGAAAACAAGTGAAATTGAAAAAGAAAAGTGGGTGGTGAGTGGTAATAGTGGGTCGTGGTGTTAAAGTAGGGAAAAGTTCTTTCAAACTGAGTTATTTGATTAAAAGTACCAAATCTGGGATAATTTGAAAATAAATTAATATTTCTGCTGGTTCCAATATTGGACGCAACACTTATTACATTTGTAATTACCAGCTACAGTTGACCAAGTTGGGCTTTGGAGAAAAAACAAAAACAAAAAGAAACACCTTTTCCAGTAAATATTCAATTATTAATAATGCCTTAAAATTATGAATGACATTATTTTTTTACCGATGATTACGAATCGGCAACACAAATATCACAAAGAATGGTAAGTAATAAAACAAAAATAAATAAATAAATAAATAAATAACAAAGAAAACTTTACAAACTTTGTTTTCCTTAAAAAGAAAAGAAAACGATCAGTTAAGAAGAAAAACTGCCATAAATGATCATTCCACGTATTAACTTCTCTCTCAGTTACTTAATAATAATAATAATAATAATAAATATATCGACTCTTATACTGAAACATAAAATGGATAAGCCGTTAAAATTACCTGAATTGATTGATTAATAATTTAATAAAGAAATTCAATTTACCCTCAACCAAGAAACAACCTTTTCGATTATTAGAGAGTAACGAACGAATGAATGATTTCTTTAAATTTTCATCAACAAAAATCAATATCTGCAGTTTTGTTTGTTTCTTTCGCTGATCAGTTAGGTGAACGTTATCATTTTTTTATGAATTGATGAAAATCTTACTTAGAGGCAGGTGTGGTGGTGGTAAAAGCTAAAAAGGTGAGAGCAATTATTTAGTGTTAGTCCTTTTTCATCAACAACAACTTATCACTTTACTTCTATCACCTGTTGTGACGTGAAGTATTTCTGCTTGTCAATTGCAACCGTCAGATTTAGAAATTACCCCAAATCTAAAGAAAAAATTAATTAGATATTGTAACAAATAGTGTGAAAGGGAAAATAATCTTTTCTTTTTAACAGTAAGTTTTCATAACTTTGACGCTAAAAAAAAAAAAAACTCATGACGGCAAAGTCATTTTATAACTGAAGAAAGTCCTTGCATCAAAGCATTTCAATTCATAATTTTATAAAATAAAACGTTTTGCAGACGAATGAAACATCGAAAAAAAAAAAGAAGGAAATATTAACTTTAAATCTTTTTTTTTTTTTTTTTACAGTTAATATCCTTTTTTGTAATCATTTTTCTAACTTCTTACCTCCATTTCCATGAGGAAAAAGTTTGATAAGCCAGAAATTGTTGAGGAGAAAGTTCTTTCATCATTTCCAGTGTTAAAAAATGGATGATGATGATGATAATATCAATAACAATCACTACAACAAACAGTAAGTCAAAGAGTAAAAGCGGTCCAGTGTAAGTAGTTTGCGCTCCCAAGTAGGAATAAAAACTGAATGAGCTGACCAAGTGACTTGACGACGACGACGAAAGGGAAGAAGGCAAAGGCAAAGGAGGAGGAGGGGGAGGCGGCAAAAGCATCTCTCCAATTAATAGGCATCAGTTTGCCTTCTCAGGTCTCGCGGCTGTGTACCAGGAAGCAACAGACGGACGACGACGCAACCCAGCAACAAGTTAACGCACTGAGAAAACAGTAGTAGTAAGTTGGTTTTCAAGCGACACAACTTGGTCGGTTGCACAATTATAACTTGACATTTATCTATATTTGGTGACTGGATGTGTTAGATTGACGTGTCGTGTATTAATTATTGGACAATTAATTTCATTCTGCTGAGACCCTACTAATTGTGGTTTGTGGGGATGAAGATATTCGCTGGAGGTGTGTGGAAGTTCTTGTTTTTACTGACAGATACATCACAAATATTGCAACAATCCTAAGAACACAAATAGCCCATACTTTTTCCATCCATCTTAAAAAAAAAATCTTGATACGAGGAAGCAATTGACAGAGTTTATGATAACTACAATTTTCCTTCAAAGGTTTCCATTTATTTGCAGGAGGAAATGCTTGGAACGTTTTTTTGTTTTTTTTTCTTACTTTTCTCAAAATAACTTAATAAAATTGCATTTCTTATTGGAATTGTTAAAAATTTCAGAGGGAATGAAAATTGGGCTATAGAGCGGATATTTAGCAAATTTTCAGTTTTAAAGGATTTTCGAAAAATGTTGAAAGTCGCAGAAAATAATATAGGGAATCTCCACTAATTCACTGAAAAAATGATGTAAAATGAGACCCCCAAACTTAACAAAAAAAAGTTTTATTATTGTTAAAATGTTTAAGTTGAAAAACCAATACCAAATTTTTTTTTTGTTTTGTTTTTTTTTGTTTTTTTTCAGTTAGCGGAGGAATAAAGTTTAATTATCAAATACGTGAAGTTGAGTTTGATATTATATTTAAAAATGTCACAATTAATAGCAAAAATATTAAACAAAAAACACAAAACTTTTCCTAAGATGTCTAAAGTATCAAACATTCAGAATTATTATTATTTTTTAACCTTTAAAATTAGAATAAAATTTGTCTACATTAACAAGACAATGTATTCGTCAAAAACATTTTTAGGTGACCTAGAGAAAGAAAAACAATAGAACTAATTTTGTCGAAATCTATTGTTGTTGGCGAACGTGGGGGCCCCAGTGGTCAATGTATTTTTCAGGTGACCTAGAGAAAGAAAACAATGGAACTGCTTGTGGTGGAATTCCTGCATGAAATCTATTGTTAAACTTTCCGCCTGTTCTTATTCTAACAATAGAAATCCTGACCAGTAAATGCATTTCAGAAACCCAACCTTACTAATTGCAATTCTTAGTCATCGAGAAGAGAGAACAATAGGCTTGAATCTCTATAACAATTGTGTTTACATTTTACCAGTGAGGGTGGAGGGGGACCTAAAGTCCACCATCTACCACCCACAATGGGAATTTAAGATCCTTATTTGGTACCGAGTTTGATTAATTCAACTAGTTTTCAGAAAATATATTTGGAAACGTAAAAGTAAACTTCTGTTGACTAGACATTTTTCTCTCACTTAGAAAGGAAATAAATCTTTTATTTGGGGTGCTAGGTGTGTCTTTCTCTCTGCACTAATATTTAGTTTTTGTTTAAAAAAAAAAAAAAGAAACTTTTTTTTCTTTTATAAAAGCATAACCAACAAAGAAACGTACGCGTCATGATTCAGATTACCTGTATGTACATAATAGAATTAATGACAATAACTTCTCAGCTCTCAAAAGATTTTTTCAAAGTAACATTGAGACAGAGCACGTTTTAGTGTTAGTGTTAAGAAGTCTTTCCCAAAGTCCAGGCCCGGTTTTGTGTGAAATTGTGTATTGTTTAAGGTTGCTTGGTTTATTTCTGATATTTTAAACAAACACTAAAACACTAATTCATTTTTAACCACAATGTTAGAATTTAAATTGTTTTAAAGTTTATCAGCCAATAACTTTTACAAGACTACTGTTTTTTACACACCAACAAATGAAAAAGTAAATTGGAAACAAGCAGGCTTAGAATATTTTTCGCTTGCTTTTATCCATTTCCCTACCTTAAAAACTCTTTCATGTTTTGCGAATGATGTGATTTTATTTTTGACTTTCACCTAAAGAACAATCAAAATGTTTTGCCGGTTGTTTGTAAAGTTGTAGTAAAACATTGTTTATTGTTGTTTGCTAATAATAGCTTTACGCCACGGTTTCTTTAAAATTGTTGCTTCTTGTTAGATAGTGGGGATTAAATGCGAACCGCTTAAAAACAAGACAAAAAGAAAAAACAACTTTACAAACGTTTAAATTTTTCTAAGGTACGACTAAAAAAAAGTTAACAATTGAATTACCAAATCGTTGGCATAGGGAAAAATATATACGCTGAGCATTTTAAATTGATTGAGTACGTGTAAAGAAAAAATTGATCGTAATTTTTATTAAAAGCCACTTGAAATAATTACCTGGAGACAGCTGATTGCTTATATGAAAGCTATATATATATTTATCATCTCGTTTTCTTTATTTTTAGGACCGGGAAAACTTTTTTTTAACTTTAGAAGTTAAAGTTAGAGTTTTCTGATAAAACTAAAACTTCACTTTTTTTATTTTTTTGACAAATTTTCGATCGCACAACAATGAAACAATAGATAATGAAACACCGCCGTATATGTATTTTAAAAAAAAAAGAAGAAAACGCCGAAGGTGTAAAGAAAATGTTCTTAGATGCAGACGACAGAGAAAATGATTGAATTCTATAAACATTTTAAGAAAATAAAGAACTACCTATGAAACTGTTTTAGTTTAGAAAAAAAAAACACTTTTTTAGTTCAACAAAATTATTTTTTAATTTTAATCAATATTGTTTTTAAATTTAAAGGAATATTTACAATAGGTTTTCATGATTAAAAAAAAAACCCTTTAAAATGTATAAAGAAAGGTTTGATGAGAATCATAGAAATTGAAGCCTTGAAGGAAAATCGATCACTACAAAAAACTTCATTTAAAACTCTTAAAACTTTTTGACCAAACAATCAAACACGATGTTATTGTTAATGTTATGTCTTGATTTCTAACAATTCGTGTACCCTTTTAGTTTTTACTAAATTTTATCAGTCACCCACTTCCTTGCATGCCTTGCTCGAAGCAAATTTTGTATCTTGGTTCTGATCGAAGATTGTAACGATAAATAAATAACCATAATGTTATCGTAACATTAACAAGCACTGACAATTTGGGCAATTAACAACAACCAGTTCTAACTGACAAATCTACACAAAAAAACAAAATCTATCATTATTTTTCATTTCTGTGTAGTGACTGTAATGTAGTCAGTAGGTAAAGAGAATATGTATTTTCTTTTTAAATTCGATGTTTAAGAAAAAACTTTTACTTTGGTGGAAATCGCTGTGGATGGGACAAAAAGTTCGATACTAACAATGTTTGAGAATTCTCATATGTGTGTTTTTAAAAACAAATTGTTCAGCGATGCCTTTTTCTGAACAAACGATATTGATTGACTTGCTTGACAGTTAAAAAACAATTGCCATGCGATGTCAGAACAAATACGTTTTTTTTTTGTTTTTTTTAGCCTTTTTTAGGGGTAATTTTTGTTTGAACTGCGATTGTATAAATGTCTTGGACTTTCTTGTTAAAAGTAAAAGATGTTTTTTTTTGTTTGGATCACCAGTGCATTGCAAATTTGACAAATTATCAACTTGACAGTGTTTTCAGGGATTTTAATTTATCCTGCAAACAACATGACAGCGTAACTCAAGGTATGAAGTATAAAGACAAAATTTGCGTACCAGTTCCTAATAAACTTCTACAAAAACAAAACAATATCAACCGCGTCAAAGTAAGTTCTCTGGTGAGTTTTTTTTTATGTTTTTTTTTTTTTTCGAAACGGCGCACCCGATAAGCATCATTTTACCTTTATTTAGTCACTAAAAAAGCCTAAAAGACACCTACTTATACGCTTGTCAAAATACGAAGGAAGTAAGAAGTGGAATATACCAAAACAGAAATCTGTAATAAATCTATAGCCAAATCTTCTTATACAAAATAAAATAAATAAAATAATAAAATAAAAAGACTTAACTTTAAAAAAATACATGTGCTAAGAAGATTACGAAGTACAAAGCCTTTTAAAGACTGTAAACAACAGAAAAACACGGTTGAAAATTTCAACTTGAAATTAAATTTGAAAAAGAAAGCTCTCCCCCCCCCCCCCCCAATTATTTTACTTTTCATTCCCACCACCTCTAATACTTTCTGTCTGTCTTTCTTAGTCTTTATTATTCGATAACTAACCGATAACTTTTTAAAAATTTCTCTTCAACCAGCGATCCTGGCCACAGTACGTCGTCGTTGTCGTAGTAGCAGTGGCAGCATCAGTATGTCAAACAACTTAATCAACTAGGTTAATGATGTTGACTCTTTGGGTTTTTTAAAACCTAACACCTGAAAACATTTTCTACACTTTAACTGACGAGAATAGCCAGTGAATGAGACGAGCTACAAACAGCAAAAACAAACACCTTTTTATTTTACCTTAACCGAAAACTAAATGATTTTTAAATGATAAACCTTTTTTTTCAAATTAAATTTTAATGATCCATTCGGACCAAAGAAAGCTAATTAATACAATACTTAAAAAATACATGTTTAAAGTTTAAAAACTAACTATAAATTAAACTCTATAAAATTTGCATTTACGAAAACTTCCAGTAAAATGTAGTCGAGTGCTATATTGTAATTTAAAAATTAAATATTTTTTATTATTTGATTGAACTCACTTCTCGTGTCAATATTTCAATTAAAATCAAACCGGGTTTTATTTAATTTATTCTGTTTGTGCTTCTAAATACCCTTTTAGTTCGGTAACGTACGCGCGTAAAACTTAGGGATCATACGTCCGTTCCGAGTATTAGAGGGATAGAAAAGTTTTTTATGCGCTTAAAACTGTTTTCTAAGAAAACAGTTTTAAGCGCATTTTTTACGATGATGCAAAACTTTCATTTATTCTTTCTTTCAAAATTCAAAATATTTTTCCATTTATTTTGAAGATATATTGAGCTTCACTTTTTATTTAAAAACGGTGACTTTAAACAGTCATTACAAAAATAAGAGAAGAAAGAATTTTGGGGGGAAACATCAACGGACGACGTGTTTATTCATTCTGCCAGCTCTTAAGGCTTACGCTTGCCTCTAAGTGCAAATAACTTTTCTTTTTTTTTTCATCAAATATCTTACACCCTCCGTTACTAAACCCTCCTTCTCTTCATCTTCCTAATTGTCAGATATCTGTCTGCTTGAATTAATAGAAATAATTTAAGAAAACAAGAGTTGAAATAAATGAGAAACAGATTTTAAGGAATAATCACTGTTCTTGCTAAATAGTAAACCTGCTTCACTGAAGCCGGGGGTGATATTTCCGATTCCAGGAACACTAACAATTACTACTGTCCGAGTTAATTATTTAGCGAAATAAAAAAAAGTCTTTTCTTAAATGAATAAACATTAAACAAGGAAATTATTATTTTGACTAGAAATTTATATTTTTGTATTAACACAAAGGCATGACCAAAAATAGGTTGAGTGGGTTAGGGGATAAGAAGATGCAGAAAGTTTGGGAAGGAACATTCCGATAGTCGCAGAAGACTCTTTAGATCCAATTTTGTGTTTTTAAAATGGAAGAAGTTGTAAAACAATATATGTAAATTATGAGTAAAGTTATTTATTATAATTTGTTTGCATCTCTTTGTTTAAAGAAAAAGAAAAGAAACTTTTAATCATGACTTTGGACTTAACATTTAGGCTCAGACGGGTAGAGATTCTTCAGTTTTAATTATATATCTGTTTTGATGAAAAAAGATAAAATCTTAAAATTCGCAAAAAAAAAACCCCAAAAAAAAACAAATATTTTAATTTTAAATTTTCTTTTAGAAAGTGGAGGTATGCTTTTTTAATCTGAAGAATGAGCACCTTTAAAAATGCTGAATTTTAGCTGATGACCAAAAATTATCGGGAAATTATTTTCAAAATTACAAAATATGTATGGACTGAAAAGAAAATTCTAAGTCAAACAAGATGACTGAAATAAATACCTGATTCCGATCTCGATTTTGGAAACAAAGTTACAAAAAAAAACAAAAAAAAAACTGTACCTGAATGTCCAAGTAAAATCCTTTGTAAAGAAATTAAAATCTATTTTTCCGAGTAAATGTCTGTAGGTGTGGGACCAGTCGGCTAATAAGATTCAACAGGGAGTAAAAGTGTTTCCTTCAGCGATCAAACCAGAGAAAATAATTCCTCTTAACCATTCCATTTTATCTCTTTTTTTCTTTTGTGTCTTGACACCAGTCAAGCAAGTACATAAAATATTTGACAGGACCCTTACTCGTTTAAATAAAAATATAATAAAAATAAATGAATTAATGGAACCGCTACGTAAACTCCAAGAATGCGATGGTGGCTTTTCACAAGTTGAAATTTAACAGGAAATTGGGAAAATCCCATTTTGAAGAATATAGGGGTTAGTTATGTTTTTCTTTCTTTTCTTTTTTTTTTTTTTTGTATTAGTTTAATTTCTTTTTTTTATTCTTTGAAATTTAAATGCCACGGATCTTGTGTTTCTAAAAGTATAGAATTCAGTTTTGGAGTTTTCCCGAAAAAAAAAAAAAAAAAGTGCGCATGTGTCTGTGTGCACGCATATGGCATTCGCGTGTATTCACGCGCTGCTGCTGCTGCTGCTGCTGTCACTGCCGCTATGTGCGCACACGTGTGTGTGTGTGTACGCACGCGTGTGCTTGCGTATTTCACCGGGGCATTTCCCAGAATCCACGTTGCTTGTTCATCTTTCTCCAGAGTAGTTAAAACTAAAAGATACCGTGTCTGATTCTGACGAAGAACGTAGCATAAGATACAATACACTAGTGCGAATTCCTGACATTTTTATCCACGTAAAAAACAAAACAAAAAAATGGTTGTGAAGGAAGGTATTAAGGACCTTTTTTTTCTCATTTTCTGTTTTCGTCATTGACTTTTTACATCAAGCTAAGCTAAGCAATCGTAATTTTCTAAAATCCAGAAACGAATAAAAAACAAACAAACAAGGAAACAAAAACAGCACTACTATTTGGCGAGATTTGCAGTTGTAGCTACAATATTACCTCAATCAAGTTCAAAATAAGTTTAGTCTTCCTTTGGAATGATACAGAGAAATGTAAAAAAATAGAAAAAAAAAGAGAGTTGAGGAGGAGATAACAGAGTCCCTGTTGGGAAAGGTGTCAGGAGGAAGAAGTTGTTGGTATGTGGATGGATGGACAGACAGTATGATGATGGTGATGCCGGGTATCAATAAAGATGTAACAGTAGCAGGAGGAGATAGATTTAACAGAGCAAATAATAGGATAACAATGAATTTGAGTGGACAGACATGCTTGAAGGGAGGTGAAGAAAACAACAAAACTGAAATTGTACCGGTGTCAGGTTGAACATTAGAAGAAAGAATCTATCTATCTATCTATCTATCTATCTATCTATCTATCTATCTATCTATCTATCTATCTATCTATCTATCGGGAGAAAGAAAGAGATGATAAAAGAGTTATTTTTTAGGGTTGGGGACAAGTGTACTGGGAGATAGAAAAGAAAAGAAATAATGACGTAGGAAAATAATATGAAACTTGCAATAACAATAGGGTAAATAAATGAATCTCCTCAACTGTTGGCTGGAACCATGTGCATGCGTTCAGCCAAGGCAAAAGACTTCCCTGAGAGCGACACAAATATATCCAAAACGTGATACCAGGAACTCATCTTCCTATAGCAGTGGATCGAATAGGACCAAATTAATGGGGAATATTATTTCGCCTGCCTGACTCAATGAAGAACTGAAACTAAGCAACTTTTCCTTTTCTTTATAGCTTTCCCCTTTCCTCGTCTGTCTTAAATCTCTCCCTCACTATCTGTCTGTGGGGTTGCATCCTACCAACCACTTCATTCTCCCCCTTATTCCAAGACTTCATTTGACAGCAGCAGCAACAACAGTAGTGGAGTGGGATGGTGGATGGGCTGGCAGACAATGAGTCCATATCTTACCTCCCCACCAACCCATACATCATCATCACCATCATCTTTAAATCCCATAACATCCCTCACTGCCCCATTTTCCATAGCTGACTTGTTCTTCCTTCACCTCCCAGCACATATTTACATTCCCTCAAACTATCCTCATTCTCCCCAACAACTTAACCCCACCTACCTTCCCTTTTGCCATTTTCTTGTGTGGCTGCAGATATTTGTTGATTGTTGAGTCATAGCACTAGTTGTGATCTAATGGAATTCTCTGGAATTGCAATGAATTCCTTACCTAGTCAGAATTTACACACACACACACACATCCATCCATCTTTTCACTTTGTTAGAGAGAAGAGAAAAAAAAACTTAATAGATTTTTCAAAGGGAGATGGCACAAAAAAAAAGTAAGAAAACTTGATAGTTCTAGTATGACAATTTAAAATTTACAATGAGTAAAATCTATTTATTTGCTACTAATGATTTTGACAGTAAACAACTTCAACAGATGTTTCTCTAATGTATTTAAGAATAAGGTGAAAATGTAATGAAAAAAAAAAGTAGAAAAAAGTTTTGCGCTTTTCTTGATATATCAGGAAGACTTTTCTTAAATTTTAAACTTTTCTTACCTTTCATCTATTCTCTCCCTTGAAGAAAGATTATCATAAACGAAATGAGAAAGAAAACAAAACAAAAGAAACACATTGGATGTAGAGGCAAAGATGGCAGAGATGAAGAGAGATAAGGTCCCAACATAAAACAAGAGATGAAATAAAAAAGAATAAACAGAAAAGAAATGGCTGAAACAACAAAAATAAAAAATGAAAAAAATAAACAGTAAAAATATAGTTAGAAAAAGAAAACTAGTTTGAAAATAAAACTGAACCTTATAATTATCCTCTCCATGATAACAAAGACTGTTGTGTGTATATATATATATATATATATATATATATATATATTTATTTCCCTTCTGTCACACTCTTGGAGAAAGTGACAATAGTGAAGCAGCATTGTTTCAGATCATTCTCTTTACTAGCAGTTAAGTTATTAAACTTTACTACCAGTTATGAAAGCTCTTGCTGCATGTCTGATCCTGAGCAGTGCCTTATTTTATTTCTTTGCAATAATTATGTTGTTGAATAGTGAAGAATATATACTCTCTATTATAATAAAGACTATTGTGCAGATATATATATATATATTTCTCTCCTGTCACACTCAGGGGTTTGAATTATTTTGTTGTTTTTTTTTTCTTATGTCTTAATGTAAGATGCTCAATAGTAGTTACATCATGTTGCTGTTATTTTAGATGGCATATCGATATGTTTTGCTATTATTTTTAACAGTATGGGCACATTTGTTAGGAGCATAATATGTAAAACAAAATTAAAGGAGTATTTATGCATGGGTCCGATTATTTGCATATTCTTACCAAGGATCAAAGTGTCGATCTTTGGTCATTTGCCTAGTATAGATATATATGTTCCCTGAAAAGTATTACAAAACCAAATATGTAAATATGATTTGAAAATGTGCTTTAATAAAAAAAAACAACAAATAAATGAAAGAGAATGAGAAATAACTGATTGCAAAGCTTGCCAAAAGAAAAAAAAGTTATTTAATTCCTTAAATTTCATCAGTTTTATGTACTTTTCACAATCTAAAAAAAATTATTTCAGAATGATATGTGAATTGTGACAAGTGAATTGAGATGTAAATAAGTTTTTTTTTTTTTATACACAGAAGTGATTATGGGAAGTAAACAACTTAAGTTGATGGAATAAGATGAAAAAAATCATTTTAAAAGATTAAAAATTGATGAAAATTGACCTTAATTACTGATTAACAAAACAACAATTCTAGAAAAATCTTGGGACTTGAAATCAATTTCATTTATTTTACTTGTGTGTGTTTTAAGATGTATATATGAAAGTAAATAAAAAAGAATAACAACAAGAAAAGAATAAAGTAATAATACTGAAAAGGTAATTTAAAAAAAAGAATTTTAAACAAAACAAATAATGGCTGTGTAAGGAAGGGTTGTCCAAGTAATAAATAATTTGTCAAGAATAACAGAGGGGAGTATCGTTAATCAGGGTGGGTAACTTTCAATGATTTCTCTCTACTGATGACGTTATTTTACTTTTGACCACCTGATTATCACACCATTATTCCCCACACCTCCTAGCAGCTTTCTTAAAGAACAAAGAAGTGAATGAAAAGAATATTGAAAATAAATAAAATGGAGAGAAAGAGGTGGGTAGGAGATCAATAACATTTGTTGTAGTTGAGACGCAAATTATTTACTAAGTGACTTACTTGGTACATAAGAGAATTAATAAAGCATTTATTGATTATGAAACTGATAGATTTAAATCAGTTTCTATTTTTTATTACAAAAGACAGTTTATACATTCAAGCAGAAAAGATAAGTATATATTTATACATCACACATTACCTATTTGATACAGATATTCACATGCAATTAAACTGTTTACCATTTTTATGATAAAAAATGTCAATTTTTTTTTTTTTAATCATATCACCCCGAGCAAGGCGGTAATGCCACTGATGTACCGGGGGCTATGTAAGAGTGAAAAGATTAGAAGAGAGAAAGCCGGAAACCACATCCTAAACAGGGAACAAGGGATGAGCCTCTACACCTGTTCAATAGACGTGGGTGGAGTGCGAACCGGGCGATAGTTCAGACTATCTACTCCAATTGAAAAAAAAAAAAAGAAGAAGAAAAGTGAAAAGATTGGAAAAAAGAAAACCGGAAACCACATCCTAAACAGGAACAAGGGATGAGTCTCTACACCTGTTCAATAGACGTGGGTGGAGGTGAACCGGGCGATAGTTTAGACTATCTACTCCAATTGAAGAAGAAGAAAGAAAAAAAGGTAATGGTGATGAGTTAACTAAGTTTTAACCTAGTTAAAATCCGGTCAAAGAAACTTCTTTGAAAAAAGATAAAAAAACAGTCATTCGAATAACCATGAAACTATTTTAAAATTAGCCACAAAAAATAAAACATAATAAAATCAAAGCAAAATTATAACTTACTTTTAAGAATATTTCAAAGCTGATCCTAACCCAATGAAACATAATGTTACTCACCAGCATACCAGTCAAGAGAAAAAAATTTTCAACTCACCACCAGAAATAATTTTAAGTCTAAATAAGATATATAGCATGAAATTCAACTTCATGAACTTAAGCATAGTACTAGACTTTGTATGCAAAGCCTCGATATGGCACAAGGCCAAAAGTATGGGGGGGAACCCTGTGAAGATCGAACTCACTACTCAGTTTAAATTGTTCTAGCAAGACAAACTTGCTAACCATTACACCACATCAAGGTGCAGTAGATATTGGCTCGGAATGAGAAATCAGAGAGCCAAGTTCAAATTCCAGTTGAATTTGTTGCATTCAATTACATGCAAATACCCTTGGGAAAGGCATGAATCCATTTTCTCCCTTCAGCTATGGGTTGAATAGCAGGATAGATGGGGTTCTATAGACTTAGTTGGTAACTAGTCTACCACAGAAAGTAATGGCAACCTACTGTGGGAATTCTCTCCAATCTGGAAAGAGACATGATTACCCAAGTGTGTATGTGTATCATGTATGGCACTCAACTGACAGACTAGATAGGCAGCTACATCTCAACATTTTACTGTTTAAGTTGCTAAATGTAGCCGTAAGTTCTACATTAATAGTTTCTTCTATTGCACTTTTCCCCTATTAATCACTTTTAGCTGGCTTTCCTGTCAACTATAATCTTCACATATTTAAATGAAACATCAATCATAATCTTCTATCTTCTTGAATCTTGTTCTTTTTGTTGTTCTTTCTCCTCAGCAATGTTGTCTCAGTTTCATTCATTCTAGTGTCTTTCACTTCGGTAACTCTTTCTGCCTTAGTGGCTTTATCACCTTAATTGGGGTAAAAATGATTAAAAAAGACAATAACAAGAAACGAATGAGCACCTAAAATTTGTTCTATTTATATTTTTTGACACAAATAAGAAAGCAAAATATTAACAAAAGTCATAATGTTTTAAAAGTAGCCTTTAAAATGTGTGGGTAGTGTAATTGATTAGTCAGTTGCTTTCACCTTTGCACAAATGCCCCTGGGAAAGGCATGAATTCAACTTTTCACCCACTAGATACAGCTTATATAAAAAGTGGACTGAACTCACTAGCCTTGGGTGGTAACTGGTCGAAGAAAAAGAAAACTCTAAATTTGTCAATGGGTAACCACTCTACTACCTCATCCAAAGAAGTTCTGACAATTAGTAGGTAATAAAGAAAAGGAATCTGTGGAGAGTCATAATTTTGTGCCTCCTGGAGGGTTATAGCATTTTAAAAAAGTACATTTTTTTGGTTTCAGCTGATATTTTATTTGAAAGTTCATTTCTGTTTGCAAATCCCTTTTATCTTTTGTTGAAATAGAACAAAGTAGAAAACACCTTATATTTTCAATACAAGAAACCCTCTTTAGCTCATGGATTGTTAAGAAACTTCCGAGAAATCTACAAATTTCCAGAATGTTAACAAAAGAAGAAAACTAACTTGAATAAATAAAACTGAAATAAGGTTACAAAAGAGAATTGCTCAGGCTTTAGTCACTGTTGTCTGACATGCTTTATCTGAAATGATTTGAAAATTATCACTTGTATGGTTGGTGACACATGTGCAGTAACATGGAGAGTGGGATTGAGGAAGAGAGAGACGGTAAATCGGGGGGGGGGAATCAATTGTTTGTTGCTTGAGTGAAACGTTATAACTTGAAAGAATGTCTTCATATATCTACTGCTACCTTCCCTTTATCCTTTCTTTCTCTCTGTGTGCTTAATGCCCAACCATTCATCCGTTTCATACCATTTAATATTCTCTTGACATGTTCGGATGTCTTTCATTTCAGACAAGTCAACAAGCCAGCAAATCATTAAACTTTACAGAAAAAAATAACCCTTCTACATTTTAATTCTTTGATCAGAATCATTGAATTTGTGGTTAAACTTTAGATAGATGTGGTGAAAAAAAAACAACATTTATATTATAAATAAAAATGGATAAAAAAAATAGTAGTTGAAAATCAAACATTATAATCTCATATTCAACCTATTGAAAAAGAGAAAGTCAAAAGGCTAAATGGATGAATGTAGCAAATAATTAGACAAGATGATTGATGACAAATATAACTAAACTTTTCTAGTTTTGTATCTGCTGATTTGTTTGTACTTTCACTTTCATTATCCATGCTTCTCTTGCAGATGGTAAATAGAATTCAGAAATAAAAAGTCTATCAATTGAACATTGTTCTGTTGATTTCATTATGTTACCGAAGTTGTATCACTTGCATGTTATTGCATTTTTACCTAGTATAACTAATTAATTATATATGGGCACTTTTTGATAAGTCTCTATTTTTATTTTAAATGGCTGCATTTATGTCAAACAAATTTTAAGCAGGAGTGAAAATCAAGTAAGTCTGATCCCTTTTTAGGGATTTAAAAAAAGAGAGCTAAGTTTCAGATATCATTAAATTAATCACAACATCCTTTTCTACTGGTCATCAATCTAAATATAACAACAGTGTAAATGTTTCTAACAACCAACAAACAATAATTTATAACTGTGAATGGTAAGCAAATTTATTTCTATTTTTGATCAGCATTCACCTTCCCCACAGATGTGCATTGTGGTGTAGTGGATATTGACTCAGAACGACAAATCGGGAAGCTGAGTTCAAATTCCAGTTGAATTTCTTGCATTCATTTGCGCACAAATACCCTTGAGAAAGGTATTAATCTGTCTCTTCTCTCCACTTATAGGTTAAATAATAGAACAGATTGGATAGCCGTGGTTGGCAACCAGTCTACCACAGAAAGCAATGGCAACCTACTGCGAGATAATCTTCTGCCCAGTCAGTCTTTGAGACATGATCACCCAAAGAGTGTATCATGTATGGTACTTCACTGATTGATTCACCCTCCCACCCCAGAAAAAAATGAATAACCTGGGATCAAATTCTTTATACAACATTCTAGTCTATGTAATGAATTACTGCAAAGTGAAATATTTTATAAGTTACAGTAAATAGAAATATCAAAACAAGTGCAAAATAATTCTTTAATTAAGATTATTCAAAAATGAAAGTTTAAGTTAATACAGAATGAGTAAGACTGGTTTTGGAGGATAATGACTCAATCAAGCATTTAATTACACTCCTTACTAATTAACCTTTTAGTTATTTGAGATGCAATAGTATTTTCAAATCAAGTCAAAAGTTATCAGCACCTTTTAATCATAAGATATTCAAAAAGTTTTAAATAAAATAGGAAAAAACAAAAACTTCTTTAAATCAGTTTCAATATTTCTTAAATCTAGAGGTAAACCAAATAATCCTCAAGGAAAATCTGGACAAGTGAGCATGTGCCAACAAAACAACATTGAGTTTTCATATTAGCCACCCATAATGCAGTCTGGCTTGACACATTTTGTTTCATGTAGATCCGTAGAATTAGGCTAATGTTATGGATTTGTCAGCCTCTTTCAATTGGCCTCATTGGATAGAGCCTTCTTCTGACATTCCCATGCCAAATCCACTGGTCACAATCTATAATCATTAGGAAAGGAAACCCATTCCTGTGTTACAACAGCCGGCTCTCTTTCTTACCCTCCCCTGCAACCTTATCTCATTTCTCCCTTTTCCCTTCTCAGCCTTCCTACCTGCCTTTCAACCGCTTCTATGACTATTGCTTTCCTCCACTTTTCTCTTTTAAATTTTCCTTGGGCTCTACTGGTGTTCGGTCCCTTTTCCATTATGTCTGAATTGATGAGTGAATTGGAGATTCATCTGCTGGATCTGTTTATTAAAAGTGGAGACATCTCCGTAGTGATTCATAACATCTAAAGATGGCTGCCAGTTTTTAGGACTGGTGTCTCATCCACTGAGTAAAGTTATGCACAAGGCCAAGGTGGCTGGGAGGTGTTGAGTGTTGTTCTGGAAAGAGGAAAGAGGAAAGAGGGGAGGGATGGTCAAAAGCAAGACACACCAAACAAAGCAGGTCTTGCCCCAAAGAGAAAGGTTTAAAAAAAAAATGGAATTAGCAACTGTAGAAAATATTCTACTCCCCCCGCCCCAGCACACACAATGCAGCTACAAACTGACATTTAACAACAAATATAATTAACATAGTGCCGAAAAGACTCATTAAGAAGTTTTTACATTTGCTAATCAGAATTTTGCATTCATTAAATGTTTTCTGAATATTGGTTATAAAAAGAAGTTGGCCTGATGAGTATTTATTGTTGGTTGATTATTTATTATGGCATTTTCTCCATAATAGGTTGTGTTTATGTTGTATTGTCACAGTAACAGTATGATACCAAATGATGTGTGCTGAAATATCTACAGCACAATATCCATACTGATGGATATTAAGTACAAACAAGACAAACACATGTAAGACAGAAGAACAATAATTATAAAGAGAGGAAAGGTTAAGTTGTTAGAGTAGTAGAGAGCACAGTCCGATGATAATCGTCAATAACACTCCAAGAATGACTGCTATTAATCTTAATTCATATAGCTATTTTGATTCACAGACCATTCTATCTTTGAGAGCACTAGAGGGGTATCAGCTGCACTACAACAGTTTATTTCTTTTATTTAATTTTTTTTTATTATGGTAGCATTTTTAAAAATGAAATTATGACCAGGTTTTTTTCTATGTGTACTAAACAAAAAATGGTTCATTCATTTTCTATGGCTTATCAACCGTTTGTATGTTATTTAAAGCCATAAAATATTTTTAGATTGTAAGAATTTGAGATGGGTGAGATAATGGTTTAGCAATATAAGTCTTACTAATTAACTCATAGCTGAAATGAAACAGAGATGGATTCATATCTTTCCTAAGGGTATTTGTACGTAAGTGAATATAATGAACCCAACCAGAATTGGAACTCAACTCACTGATTAACAATTCTAAGCCATTATCCATTACACCACCTACACATCCAAGCTTACAACAACAGGTATTCCCAAGCAGTTACCTATCTAAGTACTGACTAGGCTTGATGTTGCTTAACTTCTGTAATCATAAAGGTGTTTACTGTTATGATGTGGTCATAAGCTACCACTAACAAAAAAAGACATTCATTGAGATAATCTATTAAATTTCTTAGTATCAGATTGAAACAAAATAGGCCAAAATTTCAAATTTAAAGATCTTACCGGACTTTAAAAAAAAACATTTGAACACAAACTATTATGGAGAAAATACCAAGAAGGAATATTAATAATTAATCAACATACAATAATACAAGACACAAATATTTTTATTGCCAATATACAATTGCTAGTAATTAAGCAATTATTTATGTCTAACAAACAAAAGTTTAATTGTACTAACAATTCCTTTTTATTATGGGATTTTTTTCTAAATCATCAACACTTTTCTCTCTCTTAAACTAGCCACGGTAATTATGATTATCAATTGACTCACCATGCATTTTACTATATTAAAAAAAAGGGAAAAATTCTAAGATACAACTTTTGAATTAAATTTACAAAAAATAGTAAAAAAAAGCATTTATTTGTTTTAACTCAAGAATGAAAAATAACTAAACAAAAAACAGAATGAGTTGTAGCAATTTTAAAAGTTCATTGAGGAAACTACAATTAAAGAAATAATCACTAAATAATAATCCTGCTTGTTCCTTCATTAATTATTACATTAGTTAGTGTGTGTGTTACACTCTGCCACTACCTCAGATAAATAATGAACCATTCCATTTTGATCACAAGGAAAGACCAAAGAAAAAGATATATGAGAGATGTTTGGTTTTTATAAGAAAATGAAAGCATGCATAATCATAATGAAAGAAAGTGAAAATAAAAAAGATGATAATCTTCTAATGTATCATCTGCTTCAATGAAATCAGTTTTGAATATTTGTACCCTCTTCTTTAAATAATGACCTGCCTCCATACTTATTTTTACTGTAATATTTTGTTCATACTATTTACATTATTCAGACTATTATCCTCATCTTTGTTGCCATTTGTATGACGTTTTAACCATTGTATGCTCCGGCGTTCTTCAGGTTCTTCCGAATAATGTAAATAGTGTAAATACTACCTCACTCAGAAATATAAACAAATACTAATATTTTGCTATTAAAGTTCTTAGGCTCAACTATTTAACAATGCAATAGAAGCATTTCCACAGATATTTTATAGTCATAAAAATCCAAAGGAGCTTATTTAATGATTTAAGAATTATGATTTATGGGAAAATTCAAATAGAAAAATCATGAAATTTTCATGGGTACTGGTAGAAAGTGTTATTATTTATTCCTCAACACAATTATAAAGTCAAAATAGATAAGTGGGAAGATAAATTCAGATTAGTATATTTTTGTGCCCCCGTTCCCTGTACCTACATAAAAAATATAACTTATTTTATTGTAAGTCAATATGTATTTTCATCTAAATCTTTTGTCACAAGTAAAAGTGAGAGATAAAGTTGGTAAGAATGTAGTTAACTTGACAACAGCATAAACAGGGATTCTTCTTATGAACCCAAACAAATAAATGGTTTCAATTTGTGGTCGCCTTCATCAGGGATTTTCAATAATCTGGATGTAATGCTGAAAGTTTAAATGCAAGTAACGGAGATTTGAGTACATATAAGAAGCAGTTACAAGAAGGAAAATATGTCTATATGGGTACATTGTCACTTGGTACATATTTCATCATTAGTAAGAACCAAAAAAGAAGAATGTAAAGAACTTCCGGAAATGAAATTGTTTGAGAAAATTTTACAATTGTTTTGTGCTTGTGTTTTACCAGCTACTTTGCAGCACTAAGTTTCATTTAATAAAGAGAAGCAGGTGGTAGTTGGGAGAGGCAAGTTTGGGAGTGGGGTAGCATGAGGGGAGAAGGAAAAGAAAGAGTTGGATTGGAGGAGAAGGAGGAGGAGTGACAGAAGAGACCTTTCCGGTAAATTG
This sequence comes from Ascarosepion bandense, assembly GCA_037127315.1. Lineage (NCBI taxonomy): Eukaryota > Metazoa > Mollusca > Cephalopoda > Sepiida > Sepiidae > Ascarosepion > Ascarosepion bandense. Next base: position 1,421,797 of record JBBBDQ010000937.1, read on the forward strand.
ACTGAAGTATTAATTTCCTGCATTTTCGAGCCTTGTGTGGCCGGCTTTAAATGTGGACAGCTTAGGAGAGTCAAATGAAAATATTTACTACTTTGGCACTAAGCTAAAATACACACATATAAATAAGTTAAGAACACAGTCTATCATTCATGATTTTGTGGGTGGGTAGACAATTAATTGTCAGTCAGTTAAGTGCCATATGTAATACACGCTTTGGGTGATCATGTCTTGAAAGAGACATGACTGACTGGGCTGAAGATTATCCTGTAGTAGGTTGCCATTGCTTTCTGTGGTAGACTGGTTGCCAGTCAAGGCTATAGAACCTAATCTGTCCTATTATTTAACCCATAACTGGAGGGAAGAGACGGATTCATAGTTTTCTCAAGGATATTTGTGCATAAGTGAATGCAAGGGAATTCAACTAGAATTCAAACTTGGCTCTCCGAGTTGTTGTTCCGAGTCAATATCCATTAATTGTAGATATACATAGAAAGAAGAAAGTGATGTTAATTGTATAAGTAAATAAGATTTCTTGATATTTGTTACTTTTTAATGCTCATAATGAATACTTTATATTAAGATAAGCCAGAAAATAAAATATTCATTTTGCCAAATAAACTTAGTGGCTATGCAAAGAGTAATTGCTGATCAACTAAAACTGATTTTAATCGGAATGGTATCATAGTAAAGTAGCAGACACTTTAAAAAACTAGCATATGAATGCAACATGTTTTTGGTAATGGACTTGTTTATCTTTTTAGCTCTTTAGATTATACTGATATACAAGATAATGTAGCTATCTAGATATACCTAAACTCATAATCAGACAAATTACCTTTCAAATTTAGCTGAAGATCATTAGACTATCATTTCAAGTTCTGTTAAATAATTTGTTGAACAAAACTGAATATATCAGTAAAGCCAACACAAACATCTTGGTACCTTTCTGTTATGGTCTTCTACCAAACTGGGCTAAGTTTAATATTTATTTTTGGCAGTCGCTGAATCAAGATTCTTTAAGTGAATTTCTGTTTTATCCTACACTTTGTCATGGATTTCTTTACAACTACACACGACTAGGTTAATTCTTAGTTTTGCTTCTTGCGACTGTTTTTTTTTTTTTTTTTTTATTGTCTGTCATGAATACATTCCTGTAAGTGCCCACAAGATCGCCTCATCAGTGATAATATGCTTTGGGATCATGACAAGTTTTGGGTCTTTCAACATCATACTTGTTCCCCCAAAAAGACCCTACTGGAACAATGCTATTCCAGCAGGTGATCCTGTAATCGTCAAGTGCACAACAACGAATTTATAATTGTAACTGCCAAGAACAACTCTGTATTCATTAACATCCTCATCTGTTACATCTCTGCTAATTTTATAAATATCTAAATTTTACTTCCCTGCCTCTTCATTCCAAATAATTTCTAAATTCTTCAAGTCAATGCATTGTTTGTTTGTTTTTGTTTGTTTCTTTATTTTTTTAGTGCTAGGCTCAATTTTAAAAGTGACATCATTCTGATTTCTTTTTTCACTCTCAAACACTGGACATATAAAAATTTACACTAATCTCTGCCAAGTTGCGGATTTATAACTGTAACTGCCTGTTATGAAATATCAAGCGTCCAATCAGAAATAATCCAGAATAGAGGAGCAAGTTGGAATATTCATCTAAAATTAATTTTCAGAACAAGAACAGAATAGGAAGAGGTTGTAATAAACAGACAGGTTGGAAAAAAAACAAACTGGAAAATAAGAGATGAGAGGAGAGGAAATCTGGAATGTCAGGAGGAGAAAATCAAAGTTTAAATTGTCAATAATTTTCCTATCTAGAATAGTCAGTCAGTTAAAGTGCTATACGTGATACACACTTGGGCAATCATGTCTTGAAAGAGACATGACTGACTGGGCAGAAGATTATCCCGCAGTAGGTTACCATTGCTTTCTACAGTAGACTGGTTGCCGACCAAGGCTACAGAACCCAATCTGTCCTATTATTTAACCTATAACTGGAGGGAAGAAACGGATTAATACCTTTCCCAAAGGTAAGCAGAAAAATTGTGTGATGCATTTTATCTTTTTAGAACTTCATCAGACTAAAGTTACTTAAGTTCTAAGGAGTAGGTTGATAGTTTTTCATGTTTATTTCTTTCCCCAAAGTGTTAATGCTAAGTGAAAGAATAGGAGGATGAAAATTACTTCATTAACAGGTGATGTCTATGAAGCTACTTCATGCTCACCTTTCCAAATAAAAGACTGCATTAAAATATATATGCAAAAAAACATCAAAACAAAATGATTGAAAAATAGAATTTGATAATTATTATTATTATTTTTTTAATCATCTCACCCCAAGCAAGGCATTCCACTGCCACTATTGCGCATGGGGCTACATAGGGGAAGGTAAAGAGAAGGAGTGGTTAGACATAGGGAATGTCAGGAGGAATGAATGTTAGACATAGGGAATGTCAGGAGGAATGGGAGCAGGTTAGTGCGTTAGGAGGTGTCTATTGACCTTACATTTAAACTCCTGGAGATTGTATCTGTCGGGGAAGCAATCGTGTGGAAGGGAATTCCACAGTCGGGAAGTGCGAGGAAAGAAACTGTTGGAGTAGAAAGAACCAATAATCTTATTTTCTGAGTAACAACTAATTGACTCTTACAATATAAAATCTTCTATAACACACTTAACTGAACTTTAGTTATTCTGCATATCTCTGAAACCATTGACAGTAAGCTCATTCATTCTTGAGGGCTTAAGAAAAGCAGCCTTGGGCTAGTTTGATAAATGCCTTCTGCTCATACAATAATAACAAAAATACTTATAATGGTGTCTCAAAACATGGTAAGATTATAAGTTATAGATTTTTTTTTCCTGTCATATCAATAAAACTCATTATTACAATTTTGTCCTACCGTAAGGAAAATTCTATCATAATTTGGATAATAGTTGTAAAATTTGGAAGAAAAGGAATAAATTAACTTAATCTGATAAAATCATTTATATTGCCACAATGACTACTAAACAATATATTAACAAGATGATCTGAGTTACTCCTAGACATGAAGTGTGTAACAGTCATAACAACAATGATAAGATCTTACCAAAACTGTATCACTTGAATAATTCATTATGGCAAGATGGGAAAAAAGCAAAAAAGTAAATCCCAAACTGAGGGCTCTATGAATTTTTTTTTTTTTTTTGAGCTAAGTGGTTGTGCTTAACATGGCATCCATGAAAGAGAACAGGTGTTTCACTCACCCATTTGTTTTGTTCTTTCTTGCTGGAAGTGTTGAGTATTTTGCAAACATTCTGGGAATCTGACGAATTTCAGTGTACATAGCACGGTGAGACCAGCAATAAGAGAGGAAGCCAGCCCATGAGAAAAAGCCATTGACCATCAAACATTTGCTTTGAGAAATAATGTCAAAAATGAGTTGGAGACAGTGTCAGCCCAACAATGTACTAAAACCCTAAGGAAATCACTCAATGACTTCCTACAATGGCCACAAATCCATCAACACTGATTGTATTTCATATTCTCAATGTGTGTGGGAGGTAAAACAATAGAAATAACTTTTTTTTTCTTCCTTGTATCAATAAACAGCCGATGATTACGCCAGCAGGCGAAGACCAATAGCCTTTGTTAAGCAAATGAAATGTATTTGTTCTTTATTTTTTCTGTTTTCATTTCGATTTTCCATATGAATTGTTAATGGACACAAATCTTTTGAGTAACAAATAAACTCACAAGTTTCCAATGACTTTTACAATCAAATAGTTATGCGTTATCAATGCTTGTATGCAGTTTTTGATAACGTACAGTTTACATTTAACATGATTTTGCCAGCTAATTACATTGTATTCAAACCTATCTTTTGAGTTTTCTTTCAAATTTTAGAAATACAGAACATGTAACAAAGAATAAACATATATCATTTTTCTTTATGGCTATGTCCCTCTAGGACATAGCCGACCGTGACTCTCCACAGATTTCTTTATTATTCAGGAATTGCCATGTATTCATGGGAAAAATAAGGGAGGAGTTTCCTGTCGCCTTTTCCAAAGTTTGGACTCCCTAGTCTAAAGAAGGAAAGCTGAATTCAATCTACTGTTATTTAACCCATAGCTGGGTGAATAAGAGATGGATTTATGATCTTTCCCAAGGGCAATTGTGCAAAAGTGAATGCAACAGAGCAACCTGGAATTTGAACTTGGATTGACAAATTCATTTTCTGTGCTGATATCTATATACACTATATTGCTGATATCTATATACAACATATTTTCAAGGCGAGTATATTTGCTTATAAATATCGGGACGGTCAGTTTATAGCAGTTCTTTAGTCATTGGGTTGATATGTACCAAAGTTATCTTGGTCAAACTGATAACCACAGAGTAGAACCCTCTGTCTTTTATTTATCACTTAATCAAAAATTCATAGCTTTTTTGGTACAATAAATCTGCAAATTAATAATGAAAAAATATTTATCTTGCACAACAAAGAGTTTTCAACATAATTTCCTCTTTTGTCAATTTACTTAAATGAATACTTCTTGATCAGTGGCATAAATAAAGTATTATACAGTGATCAAAAATTTAGAAATAATTTTTTCTTTTGTTCATTAGGTTCTGATAACTAGCCTTACCAACCTAACATTTATCATAAAATCTATGACTGCCCTCTTATTATTTGAGATATAATGAAAAGTACTTCATGGAGCTTTGGTTTACTTTATTATGCCATTGCAGATTTTAAAAATATTTGTATACAATATAACCCTGATATAAGAGATATTTTCTCTGGTCCCAAATTAGAGCCTGTGGTAATGTATACGAAATAGACCGAATCCGGATATAAGAGAACTTTTATCCGGTCCCGACAACTCTCTTATATCAGGGTTACACTGGATAGAATTATTAGGTGTCTCAAAAGTATTTTTGTTTGTAAAGATTTTACTCCAAAACTCTAATTTATTAATGGCTAACTACTTGTATTCAAGGATACCTGTCTATCAGGGCGACTAGCTAATCCCCATTGCAGACGCCTGCTCAGGCACACTTTGTTCAACACCCACAGAGCCTACCTGTGGTTTATACTGCAACTATGGTGAGTGAACATTAGTTACCATTTCTGGGAGGGAGTGTTTTATCTAGCATGATCAGCAGTCTGAACAAAGCCAGTACACTCAAACCCTCGGTCACGATGACTTATGACTTTGAGCTAGCACATCCATCAGTGACTCCTCAAAGGAAGCCATCTACCGAATTTCACTCACAAGGCTTGGATCAACCTGTGGTATGGTTTTCAGACACTTTCCAAAGGTGCCACATGCTGTGATCACCTTTTTTAGATTAATAACATCAAGAAGTCTTCTTCCTGACAAATGGTGAGAGCTGAACCCGGGCTTCATGGTCAAAAAGTGAACACTCAAACTACTCAGCTATGCACCCATAATTTATTATACATGATCTTGTTATCACTACAATTTACGTGTACCTTTTGTTTCATAATAATGGCAAGTACGACTAGTGAGATTCTGTCAGTTTTGAAATTTTAAACTGGGCCTTGAAGCGGCTAGCAGAATTTGGTTTGTAGAAAGAAACAAAACAGTTCCTGATTGTAATGCCCAAAACATTTTAAAGATAGTAACTTGTCCTTTGAAATGAACTCGCAAAGAAGACAATAATCAGTTATATTGATTCAAGTTCTCTTCTACTTTGCATTTAAAAGCATTTTAAATGCCAAGTAGAAGAAAACTTTAATACTTTTAGAAAAGCTAGAATCATTAAAAGATAAACTTGGGAGATTAAAATACATTCCAATGTTTATTATAATTAGTGAAAATAAATAAATAATCTTGCTATATGTATTTAATAAATAATAAAACTATCTCGCTATAGGTATTTGAAAGAAAAAAAGATTCCTTTTTGTCTCTTTTAAAAGTAATTTGGTTCAATACTTTTTATTGGTAATTTCATCATTGGGATGTAATAACCCTAATAAAAATCTTTTACTGTGAAGATAAACATATTTCCAGACATAATTGTGTATTGTATTTTCAACAGAAAAGGAAAATACATTAATATGAAAATATAAATAGAATTATGACTTAAATAACCCTTGTATTTCCAACAACAATGTCAAGATAATAAAACACATAAAACAAAATGTACTACTACTAATCCTAATATATCTGATAATAATCCCCAACATTTGTATGTAATGTTACAGTATTATGGGGTTAGGATAGGTGCAAGTAGCGGATAAACCTACTGGATATTCTAACTTTGATTATAAGATGAAGGAGCTATTTTTTAGCTATTTGTGGTGGGTATATGCCACTAAATTACACTGGTAATTATTTTTATTTTATACTTTTTCAGGGTATTTCTAATGGAATTCTAGAAGAAAGACAATGTACAAAAATTCATTTCCTTGGAGATTTGATGGATTTAAATGAATTCAAACCATTTTTTTTTCTCTTTTTTCAGGCTTGACCATTGTGGAAAAAACTGCATTCATTTCCATGTCAATTCATGTGAAAAAAGCGTTTTTTTTTTCTTTCTAAAGCAAGTCTTTGTGGGAGTATTTCTTTCGTTTTTTTCTTCTTTCTCTTTCAAGTTTTTTTTTCTGTAATTTATCCCATCAATTTTTATCTACAAGATAAAACAAAAATTTTGTATTGGACCAATTTTTTCCTATTTGGAGAAGAACGACCATTTCCTTGCATTAAAAGGAAAACCTTTTGATGTGCTAGAACTGCATGATTGGATATTTGTTACAAAGTATGCAGTGAATAGTGAACCAAGCAAGTGAATGCATTGTTCTGCCAAGCACTTGACATGGTTAGTTGGTCATCATTATCATCATCATCATCATCACACTGCCCCACTGCAACAAGGGATTTCTTCTATCACTCTCAAACCACTACCACCATTGTCCTCATTGGTACTTGTGATATTTTGAAGACACTTTCTTTCTCAAGACTTGACAAGAGTTTTAAAAGAAAAACAGTGGATGAAAAGGGGTGTGAAAGAATAAATTAGTACAAAGAAAAGAAATTTTTTTATTGTTTTTTTTTTCTTTTTGGCAGTCATTCTCTTATTCTTTGATTTAAAAGAAAAGAAAAAGGACATTAAAAAGAAAAGCTGTATGTAGGGCAATTTTTCTCTGTTCCTTCACTTCTACGATCCTCTCTCTCACTATTGGGTCATTTTAGCCATCTAAGTGGACAGGATACAAAGAAAGTGGTACTAGAGGACAATTGCAAACAATAACCTGGTGACCCAGAGAACAGGGTACAAGAAAAGTTCCCAAAGAACTTGGTGCTCATGGAGATGATTTCCTGTCAAGCAATGGGTTAGGAAAGGTAAATGGTAATAAATATAGAAGTATATTGATACAGATGAAAAAAATAAAAAATAAAAATAAGCAAGAAGCTGTAAAACAATTTTAAATATAAACATGATTTGGAGTGGAAAAAGTAAAGCAAAAAGATTTTTAATCAAAACAATAAAGATATTCTTCTTTTCTTGTACTTCCCGCCTGTGGAATTCCCTTCCATTTACTTGCTTTCCCCGACAGCTATAATCTCCAAGAATTTAAATGTAAAGTCAGTAGACATCTCCTATCTCACTAATATGCATCCTCTCTCTCATGCTCCTTTCTCTGTCTACTCCACTCTCATCAGTATTCTCATCCTTCTCTTACCCACTTTCTGACACCCCCTATAACCTGTCACTCTTTCTCATAACTTTCCTCCTATGTAACCCCCTGCAAAAAGGTTGCAATAAAATGCCTTGCTTGGGGTGATATGATTGTAAAAAATAATAATAAAAAAATAAGGATATTGGTCCAGGTGATTCATAAAATAATAATTTTGTTATAAACAGTCTATCGTAATGATACCAGAAATCCCAACATAAGAGTAGATCAATAAGGCTGATATATGGCTATTTTCTAAATTTTGATCATTGTATAATATTTTATTTATGCCACTGATCAAGAAGTATTCATTTAAGTAAATTGATAAAAGAGGAAATTATGTTGAAAACTCTTTGTTGTGCAAAATAAATATTTTTTCATTATTAGTTTGCAGACTTATTGATGTACCAAAAAAGCTATGAATTTTTGATTAAGTGATAAATGAAAGCTATTTTTTGTATAGCTGGGTACATCTGTAAGCTAAAGTATTTTTAGTATCACAAAATAATTTGTTACTATGTGAATGACAGAAAGGTTGAATATAAAAGAAAAAGAAAGAAAAGCTAAGTTGTGGCAGAACAAATTTGTGAATTAAAATGAAACAAAATAAAAAATTCTAAAATTATTTTTTTTGTCTTTCATTGATTCTTCTGTGCAAGTGAAATCCCAATCAATCAGCAAATCAGCAAACAAAACCTGTTAACATTGCTGATACTTGATACAAAAATTTGCATATCACATAATTAAAAGGGGAAGCACATATTGACATCTGATGAAATGCCTTTGTTATCTGAAAGCAAGCAAAGTCATGTTTAGGGCAAGCAGAAAAACAAAAGCTCCAATCTCAGCAAATGGAACCAGTGTAGCAGAACTTGACCAAGAATAAACAAAACAAAAAAAAAAGAAAAAAGAAAAAAAGAAACAAAATAAAAATAAAATTAGTTTTGTTTTTGTTCTTTTAACTCTGTATAATTAAGAAAGTTGTATTCTATCAATTCAGTAACAAGACATGAAATGTTCACCGACTGAATCTTTTCTTTTGCAAAAATCTTCTTGCTGTTTTTGCTTTCTTTTTCTTCTGTTATAAAGCCAAAAAGAAAATCAAAAGTAAGGGAAACCCAAGCTAATGGCTCATTTAGCAAAAACAGCAGCTGGAATGAAATCTGAGCTGGCAAAAAAACTGTCCCTTGTTAAAAAAAAAAAAAAAAAAAAAAGAAAAAAGAGAAAAGATTGGAATGGTTGGGTAAGGAAGGTGAATATGGAAAGAGAGGAAAAAAACTTGTTGGAAGGAATAAAGAAAGTAATGAAAAAAAACATCTAATGAAGAAAGATTGGAATATTCAAAGAATGGGAAGAAATAAAATGAAAGGTGTCAAAGAAAAAAAAAGAAAGAAATTGTGAGTTGAAAGAAGAGTAACCAAAGTGATAGAAAATAATGCATAAGTCTTTGAGAACTATTGCTGCATTTCGTGTGACAAGAAAGTTTGATATCAGATTCTTTTAGAAAGGGCCTACACAGTTTCAAGCTAAAATCACAACTATATGATGGAAGTTGGCAGACAGTGCCCCAAAATAAAACGGTATCAGTGTTTTGAAGAATTGTAAAATCTAAACTGCCTTTTTTTTTTTCTTTTGTGGTAGGGATGCACAAGGGAATGTCTTTTTAAGATTGAATGGGTCAGTGCCAAGAGGCCCTGAAGTTGTGTGAGAGCCAAAGTTAACTCTGATTACTCTGTACACAACTTTCAAAACAAAAGGATGTTTAAAAAAAAATGTTATTTAATTAGAAACAGCTGTTAGCTTTTCATCCACTCACTTTCTGAATGTTATGGATGGACAATGTTATACAAATACAATAAATCTATCGTGTATCAAGTGTACACACATGCGCTCACTATTGGAACAGAAAGAGAACAATACAACACTGAAGAAATTCAAGAAGAGTTTGAGCAGTGAAAGACTTTAAAATTGTCTATATTTGTATGCTTGGTAGAGAAATTGAAAGAAAGATGGATCACAAAAAAAACAAAATTAACTAATCCTAGATTGTGAATGTTTGTAAAAAGAGGAATTGGCATCAACAACAGAAAAAATTTGAATCTTTTCATCATTGATAAGACACAAAGCAAAACAAAGGACCTAAAATGGCCCAGATTGTATAGTGGAAACTAAAGACAATTTGTTTTTTATGTATAAAGATATATATTTTTCATAGCTGAACAGTAAAAGCACACCAGATCAGAAGGTGGTTTCTCCTGCAAATAGGGACACAGGTTTTAAATTTGTTTAATAGAACATTCACTTTTTTAAAGTTTGCTGACCAACAGATGAAATAGTGTTTAAAATAAACAGAGCATTTATTCAAATATGGTATTTTTTTTTTTTAATCATATCACCCCGAGCAAGGTGGTAACACCACTGATGTGCAGGGGGCTACATAATAGTGAAAAGATTGGAAAAGAGAAAGACGGAAACCACATCCTAAACAGGGAACAAGGGATGAGCCTCTACACCTGTTCAATAGACATGGGTGGAGTGTGAACTGGGCGATAGATCTATCTACTCCAATTGGTATCCACTGGAAATAGAATTTGAAGAGATAAAAATTTGACAGATAAAAAAATAAAAATCCATTAATTCTTTAGAAATTATATGTGTGTGTGTGTGTGTGTGTGTGTGTGTGATATAATAGATTTTGTATATAATTACAATGTGTTTTGGGTTTTTTTACATCTCTCTAATCTAAATATCTCTTATCCTATGTCTAATATAGTTCTCTTTTCCAATCTTTTCACTCTTTTCTTTTTTTCAATTGGAGTAGATAGATTAAACTATCGCCCGGTTCACACTCCACCCACGTCTATTGGACAGGTTAAGAGGCTCATTCCCCCCCAAAATGTCTATATCTAATAACAAAATTTAAGGAATACAACAACCATTTTGATAGATACTTTATAATTTACTATTTAAATAAAGTGGAATCATTTTGCTGTTTGCCACATCATCTATTACAGCAATGTTTTGAAATAGAATTTTGTAACATTAAATTTAAGATATGTTTCTTAAAAGAAATAGCTATTGTTAAATACAAGTAGCTCTTCATTTTTCATCTAAGCCATTTAAAAAACTGATAATAAGTTAATAAAATAGTATTAAAATAAAATAAAAAAATACATTGTAAAACATGATGACCAAAATCTCTTATTTTTGTTATATATTTTTCCTCTTTTAATATCTTAATGGCTGATGGTTATATCATGTTGAAACACTGGTTCTCCTGTGATCACCAAAGTGAAGCAACATTGAACCTGGTCAGTATCTAGATGGGTAAACACTTGGTAATATCAGGTGCTGTAAACTTGTATGTTTGGGTGGTGAAATGTATAATGACTCAGAAGTGAAAATTGAAAAACTGAGCTCCAATTCCAATTGGGTTCATTATATTCACTGATATGCAAATACTTTTAAGAAAGACATGAATCCACTTCTCCTCCCCATATCTATAAGTTAGTGATTTTTAAATAAAAGTCTAATAATCTTCCAATGTGAAAATATTTTCTGGCTTTAAATAATCTTCATAAAGTTGATAAGTTGTAATCAATTTAACACCTTAAAGTATAATGAGTTTGAATCCGTTATATATATATATATATATAATTCCAAGTGAAGAGGACTCAAGGTATTTTTTATTTTGAGTGCTCTGGCATTTATTTTATTATAAACAGTGCTCAATATAATGAGTATTATATAGCTTAATATAATATAATTATATGGTTATATATCAATTTTACATTGCAACATAGAAATTTCTACGTTTCGAGATAGGTTCTCATCATCAGGCAATGTTGGTGTGGTTGTGCAGATGATTTACATTTAAATGTAAATCATCTGCACAACCACACCAACATTGCCTGATGATGAGAACCTATCTCGAAACGTAGAAATTTCTATGTTGCAATGTAAAATTGATATATAACCATATAATTATATTATATATATATATATATATATGCATCTAAGCATTCTAAAGAAGATCAGGGAAAAAGAAAGAGTTCATTATATTACAAGTGGCATACCAAGATAGAACACCCATATCTTAGTGTACAAAACAAACTAGCAAGAAATTTAAACGACTGTCTCCTAGGGTGTTAAGAGCCTTTTGATTGGCAACAGTACTTCAACATTTATGTATAAAAGGTTTACATCAACCACTTTATCTCAGAACATCTTGACGTCATTTTGTTAGTCTCAAAAAGAAGACCAATAAAGTGAAATAATGAAGAATAGTGAAAGTTTCAGTTTAACAAGAGAATATTTTTTTCTTGTAATCATTTTACCTCAAGCAAGACAATAAAGCCACTAAAACGTAAAGAGGATACTGGGTGGGGAAGAGAATGAGAAGACTTTAGTGAGGAGAAAGGACAAGAAAAAACAGGGTTTAGGAAGACAGTGACTGACATTGCATTGAAATTTTTAAAGATTGTAGAGGGCAGAGGAGCAAGAAAGCAGAAGAGTTCTACACATGAGAAAAGAAACTATTAGAATAGAACTTACAGTTACATCTGGCTATTTCAATAGTAAAATGATGAGACCTAGCAACCAATCTAGTTGTAAATTGTAAGTTGAGATTTCAGTGAAGATTTAGTTTTTTTTAATCATAAACTGTTTATAAATAAAAACTGTTCTGTTAAAGTTTTTTCTACTTAAAATCTTTTTTTATTTCATCTATTTTTTATGTACTGTATCCCTTCAGAAAATTAATGGCTCTCCACAACGTTCTGTCCTTTGTAGATCTTCTTAATTTGTCTTTTTGCTGTCTCTCTTAATCCTTTTTCTGCTAACCATTTACACAAAGTTATTTGATATGTTATACATTGCTTCCCTCTCTCCTTCTTGCTTTATACTCTAGACAATATTATTCTAACTTAATGCAAAGATAAACATTTGATCCATTGGATTCTTTTCTATTTATCACCCAATGAGTAATGCAGTAAAAATCTATGCTACATTTTAATTTTTTAAGTTTAACAATGAAAAATATTTTTTCAAGGAATAGATTTAATTTTTTGATTAAATAAATAAAAAATAAAAATTTTCCATGGATATTCATAGACTAAATTCTTTGGTCTGCTTATTCCCTATTTTTTTTTTATTTTTTTTTTAGCAATACACGTTTTTATATATATATATATATATATATATATATATATATATATATATACAATATGCAAAACTAACTAGTCATTGTAGAAACACATCTGGCAGTATAAGGATATGAACAAGTAAATTTCTTTTTGTATCCAAATTTTGGGAGATTAAATAGCAATGTAAAAATCCTTATCATTCATTTCATTACAATTAGTTATTACATTTATCATATATTTGTATGATATATTATGATATATTATAGTTACTTAAATTATATGATCCATTCAGAAAGTGCATTTTTTAATTCTGAGAAAAATTAATTAAAATGCATCATTGAATTGCTTGTATATTTCTAGAAATAATAATAGAAGTCCTAATAATGAATTTTTCTTCATTACTTTTTTCTTTAAAAGATCTTTGACATACTTTGAAACAAAGGAAATAAAATCATTAAGACTTGATAATTTTCCCTGTGTTTTTTTCTTCAATAAACTAGTTTACATTCAATAATGATTTACTTGTTTATAAAAAATAATGGATTCCACAATTTAACATCATTGTCAAATAACCAGAAGAATAAGAATAAGAATAACAAGAATAAGAATAACCAGAAGAATAAGAATAAAAATAAGAATAAGAATAACCAGAAGAATAAGGATCTGGTAAGAAAAAGAAAAAACAACTTAATTTCTTAGTCAAAAATTAACAGCAGCAAAACAAATTAGTATACTACTAAGTCACACCTAAACACTGATAGCAGACGACTGATTGTTAAGGACTATTTACTATTTAAAGTGAAGAAAATTAAAACAAAAATTTTTCTGTGTATTTTTGTTTTTTTGCTTAGATTAGTGCAGTTCTTGCTGAAAGCTTAAAATTACTGCTTATTTAATCAGTTGCTACAAAAATGCCGAACTTTCACTCTGTGAAAAAAGGCCATTAGATATGTTAAGTGAGAAACCAAATTGTGTATTAAAGGAAAAGCTTTTAACATGCAAGCTGCTTTATTCTGTGACTGTGTGTGTGTGTGTGCACAAATCTAGTGTAATAAAGGTATGTGTGTATGCAAATGCTAGTAAGTGTTCAAGTATTCTCAAACATTGGTTTTTATAAGAAATAAGTTGAAAATAATGTAGTCATTACTTTAAGATATATTTTTTAAAAAAAGAGAAAAGATATGGAACCAACCCCCTTAATTTAAAATGTAAACTATTTTTTAATGAAAATTATATAGAAACTGGTACCTGCTTAGATATGAAGAATATAAATACTTTTTTTTTACTCTCCTTTCTTTACAAGTTTATAAGAATAAAAAAAAAATAAATGAAGTAATATTATTGTTTTCTATAATCTTTTAAATGCAAATAAATAAAAATGGTGCTTGTCATTCTATAATGCATACAAATATTCCCAATTTCTTAGACTATATTTAAATAATTTAAAAATGATCGATATGCTTGATGAGTAGAATTATTTTGGGCATGTTTAAAGAATTTTTTGCATGTTTTTTGTACACAAAATACTTTTGCTTTGTAGGGGGTAAAGCATATACAGAGTGAGTGGAATAACAATGTTAGAAAGAGAGTTGAAGAAAAGAAGCTATTTGGCTTTAGTATATACCCTGAAGAACTGCAATGTGACACAGAGTGGAATGTTGCAAAAGATTCCAACACTTTATCGCACTGATAAAGTTTCTGTATTTGTCAGTGTTGGTAACAAGTTTATGAACAACAAATCAGTGGTAGTTTTTGTGCCGACAAGAGTACACATGTTTTCAGGCATATGATAAATGTAATGTGTATCTTATTTGTCATTGTTTTACAGTGTTCTTTGTGGGTATTCTAATATAGGTATTCAAAGGTGTGTGTGTACATATATATATATATATATATATATATATATATAAGGCACCTAGCATCAGCCCTTTCAAGATTAATAGATTAACCTATCATGAACTCTGCCAAAAACAAACACTTAACCCCAACACCAGTAAAAAGGTCAACGGAACTCAAAATACAGACCAACCCCTCTTACACCCGAAAATAACAAATCCAACACAAATAAACAGTCTTTTCAACTGGATAATTCTTATTTCTAAAAAAATCACCTGAGGATGAAGCCAAAACATAATGGGCTGGCTTCGAAACATGAGAAATTTTTTGTGTAGTGATACTATGAATTTAAAAACATTGTAACAACCATTACAGTATATATATATATATATATAGGCACCTCAAGGTGGTGTAATGGTTAGCAAACATGTCTTGCTAGAATCATTACAATTGAGTAGTGAGTTCGATCCTCACTGCGTGCCCCATAAAACATCTTCCTCCAGGTTTGGGGGTGCAGGGCTAACAACCCTGCCCCATAAAAAACAGTTTGTTATGGAAACAGCAAAATGCTGCCCTAAACCACCATTTGGGTGCAACGGGTGATGATTTGATTTGATATATATATATATATCCAATAAAGTTTGATTAAAAAGAGCTGACAAAGTTTGTCTGTTTTAATTTTTTATTGTATTTTCCAATTTCCAACCAAACAAGAGAGAAAACAAGAACTTTGTACAATTTATCCACTATTGCAACAACAATATGAAACAACTTATTTGAAAATTAGAAAATACAATAAAAATTTTAACAGACAGACTTTGTTGGATGCATTTAATCAAACTTGTTTGGAGATATTCATATTGTATATTTAAGCAGCAATTTTTCTTTTATGCATGTTTCGTTAAATGTGATAGACAAGAAAAGTTTTAGAAGTTATTTTTATTTAGTTTTTCTAGTATTCTTATAAAAGTTTTTCTTTTATGAAAGCGAAGAAAGTGTAGAATCTGTTCATAGTGATTATCATCTTAAGTGCTTATCCCAAGTTTATACACTCTTTTAGTCAGAAAACAAACAGTAAGAACACAAGTCAGTCAGTCAGTCAAATCTTGGGTGATCATGTCTTGAAAGAGACATGACAGTAGGTTGCCATTACTTAATGCAGTAGATTGGTTGCCAACCAAAGTTACAGAACCCAATCTGTCCTGCTATTTAACCCATAACTGGAGGATGAAGAGATGGATTCATACTTTTCCCAAGGGTATTTGTGTGTAAGTGAATGCAACAAATTCAACTGGAATTTGAACTCCAGAAGAACACTAGAAAAAATGAATAAAAATAACAAAATTTTCTAGTCTGTAACATTCAATGGAACATGTATGTGTGTGCGTTTGGAAATTGACAATATTATATAATAAAATATTAGTTTATATGTGTGTCTACATAGACAGATATAGATGATGAGGGAAAAATTTGAAGCAACTGAAATGTGGCCCTACAGAAGGATGCTGCAGAAAAATTGGACTGAGCATGTGAGCAATGATGAAGTTTTGGAAAGAAAGACAGGAGAAAGCAGTGTGTAACATACTTGACAAGGAGGGTTTGGGTGAGGTAACAAGAGGATGTGCGTTGTGGCGTAGTGGATATCGGCTCGGAATGAGAAATCGGGGAACCGAGTTCAAATTCCAGTTGAATTCCTTGCATTCACTTACGCGCAAATACCCTTGGGAAAGGTATTAATCCATCTCTTCCCTCCAGTTATGGGTTAAATAACAAGGACAGATTGGGTTCTATAGCCTTAGTCAGCAACCAGTCTACCGCAGAAAGCAATGGCAACCTACTGCGGGATAATCTTCTACCCAGTCAGTCATGTCTCTTTCAAGACATGATCGCCCAAGCGTGTATCACATATGGCATTTAACTGACTGACTGAACAAGAGAAAGTGTGCTAAGAACCACCAGAGGTATGGAAGGACATGATCGCCTACGTCCTGAAGAAGTAGTATTATGCTTTTGTTCTCATTATCATAGATTCTCTTTAAATACTGACTGTTTGCAGGGCCTTTAACTAAAGGAATATAAAACTGTTGAGTGTCTTGTAGAGATGATGTTCCTGTGTCCTACCTCCTCTTTTTTTTTTAGCTGAAGAAAGATAAGATCATCAGAAGTGGGCAGCTTCTGTCACCCATCTCCCACCTTCCTTCCAACCCTACCAAACTTCCCAGGCACCAGGCACCAACAGAACTAATATTTCTTACAACTTCTACACTGTGGAACTGGAGAACTGATGTTGGTATGTTGAGATGAAGATGGAGAAAGAAAAGAAGTGGGTAGGGAGGTATCAGGTAGAAGAAGTAGGGGGAACCCTGAGAAAATAACTCAGAGGGGTCATCTTGGTGCAGCAAGTAAGTAAGGAGGAGCTTCATACATGGGGTAAAGAAGAAAAGGGGTGGTTAGAGGTGAGTTTTTAGTTGGGGAACAGCAGAGTTGTTGGAATGGGGGACATAACTACTGTTTGGTTCTACTGTCTGTCTATATATATATATATATATATATATACACACACACACATACACACACACACACACACACACACACACACACACACACACACACATATATATAAATAAATATATATATAACTTTTTGGAATCTTGGCAGTTAGAAAGATTAGTAGTAAGGGTAGAGGAAAATGTCAGTGCAGAGAGAAAGAGAGAGAGCATTGCTGACTGAAGAGAAAGAATTTTTGTCAAAGAAAATGGGGTAGCAAAAATCATGACCGTTTCAAAAGTGAAACTATGATTTTTAAAAGCTCACAAACAACAGAGTTATACTGGAAATCTTTAGTCCCAAATAACTGCTATATTTAAACAATACATTTCATATTTAACACATTTGCACACATATTTTTTTCTTATAAAAGAAAATACCGTACAATCAATCTTCATATTTCCTCAGATGTGCAAAATATACATAACTTTTTCTTCTTCTATGTATCATGTCTCTCCACAACCTCCTGTAACTCATGATTCTTAGCAGAGGTTTTTTCTTTTGCTAAGTCTCACCCAAACCCTATTCTCTCATCCATTCACATTTGTCAGGTAGGTGGCCTGCTACCTTCTTTTTCTCTTGTTCTCATTATACCCTGTGTTAGTTTTCTAAGTATTCTTTCCTCGTTATATGTTAAAGAAATTTCAACTTTCTCTTTATGATTCTGATTATAAGTGTTCTTTTTATTACCACCATTCCTTCTAATCATGTGCAAAAAGTGGATCTTATGTTTAGATTAAACTTAAGGAGCCATTTCTTTCTGGACAACTTGCTTAAAGTGTGTGTGTGTGCACACACACATATGTATCCCATATGTAATACTGATGCACCAGGCTCTATACACATTCAACCATTAAAAGGATGGTCATTCAAGCAGATAATATCTTGGGCAATGCACACATTTCTAACTGGAAATAGTGTAAATGTTGCAAAAGTATTAATTTGCAGAAGCCTAACACAAACAAACAAACACCAACCCTGATTAACATGGAAATATAGGGGAAAAATACAATAAAAAAGTCAAGTCTGTAAGAAATGTAAGCTAGCCACTCGTTACTTTATCCGTTAGACTAATAAACTAACAGGGTTGAATAAACAGCAGTTTGGCAAGAAAGGAAGTCTGAAACTTGTTGTAGATCTTTGCTAATGACAAACAAATAATCCAACTGCCAAATTAACTATTCAATTACAATCAAGGTGCAAAGTGGGTTAGCAAGCAAACAAGCAGAAAACCTTTGAATACTGCAAATAAGCAATCTTGTTAGCTGAATTATTGAGCATCCAATAGAATCTACCCTCATCAGTAAACTCAAACAAGTCGCATCTTTTGATTATGATACTGATAAATTAGCATAAAGTATCAATATATGTTTATTGATACCTATATCAGTCAGTTAAGTGCCATACGTGATACATGCTTGGGCGATCATGTCTCGAAAGAGACATGACAAACTGGGTAGAAGATTATCCCGCAGTAGGTTGCCATTGCTTTCTGCGGTAGACTGGTTGCCGACCAAGGCTATAGAACCCAATCTGTCCTTGTTATTTAACCCATAACTGGAAGGAATAGACGGATTAATACCTTTCCCAAGGATATTTGCGCACAAGTGAATGCAATGAATTCAGCTGGAATTCGAACACGGCTCCGTGATTTCTTGTTCCGAGCCGATATCCAATGCACTACAATGCACATATATGTAAGCCAAAAAGAACAAAAGAAGTGTACTAGAATATCTTGGCCTGGCCAAGGCGGCTTTAAAAATGATTTGTATATGAGATGAAAATGTTACACCATCCATCCACTTTTTTTTTTAAGTAGATAACTAATTTTCTTCTTTTGTTTTTAAAAATAAACAAATCATTACAAAGAATAATATATACCATTTGTTTTGGTTTAAACAAGTTTGGGTAAAGACTACCAAAAGTTTTTTTTTAAATTTTCTTAATTTTATTGTCTTTCAAATCATTTTCTTGGCTTCAGACATGTTTTTCAATATATATTGTCCAATATCTGTGCACCTCTAGCTATAATAAGCCATTATCAATGTTTATTGTGTTATGTCATGAGCTTCTTCATTTTCAAGTACTCAAGATTTTGTGTTTTCTTTGTTTTTTTAGTTCTTTTAATTGCCAGAATATATTTGTCTTTTTCTAAATTTGATATAATTTATTTGGTCATGGATTGTTTATTTTCTTTTGTTTAATGCTTCTAGTAGTTGTAAGTGTTTTTTTTTTTTACGTTTATATGCTAGAGGACCTTTGTGTCATGACATATTTCTTTTAGTCATATTCATCATCTAGGAAAAAAAAAAGAAAAGAAAAAAATTGCACTTACAAAGATAGAAAGAAAATACCTTCTAGGAATCCAAAAATTAAATGTTAATATGTAAACTTCTTAAATAACATTTATCAATTTTTTTTCATATGCAATAAAAAATATTTTTTAATTACTTAAAATTCCATTACTTTCTTTTTTAAAAAATAAAATAAGATGAACTGAAATACAATTTCTTGAATAAACATTCAATATTCTTATACTTTAATATATTTTGCAAACCATTGTGTAACAGTTATTTATATGGGTTTATTTGAATTGTATATATGTAAGTAAAATAAAAAAGATTTTATATCATGTTGAAACATGACATACTTTCAAACTTACATTTTTTTAAAGTTTAATGCACTTATTTTTAACTGAGATATTTTACAGATAAAATCTTAAATTTGATACATTTCCATAATAAAAAACAATAATAAACAAAAAAGCTTGTATGTATTTGGTTCTTAATATCTGCATTTATGCAAGTGTGCAAATTAACAATTTCATACTTGATTTAGAAGATATTAACAACAAAAATATAAAAATGTTTTGTCTGATTATTGTTCTAAATTTTTTTTGAGTTAAGTGCAAAATGTAGTTCTTAAGTATAATTTTTATTCTCAAATCCTATTTTAGATAGATATATTTCAACAAATGATTTATGATCAAATCAGATTGTTGCCCACAAGTCAGGAAATTAATTTAAAAAGAAAGAACTCTTTCAGTTGTGATAAAATACCTAATATTTATGTTGTATGCAAAAAAAAAAATAAAAACAAAAAAAAAACAGTGTACTGCCAACATCAATACTGTAAATAAATCAGAAATTCAAACTTCTAAATAGAAATAAAAAGATACATTTTGATACATTACATAGATAAAATATTTCATAAAAGTTTTAAAATATTGGTCAGGGATATATAAGTCACCCACTCAATTTCTCAATTAAAATATGAAATATTTTTCTTACTTTATTTCTTAAATATTCAGTGATTTAAAAAGAATATCTTGTTTGAAAAGCTTTTTCTCAATGCATCATTGTAACACTTTTTAAATGTTGCTAAATGTGGTGTTTTACTTGTTTTTGCTCATAACTGTAATCCCAGGTAAAAATAACTGAACTAAACAATATTTTTTATAAAGTAAGCTAAGATTTCTACAACAAAAAATAACATGGAATATCCTATATACAAAAAATTCAAGCAGTAATATAATCTTTTACATACAAATATTAACCATGCCAATAATTTTGAATAAAGTAAAATTGGTAAACAAAAAAAAAAAGCAATGCAAGTCTATTCTATCCTTATATTTTTCTAATACTAACATTTTTAATCAACTTTTCTTTCAGTAGACTCTGCTGTCATTACTTATCTTATTATTTAAAGTATATAAAATGTCTGCTTATGTCACACAAAGAAAACTTATTAACTAATTTAATAAAAAATGACACAATACCATTTAGAATTTGATACAAAATTTTGATTTAAGAACTTTATTCTTTCAGTTAATAAATAATGATGAATAAGCAACCATTATTGTCTTTCTCTATCCACTAAAAGAAAATATTTTGTTATTGCTTCTGTTTTTATTAGTAATATTGTTAAGATGAAATTTTTCACAATGTTTGTTGTAAATTGAGTAATTTGATGAAATTCTTTTATGCTTCCTACTTTATGGAGAGCTGTTAGCAAATGAAGACTTAAAAAAAAAGAAACATGCTTTTAATGAATTAGACAAGTAAATAATGGTAAAATTTTATGAGAAATTTAACTCTAAATTGAAAAGAAATCTTTTTAAAAAATCATAAATACACTGAACACTAGACATTCTGTTTAAATTCTATACATTTTTTCGTATTTCCTATTTACTGTTCAGAATTTTATTTTACTCCACCCAGCTCCCTTATTTTTTTTTAAAAAGAATCTGTTGCATTCATCTTCCATATTCTTATTGGATGATGTACGAGTCAACACAAAATAGCTAATTCACTTCAATGAAAAATTAACAAGAACTTCTAAATGAAATCCACACAAAAGAGAGCCAATGTTTGGAGTTGGGATTTTCTTCTTAGTTTTTGAATTTTCAGATTGCAAAAGAAAAAAAAATACTAGAAAAGATTATTGTTTGCACCTTCAGCAACAATTGGTAATGTGAAATTATTTTACACATTAAAAGAAACCTTTTTCCTTTCATTATTTTTTTCGTTTTGAAAGAGATTTCCTTTTGTATTTTAACATTAAAACTAAAATTGAATAAAATGTTTTTAAAAAGTATACAGAAATACAATATATACAAGTAATAATGAGTCATCTTTTAATAAAAGAACTTGTTTTTTTTTTGTAACCTTAAATTAGGGAGGGGCGTCAACAGTAGTATGATGACATTTGTACTATTTTATATCTTGTACTTTACAAAATCATATTGTTTCTGGGGAAAAAATATTGTATGAAAATTATGATTTAATGACAAGAATTCAATGTACTTCAAGACTCAGTAAATGTTTTATATCATTTTTCTTTTCTCTTTCCTTTTTAGTTTTGTGCTTGACTAATTTGGTTTAAAAAAATTGTATTTTTTTTTTTTTTTTACAATTAAAGATAGTGAAAAAAAAACCCTTTCTGGTGCTTTTTACAAGGGTAAGGGGTTGTGATGGTGATAGAGGTGATGAAGTTTGAGAGTCATGCAACAAGAAAGTAGCTTAGTCAGGGAAGTGTTAGTCACCCACCGGTGTCAATGATGTATTTTGGGAGAGAATAATGGAATCTTAACAATTCAGAGATGGAGTGAGTTAATGAAGAGGGGTGAAAGAAAAAAGCAATCTAATTTCTTTCTTTTTCTTTTTCTCCTTTTGAAATTACAATTTTATATTTGTCAATCAGATTTAGCAGGAATTGTAATATGCATCCGATTATAAGACATGAACAAGTATAAAGTGAGGTATGTGGAGAAAGAAAAATATCAAACATAGATTTATTTTCATATACAGTTTAGTGTGTGTGTACACACACCTCAACATGTGTAAAATGAAAAGTGAGGGAAAGGAGAGATGATTGAATGTTTTCTTATAAAAGTTTTTTTCTTGAATTTGTTTCAACAATTGGCAAAAAATCTACTGGAGTACAAGTACAGTGTCTCAAAAATATAAAAAATATTTTTTAAAATTTTAACCTTATAATATTCTTTCTTGAACAATTTCATTTGAAGAAATAAATTCTATCAGCTTAATTTTTCAATGAAAATGAACGAAAGAAGTTTAATATAATCATTAGTACTTTGAAATCCAACAAAGTTTTGGAGTAGATAGACTAAACTATCACCCGGTTCACACTCCACCCACATCTATTGTACAGGTGAAGAGGCTCATCCCTTGTTCCCTGTTTAGGATGCGATTTCCGGTTTTCTCTTTTCCAATCTTCTCACTTTTTTTTTTTCAATTGGAGTAGATTGACTAAACTATCGCCCGGTTCACACCCACCCACGTCTATTGAACAGGTGAAGAGGCTTATCCCTTGTTTCCGGTTTTCTCTTTTCCAATCTTTTCACTCCTATGTAGCCCCCTGCACATCAGTGGCATTACCGCCTTGCTCGGGGTGATATGATTAAAAAAAAAACAAAAAAAACTGTGTTTTTTCGTTAACCTCTATGAGTTTTATCTTTTGTACGTTTTTGCTCTCCACTCCTATTTTTGCTATTATCTACATCCTTAATAAAAGATAACGCTATGAAATATTATTCAGGCTAATCAGTGCAGGACTGAAGTGCAATGCTAAAAAAAAAAAAAAAAAAAAATCAAATAACAATATCCATTTTAGTCTCATTCAAAACTTTTTAAATTAACTTTTTTACCATATTATCTGTATTGAAATTATCTCATTGTGATATTTTAAGAATTTGCTTTTTTTAAAATGGTTATTTCAAAATTAACACATTCATGACCTCAGTTAATATTGTTTGAGAATGTTACACAAGTTATCTAAAGAGTATGACATGAAATTCAAAAAAACGTTTCTAGGCAAGTACAGCTTTGTCAAAAAGTCACTTTCACTGATGTTTGTCTATTTTGGAAATATGAATCTTGACAAATTTTACAGAAATATATTCATTTTTAAGATCTTATCAATGATAGGAAAAATGTGTAAGAAAATAAATAGTTCAGAAGAAAAAGCAACTTGTTGAACGTTTTGCCTCAGTATTACACACACACACACCACTAGTTGCTTACAGATGAGGACAGTTAATCAAATATCTGTTGTCTTTGTTTAATGACCACTGGTCAAATGTGTAACATCCTTATAAACAAGCATTAAAGAGAGACAAATGAGTGGGCAACTACGCATTTATGAAACAAACGGTCAGTGAGAGAAGTAACAACGTATTGTACAAGTGTTTCGACAACAAGGCAGTGGAGAAATTTTCTTGAAGTTGGAATTCAGAAATGAAAGGAGAAACAGAAAAACGTGCACAAAAACTATGGACTGTACACTGAGATTGTGTTGAAGTAAACGAGGAAGAAAACAGATGCCGTGACAATAAGTGTTCGAAATGAGTGAAGTAAAGAAGAACTCATGCATAAAGAAGAAAGGACAACGAAACAATAAATAAAATTATGACAAAAGATGAAACAAAAGAAATGAAATTTTTTGTAAGTCATGGAAAGAAAATAAGTAAACAAAAACAAGAAAAAGAAACTCACTTCAGAACAGGGAAACCGTTCTCTACAATCATGGTGCCCAAACTGAAGTAAACCGATATGCCAGTGATGGTGGAGCCTTTCTTTTTCCCTTAATAAGACTAGAATGTTTAAAGCTCTAATGTATTTTGTAGTTTTGTGCACTTTTATTGATGAAAAGCATAAAGAACCATCTATTTTCTCTTTCTTTCTTTCTCTCTTTTCTTTTGTATCCCCTCCTACTTTTTCCTTTCTTATCTTTTTTTCTTGACAAAGACTAGGAGGGAATGGAAAAGAATAAAAGGAGGAGGGCAAAAACAAGAGAAAGCAGAGGGGAGGAGTAAAAGAAGATGGTTTAAAAATAAAAAAAGAGGAGGAGGAGATAAAGAAATATGAGGAGGTGGAGGTGGTGCTGTTGGTGGTAGTGGTGGAAGATGATGATGAAGACAGAGAAAGGTACAGTTACTCTTTCCTCCACCTTTCCTCCCTCCCTTACACATTCCCCTCCCACTTTTCCATCCTCTGCTACTGCTACTGCTCCATCATCCAAAGCATCCAGCCTCTCTCCAAAGTAGCGGGGAGTCAAGCCAGGAATGAAAGAGAAACCCAGTCTTTCAGATTGTAAAATAAACACACAAGACAAACCAAAGAACCCCACAAAAAGAGACCTTAGCTCTCAATTATTTTAGCAGAAGGTTAGACAGAGGATCTCAGCCACTACTGAATGGATCATCTGAAGTTCACGGATCCATTGAAAGCACATCCCTATTGTTATAACTTTATATATAGATTCACTCGATTCGCTGTCTACCAAACACATATGCAAGACTGAAAGTAAACAGTCGAGACCTGTCCTGTCTGTTATTTAAATGCACTCCCTCTCTCAAACAATCAACAGTTGATAAATTCCAAAGATGGGAAGGGATACACAAGTTAAAGAATTTGGATTTATTTCCATTCTGTTTTAGAATAATAATAATAACATATACCATTTTATTAGTATCATCATCATCATCATCATATAAAACTTCAGTATAATAATGATTAACATTTTTCCTCTAAAATTTTACCTTTATCTAAGAATTTGAAAAAGACAAAAAAGTATTCATTGAATAACAATAAACATCAACAACAAAACAAGTAATAATTATGGTTTGTGGTTAAATAAAGAATTTCATTCAAACTTAAGATTCAAAACTTAAAATTTCTTTACAGTACTAATTAAAGCTTTCGCTATGACTACTAATCAACAAAATACCTATATATATATATAATTTTAGGAATATCATAATCACAAGGTAAAGTAGAAAGAAAAGTCAATTACTTTTTAAGTAAATGCAAATTTATAAAAGATCAGGCTAAGTTTCTTTATCATTCCAATGCTTTTCTATTTTCCCCAAATTTAAATAAAGCAGCATAAAAGTTTATTTTGGCTATGAAATTGAATTAATTAAAAAGATAATAATTGCTATAATTTGATACAAATTTAATATAAAATTCAACCTTGTATTCTTTTCTTTTTAATATAAAAATGATTTCAAACAATCAAACTAATATTTTACAACCTGCTGTTTTTATTAAGTGATATTTATGTTGTGGGGTGCTGAAGTTCCTGGCCCAACTCATTTTGTGGCAGGGAAGAGGGGTTTTTGGTCAAACTGAGAAATTTTCAGCATCCTCTTCTAATTATTAAGGTTAATTTGGCTTTGTGAACTGTATTTTTAATTTCTCTTTTAACAATATAGCTAGCCAAAAATGTGGGTCCTATTAAAAGCCTAAATATCAAATTACGGAAAAGCCAAATTGTAAAAAAATTAAATGTCAAAAGTATACATTCTGTTATATATACAATTCAGAAAATAAATGAGTTTAGTATGTTTTTGAAGTGAGAAACAGATATTCACATCTTTGAACAGGTTTTTTGCATGAGCTTAAACTAAAAAGAATTTTTAAAAAAATAAAAAAAGTTAAATTTATTATTTTTAAAATGCCTAACTCATTCTGCACTCAAAACTGACTTTGCTGAGAATTTCTCTTTATATTCATTTAATGTAACTGATTGTAAATACATTCCCTTAAAAGATAACTTTTAGAAACAATTTGCTTTGTGATAGAATATGTCTCCTGATATATAACTTATATTTTCATTAATGTAAAATAAAAAGAAAACACTTCAATGAGGCTGAACAAATCCTCTAAATCCTGATTCTTTTCATCATTAAAATATTAAATGTGTAACCTCATATTAATCAAAGAACAACCCCATTCCAAAAATGAATTAAAAATTGAGTATTGAATGATACTCAATACTTTTCAACAAGACATAAACACAGATAATTCCAGTTGACTATCTTCATTGCTCTTGAATAGGTTTGTGTTTGGGGAAACAATATCCAGGAAGATAAAGAAATATGACAAATACTGAAATACAGGGTCTCCTAATCCCCTGCTTCAGTGATAAGTGTCAACAAGTAATGATAAAAGGGTGTCCATGTAATTACTGTCAAGTGTACTGTATCCTGTCATCAATTCCAATACTGAAAGATGATAGTCAAGGATTTAGAATTTAATCCCACTTTTCTTTAGCCAGGCAGTATGGAGTAAAAAAACAGTCAGATATATAAAACAGTATTTACTCATATGTTAGTCATTTTCGATCCTCACTAGGTGCCCCCAAAACTTTTGCCAAAAATTAGCTATGATTAGATTATGATTAAATAGAAAAAAAAGTACATTTTAATAATAGAAAAAATGGATACTTTCATAATAACCTTAAGTTTTAATTTAACAATTTGATAAACATTCATTATGAGAATAAAATGAACAAAGTTCATTCAGAACTTTATGGAGATGTAGAAAAGCTAGTCTTTACTTTTCAAAAAAAAAATAAATACATTTATTGTTTTTTTTTTTAATCATTTCATCCCGTCACTCCAAAGCAAGGGGATAATGCCACCAAGACACAAGAGGCTACTGCATATGAAAGAAAGTGAGAAGACTTTAGTGAGGAGAAAGGACAATAAAAGAACAGTTTTCAGGAAGAGGGAAGATGGTGAGTGTACCAAAAAAAAAAAAAATGTGTAATTACAAAATAAATGTGATTCCACAAAAGAAAAAAAAATGTGTGTATATTCACCCAGAAGTAAAGGTTATCAGATCTTAATCTGCATTAATTAAAGAGTTTAATAGTAGTAACAATAATAAGTCTTTTGTTTTTACAGGTTTCCATATTTCAAAGCATGAATGCAACTCAGTGTGTCATGACATTTATTGAGGATATTTAAAGGAAGTGTTCTGTTGAAGAAACAATGACACACACTGGAAATTTAATTATGTAAAAATTCTCAAGTTATACAAATGGAAAGTCACAAAAGTTAAGTGTGTTCAAATTTTTAAAAAGAAGAAAATAATGAGGTTTTAAGTCTGTTCAATATCTGTAAAATCTGTGACAGTATTTTCTGTCTTGTCTGTAAGAACAACCAATTATAAACATGAAAATAGAATATTGATTTCAATTCCAATATCATGTAAATTTATGGCAATTTAAAGAATATTAAAATGTATCTTTATCTATAGAAATGTCATATTTTATTATTATTGATGTCCATTGAACTAAAAACTAAATTGATTTAATGGAAATAAAATTAATTTTAAAAATCAACTTTTGCTAGTTTTTTAAATCCTTATATATGATCCATCTAATGAATATTATGAACCATGTAAAATTGTTTACTTTTAAAATTTAACATTAATATTTTCACTCGTGAGTGATCTTTCAATATTTATTTTATTCACGTGAGTTATTTCATTTTAAAATTTTACTGGATAGAAATAGCTAAATTTGTTTATTGTTGAAAGTCTTTTTTTCTCTTGGGTAATTAAATTTGAAAAATAAATTTTCCTTTTTTCAAAAAAAATTCATTTTGAAAATGGAAAGTTCACTAACAGCATTTTTGAAGATATTTAACAAAAGAGAAGCAAAAATTATAACTGATTCGTAAGAATCAAAGTAATGAGTGAAAAAAGAATTACACAAAAAATAGTATTTCATAAACAAAGTGTTATTGTCACTTTTTCTTCATTTGAAAAGAAATTAGAGATTTACTCATAATAACAATTCACACAGACCTAGAAAAATACAGTTAAATAACTCCCCCTACCCGCCAAATATATATATATATATATATATATATATATATATATAACAAAAACTAATGGCTGGAGCTTAAATATCAAGTTTTCCCCCCATTACCCATGTGTGCCCCCACTTATTCATCTCCAAATGTTATAGGTGTGTTACTGTCATTTCTTATAACACATTTTTTGTGTTGATTTTTGACTTATTAAAACTGATCCGTTAATCAATAAATAAATATGAAAATAAATTTCGAAAATTATAAATAAACTTTTATCATTTTTTTGTGATTATTTAATATTTTTCTTGAAGCACACCTGGACACCGTTTATGAAAACTTAATCAAATGGCATATTTTTTTTGCATTTCTGACTTTCAAACTTTTCAAGACAACTTTAAAGATGAACTAAAAAAACAAAACAAAAAAAAAAACACCTCATGTTTATTTACAACGTTTACTGTAAAATAAAACTTTTTTTCAATCCTTTCGTTTTGGAAACGAATTTAACTTTTCACTTATGAGTGAGTAACTGAACTTTCAAACAACTAACTAAACCAATCAAAAAGAGAAAAAAATAAATAAAATGTATTCAAAACTATACGACTATATCCATCACAAATATAGAGAAAGGTACATACCAACTTTTTTTTTTCCAAAAGGTGAAATTTACAATACTGAAGACTTATAAAGTGGTACCTTCCAAAGAATATAACATTTCAGTAATAAATGTAAATGTGCGTGTGCGTGTCTCTCTGTCTCTTATTCTAGAGAAAATGGTAACATTGAGGGTACTGGAGGAGGCGATGGTAGCGATGGTCCTTAAGGGCTCGGACGGGACGTTGGAACAACAATGACAACGCCGGGATTTAATGGGAGATGGATTGTTCCATTCAAGGAAAGACTAAAGAACATGCTTGCTGGATGCTGCTAGTGAGGGGAAAAAAATAAAAATAAAAAAAGAAATTAACAAAAACAAATAAAGAATAAAAAATAAAAGGCAGGCTGCGGGTGAGCGGGGTGCTGCTTCCAGCTACAAGTGACAGACAGAGAGTTCTGAGACAACCAGCCTCTGCCCCCTAACAATGATTATTCATATAGGCAGGCAGGCAAGAATTAGGCTGGGGAGAGGAAAGAAGACGGTCAGAGAGAAAAATATCTGAAGATGCTATCCGAAGTCATAATTGTACTTTTTGCATATATTACATTGCGGAGTGTGAGTGAAGACAAAGTTGGAGATAAAAAGCATAAACTGTGCGAGAGAGAAAGAAAAATATATAAACGGGTTTTGAACGTCGAGTTGTTCTTTCTTTCTTTCTTTTTTTTTTTTTTTTGTATAACAATCCTTTTCTTTACTAAATAAGTAAATGGTTAGGGGAGGGGAGAGAAGAAAAAAACAAATTAAAAATGCCGTAAAAATGTAATAACGAGCTAGTCAAAGCAAGCAGTTCATCATACCGAGTTCGATTTTCACTCGGGGCCCTACGATTGTAGCCTTGTACCAAACTAAGTTAAACTTTTTTTTTTTCGAAATAATTGCTTGTGATCAGTGACAAAAAAAAAAAAATGAAAATTACCAAGAGTATAAAAATAATAATAATAAAAATACGGTAGCTATTTCCCGCTCAATAATTTTTTTCGACATTTCTAAGATTTTGAAAACAATAACTTTGGCTTTTTTTTTTATAAAAAATGAAAAAGAAAAAAAAAGAGAAAGACAAACAGACATTGCCCACCAGTAGAGTGGCTGGCTGTGTGTACTGTAAAGCATATCAGATCTGCGGCTAAATCATCTGTCAGTGCAAACTTTGTCTTGTTGCCTTCTTTGATTGGGTTAGGTGGTAACAGGCGGTGACACCGAAGACGGCATAGGAGGAGAGCTTCGAAGACCATCTTCCAATGACTGCTTTTGTTCTTCTTGGAGACATACAAACTTACTTACTTATTCTTTTTATTCTGCTTGTGATCACATACTCCTCCCTTTAACACTCACTCACAGATGGTTTTATCCCTACCAGTACCCGACCGTAACTTTTCTTTTTTTTTTAAACTTCTTTATCTCTTTCTTCCTGGGTACTCACCACATCTTTTTTTTTTTCTCTACATTTCTTTCGAAATCACAATAAAATCTTTTTTAGCCTGTTTTTCTCCTCTTCTTCATCCTCTTTTCTTTTTTCCCCTCACTTCCCACCCCTCTCATTTGCAACTTGTTCTTCTAATTCACAAACGACTACTGTTTTTAGTTTTACACAACTGTGAGCTATCTATTTGTATTAATTAAATTTTCTTACTCTCTCTTTCGTCAATGGTATGCGCGCATAAAAAATGTACAAATTACACATTTCGAAAGTCATTCTTTCTTTTTATCTGTCATAGGCGCGCTTTTGTGTGTGTGTGTGTGTGTGTGTGTGTGTGTGAATTTACCGTTCCATAACCAGAAGCCTTGTTCTAAGTTTAAAACCATCTTCGTGTGTACAAGTCGAGTTTCGGCACTCACCTCGACGCTGTTAATTTTTATTTTCCCTTCCTTATTCTTTTCATTCTTTCTTCCTACCCCTCTGCATCCATCAATCTATCTGTCATTCCTCTCCAATAAACTAACCAAGCAAAAATAGCGAGATTATTTCATTCAACAGTTAGGTGGAAGATGGTGTAAAGGGGAGAGACTGTAAAAGGTAGCCGTATAATAATCACACAGATTTCTATTACGTTTCTTTCCCCCGTGTGCGTGTGCGCGCTAATGTGCTCTGTGTACGTGTGTTTGTACCTTCAACCAAAAGGCCCGTCATTTTCACAGATTTTTCTTGATTATTTATAACTTTCTTTTTATAATTCTTTATAAAACTCTTTTTTTTTCTTACGATTCTTCATAAAAAAACTTTTTCTCCGATTCTTTATTGCTATAAGAAGAATTACCAAGATAGTTCGAAAATAATTCGAGATTAGACTTAATGATTAATTACGAATTTTCTTAAACCAAAAACATTAACTTAAAAAAAAAGTTTTAGGCGGTTTTATTTGCAGTTTAGAGACTGATAAAACTGATGGGTTCGAGCCTATTTGGAGGCTTACACTTCTGTCCTGTGATTTGTGCCAGAATTACCAATATCGTCATTTTTGGCAGTTTAAAATCTATGTTTTGCTAAATCTTTAAAAGATTTTCAATCATGCGTGAATCTTTAAAAAGACTCGTTTGAAAAGCTTAAAACTAATGCTGAAAAGTTATCAGCCTGACCCATGTACCAGAACTTTCTTGGTTGAATTGAAATATAACTTTTCTGTACCCTCTCAGTCTTATATTTCTCTAAAGAATCAATGAATTTATTTCTGACATGTTTTTGTTTCAGTAATACTTTGAAGTAAAATCTATTTTCTAATTATTATCATTGTTCACAAATCACTTCATACTGTCCACTTGACATCTTCAAATAGTTCATCATTTTTTATTATTACATATAAAAAAGTATACAAATATATCTGGTATCTTTTATTATATAGACGAGTCATTATTTTTTTAAGTTTGTATTATCATGATTCCATATTCTTAAATCTAATCTATCTAAACTTATTTATAAATGGATCTTTGTCTGTGTGTGTGTGTGTGTGTGTGTGTCCGTTACCTATAGACTCCAAAACGGCTGAACTGATTTTCTTGAAAATTTACACAGTTGTACAATATGCGTCTGCCAGTGTCCTTAGCTAGGTTTTGTGTCGAGGTACCCCCGATAAATATCGAAAATCGATAATCGAAAAAATTGGGTTATAAAAGGAGTGGTCCGATTTTAATCAAATTTGATACACTCATAGACAAAGACATAAGAAACGATATTCAGAAGTTTCAAGGCTGCAGTTCTTACAATAGTGCAGAAAATCGATTATATATATATATATATAAAAGGCAAGATGTTTGTGTGTGTGTCTGTTTATCTGCCTGTATATCAGTATTTTTTTCAGCTCTTTTATTTTAGTTTTTGCTTCGGGTTTGGCTCTAAGTAGGTATAATTGTAGTTCTTAATCTCAGCCATGATACCATTTACTCAGAGGACTTATTTAGCCTTCAAAATTTAGTTTACGACGAAAAAAACTTATTTGATATCGATACCAGGAAATCAAAATTTGACTTAATCCATTCATTTTTCTTTCAGTCTACGATTTCGCTTTAACTGGAAACAACTATTGCTTTTTAGTCTTTCGTGCCAACGTCCAAAGAGTCTGAGCTCCAGGACCATGGATTAGTTTTAAAGCTTTCATTACACCCGAGCAACGCTGGGTAATACTGCTAGTCTTTTTATAATTGTGAGAAATGTGTAAAATCTTTTTATATATTATGAAAATGTACATTTTTTGTTCAGATTTATTTTATATTTCAGTTTAAATATGTTTATTCTGTTATATTAAAAAAAATTAAAGGCAGGAAGGAAAACATCTAGTAAGATTTTCAAATGAAGATTAGTAAAAGCATTACAAATTTAAAAAAAAACAAACCATTTTTTAAATTAAAAAAAATCACGTGGTATGAGAATGTTTTGTTTTGACTTCGATAGAGGGATCACCTGACAATGAACTGACATAGCAAACTGGACAACCATATTAAGTTTTATTCAATTTAATCAAACAAAAGAAATTAATATGGCACATAGAAGAAGTGAATACCTACAGAGCACTGTCTTTACACAGCATCATTCTTAAAACTTCTTCAGAAAGGTTTACTGCTTCTTTATATTTGATTTGGTAATCAGAAAATTGACTGTTTTTTGTTTTTTAACTCAAGATTACATAACTTCATAAGCACCTGAATTTAAGTACATTATTTTTTAAATGTCTATGATGCCCCTAATATATTCAAATATTACAGGTACAAAATCATCTTTATTTACTATGTTCTTTCAGGAGGTAGGCGGTCATGATTTTCTACTTGCTCTTAATACTTTTTTCTTGATATGCCTCCTGGTACAGTGAATATTGACTTGAAATGACAAATCAGGGTGCTGAGTTCGAATTCCAGTTGAATTCCTTGCATTCACT
Source organism: Ascarosepion bandense (assembly GCA_037127315.1). NCBI lineage: Eukaryota > Metazoa > Mollusca > Cephalopoda > Sepiida > Sepiidae > Ascarosepion > Ascarosepion bandense. The sequence goes on from JBBBDQ010000937.1 coordinate 1,455,187, forward strand.
TACACACAAATACCCTTAGGAAAGGTATTAATCCATCTCTTCCCTCCAGTTATAGGTTAAATAATAGGACAGACTGGGTTCTAAAGCCTTGGCTGGCAATCAGTCTATAACAGAAAGCAATGGCAGCCTACCGCAGGATAATCTTCTGCCCAGTCAGTCATGTCTCTTTTGAGACATGATCACCCAAAGAGTGTATCACATATGGCACTTAACTATCTTTCACAAACCCTGCTCCATCATCCATTTGTTCAAGCCCATCAAGTATGTCTTGCATTGCTTTCCCTTGTCGCTCTTTCCCTCTATCCATCCTGTGAGTATTAGATTCTTTAAGCCCTCTTTCCTTATTAAGTTTAAAGTTTACCTCAGATGCAATTAAATGTATAATCCAAGATACAATCCTCAGTCCCTAATTTGTGGTGCCATGGATCCTGTCTCGCAATGTGACAATAAACAGCAGCAAAGGTTGGATGGCTTGGCTGTCTTCAGTCTGGAAACTCAATCTGATACAGCCATATAGGTGTCACATCCTTTACCATTTGCACAGCCATGTGTAAAAATCCTCAATCCATAGTTTGTAATACCATAGATCCTGTCTCAGCAATGTGATAAAAAGCAGCAGCAAAGTTCGGATAACTTGACTGTCTTCGATTTGGAAATATGATACTGCCATGCAGCCTTGTGTACATTACCAATTGCACTGCTGGATATAAAAATCTTATCTTCCTTTAAACTTAATAACTAAAAAGTGAAGGATTTGTGAACATATAAACATATGTTTGAAAATCCTTCATTTTTGAGTTAAGTTTAAAGTTTACAGCAGATGCAATTAAATGTATAATCCAAGATACAATTCTCAATCTATAATTTGTGTTGCTATGGATCCTTTCTCAGCAACGTGACAAAAAGCAGCAGCACAGGTTGGATGACTCGGCTGTCTTCAGTCCAAAATCACAACCTGATACAGCCATACAGCTTTATGTCCTTTACCATTTGCACAACCATATGTAAAAATCTTATCTGCCTGTTTGTGATATATCCTGTCATTGTTAAATGGAACACTTCTCCGTTAAGTCACTACTTGACACGTTAAATGCTAAAGACAGACTAACCACAAATGTGCATGAATGACAAATGTAACCTAGTCGACATGGCAGCACAGCACCATCCCTGTAAACTTTCTTTAAACTTAATAACTCAGAAATGAAAGATTTGTAGATATATGTTTATATAAACTTTTGTTCTTGTTTTGGTGTGAGGAACCCACACCAAAGTTTGTAAAAGTATTTATGATACACCCTGTACATACAGCAGAATTATACTGATGAGCTGTGATACAGCAAAACAGGTTTGTATGTGGCTGACTTATATATTATGCTCTCATTATGATTGAGCTTGCTAGAGAAGAAAATTTTAAAAACAGTTTCCACTTCTGTGATATATGCATTACTCTTCAGGAATGAATTGAGTTCTTTCAGTGACTGACATGTGTATACACTGCTTATATACAACACATTAAAATTTTCCTTCTCTGATTCCATGCGCCTATGGCTTAGGGGTTAATGACTCCAACTGGTGCCAAATCAGTTGAGTTTTGATCCTAGCCAGAAGCAAGTGGCTAGGATCTGGAAGTAAACAAAATCTGGAAGATCTGGAAGCAAACAAAATCAGTGAGTATATCTTTTTAGATGGAATGGTCAATGCCAGTCTAGTGAGGATGAAGCAATTTGTGTACTCTCAAATATAACTGTTTTCCAAAACCATTAGAAAGTGAGGTATTTACATTGTTATTTGCAACAGGTTCCATTATAACTACAATCAGTCAGTTAAGTGCCATACGTGACACACACCTGGGCGATCATTTCTCAAATTTGACCGACTAGGCAGAAGATTTTCCTGCAATAGGTTACCATTACATTCTACAGTAGACTGGCTGCCAACCAAGGCTATAGAACCCAATCTGTCCTGCTATTTAACCCACAGCTGGAGAGAGAAGCAGCAAATTTATACCTTTCTCAAGGGTACTTGTGCGTAAGTGAATGCAACAAATTCAATAGGAATTCAAACTTGGCTCTTCAGTTTCTTGTTCTGAGCCAATATCTACTGCACCACAATGTACTACAATATCTGTATCAGTCTGTAATAATATCTGTTTTTAATCTATGTAATATTAAGTTGTCAGATGTGTGTTGTGGTCCAGTGGATATCGGCTCGGAATGAGAAGCTGGGGAGCCGAGTTTGAATTCCAGTTGAATCCATTGTATTCACTTACGCGCAAATACCCTTGGGAAAGGTATTAATCCGTCTCTTCCCTCCAGTTATGGGTTAAATAGCAGGACAGATTGGGTTCTATAGCCTTGGTCAGCAACCAGTCTACCGCAGAAAGCAATGGCAACCTACTGCGGGATAATCTTCTGCCCAGTCAGTCATGTCTCTTTTGAGACATGATCGCCCAAGCGTGTATCGCGTATGGCACTTAACTGGCTAAATATTAAGTATGATGGAACCATTACAAATAGGTGTCTGTAAAATAACAAGCAAAATATTATCAAATTTTCCTAGAATTACAAAATTACTTGCAAATATGTTGACAATTATTCAGCATCTTTTTTTCTTAGAGTTATTAATTCAATTCTAATAATTAACTTACTTTTATCTTAATTTAAAGAGAATCTTTAACCCTCTAGGGCCATTTGTATCATATTTGATACGGTATTTCCCTATAAGGAAACATCTGGTATTCATTGACTGAGCAGTCAGTACTGCTTTCATTTGAAATTTATAAAATATTTCTCTTAAAAAATTTTTCAGGAAAATCTTTCTTTCAAGGCTTGTTTTCATACTGTATCAAATATGATACGAATGGCCCTAGAGGGTTAAGGCGTCTACTTGTCATAAAGTGGGGGATCAGTTCTATATTGTTATGAAGTAATAAACAGATCCCCCACTAATATGATACGAATGGCCCTAGAGGGTTAAGGCTTCTACTTGTCATAAAGTGGGGGATCAGTTCTATATTGTTATGAAGTAATAAACAGATCCCCCACTAATATGATACGAATGGCCCTAGAGGGTTAAACAGAAACTAATGCTTGTGTCAGATAAAGCACTTTTATACATCAATGTTAAGTGAATAATGAATGTATCAAAAATGGTGTTATAAGTGTTCTCATAAAATTATCTGAAAAGATTGTATTTATACAGACACAGATAGATCACATTATTTAAGTTATTATCATTCAAACTTCTTTTAGTTCATTCAAAATTTGATCCATATTTTTATTTAGATCTATCATTTGACTGTATTTCGATCAAGTCACAGTGCTTAAAAGACAATGGTAGGTGTATAATATATAAATAAAAAATATCAGATTATTGGTGTATAATTTGATTTGAGAATTTATATAAATTGATAATCTAACCTGTAAACTCATCTAACCTGACTCTCAAATTGAGAAGGTTAGATTAGGGGTTCTGTATTAACATAATCTATAAACTTAAAATAGAATTGATCTTAATGTTTAAATTCAAATGAACATATTTGCATAATCTGATGAATATGTAGAAAATCTGTTTCTCTGCTTTCATTATTTTGAGTTCTTGCTTATTCTTTTGGGTTCTATAAATATTTCCTGATATCTGCCATAGTTGAATGGTTAACAAGATTATTTCACACGCCAGTGTAGTGAGTTTGATTCTCACTGTGTGTCTAATGACCAAATTAAACTAGAAGAAACTAAATGAAGAAAGAAGTTATTGCTTTTCTAATAAACATTGTAAAACTTTCTATGCAAGAAATTTCAAAGGTTTAAGAATATACACATGCAGGTGTATGTATATACATATACTATTTGAAATGATTTGTTTGAATATTATTTTTGATCGATACTTGCATTTAAGTAGATATTGACTTCGTTTAGACAGATTATCATTCGTGGTCAAGAAGTCTAAGATGAGCCAGATCACATGGTGGTTTCCCCTATGTAGATTGGGGTTGTAGGTTCAAATCCTGCCAAATGACACACATTTTTGTAACAAAAATTTATCGTAAATAATCAGGCTGGTAGAAATAAATATAATACTGTTTGATTATAAACAGAATATCTACTTAAACACATGTATCGATCAAAAATAATGTTCAAACAAATCATTTCAAATTGTAGGTTGTTTATAACCAGTTTTGTTAATCTTTATAACGTTTACATTCGTGGACATTATGATACATTTCAGAGCTGAGATGGTTATTACGATGAATTTGAAAATTGTGTTATAGGCTTAATTTGACTTTGTTTAAACTGATCATCATTCGTGGTCGAGAAGTTTAAGACGTGCCAGATCACATGGTGGCTTTCTTCTATGTGGATAGGGGTTGCAGGTTCAAATCCTGCCGAATGGTAAACATTTTCGTAACAAAAATTTATCATAAATAATCAGGCTGGTAGAAATAAATATATAATACTATTTGATTATAAACAGAATATCTACTTAAATACGAGTATCGATCAAAAATAATGTTCAAACAAATCATTTCAGATTGTCGGTTGTTTATAACCAGTAACGTTAATCTTTGTTAATTTCTGTAACATATACTATTGTTCCTGAAATGCAAAGCCAGTTAGACACTCAGTAAATAGTTGCTGAATGAGATAATTGTAAGAGTGTAAAAGGAGGAAGAAGAGATGCATATTCTGAGGATATATTGAATAAATAATCTCTTTAAGTTTAGAGGCAACCATTAAGATTGTAGGGAAGCATCCTCTCAGGAGATTTTACGAAAAGTAACACTTCTGGAAAAGAAGCTCTTTATCAAAGAAATATAAAGAAAATGGAGATGTTTTGATGCTGTGTGCATGATATGGTGGGCATATATTTGTCTGGACAAAATTTAAGACATTCATTATTGTATGAATTTGGTTTTGAAAAGCGGATTGGACCGCAAAATACCGTATTACCAATGGATTTGTAAAAATATCTAATTTTCGTTTCCTGATTATATATATATATATATATATATATATAAACTTATTTATAAATGGAACTTTGTGTGTGTGTGTCTGTTACCTATAAACCGATTTTTTTGAAAATTTACACAGTTGTACTATAAGCGTCTGTGAGTGTTCTTAGCTAAGTTTTGTGTCAAGGTACCCTGATAAATATCGATAATCGAAAAAATGGGGTTATAGAAGGAGTGGTCCAATTTTAATCAAATTTGATACACTCATAGAGAAAAACATAAGAAACGATATTCAGAAGTTTCAAGGTTGCAGTTCTTATAATAGTGCAGAAAATCGATAATATATATATATATATATATATATATGCCCACCATGTCATGTACACAGTGTCAAAACATCCCCATTTCCTTCATATTTTTTTGGTAAAGAGCTTCTTCTCCAGAACTATCTATTTTGAAGCTCGAAGTTGTACAACTATCTAAGGTATAAACCTTTCACTATTTTACACAGTATAACTCAAGGTTAATGGTTTATACTTAGAAATGAATGAAGACAATAAGCAGTATGAACTTGGAGCTATACATTCTTGAATAGATTTTAAAGCTGATATTACATTTGTTGTCATATAAGGTCAGGTCCAAAGTTTATTAAAGCAGGGATTTGCTTCAAGCACTAGTTTATCTCAGGAGATGAAATCCTCTAAAAATATCTGTCAGAAGTTTGCTTATTTTAACGTAAACTAAAAGTAAAACTTATATTAAGAGTAGAATCAACCCACAATTTAAAAATCACTTGTGCTCATAGATTTCATGTGATTAAATTCATCAACAAGCAAAGAGATTTCATTGGTGTTTTTTTTTTTTCTTGATTATAACTTCCTGTACAAAATCTCCAACTGTGCTGTTCCAGCTCTATAAGGATTTTAAGGAAGGGAACCATTATTTTTATTTATTTTTTTACACTGTGTTCACACTTTGAATACAATTAGTTCTGGGGTTGTCTATATTAAAAATGTGTTAAGAATAAAATATTATATCAGAGTACAGGAAGCTAAGAATTAATGTTTCCCAAGGGATTATATGTTTTATCTTTTGACCCCAAGTTCTATGGTCCAGTTATTTTTCTAGGATTTTGAAAAGTTAATGGTTAAAAACAAAAAAAAAGGTAGTAATTTTTTTTTTTTTTTTATAAATCATCTAGATATTTTTGTTAATTGACATAAGTTCAAATAAAGTTACTGTTTGGTTTTAAAGAATTGATAATCTATAATTAAATCTGAATGAGTGTAAAATCTATGATATCTAAAAATATACTCTCGATATCTGGATTGAAGAATTTTGCTTGTAACTAAATGAAATAACTTTGAAGGATGATTGTTTTGAAATAAACTCAAATGAATATTTGTTAATTTTGTGAAAGATTTTTGGTCATGAATATATACATACATTTTCTGTTCCTCACACAAGGAAACTAAATTTGTCTTTTTTTGAGCATGACTGAATATATTGAAAAAATTAAAATCTTCGACTCCTGGAAATGATGTGAATTTAATTAAAATTCCGTCTTTTACTGGCATTTTTTCGACTCATAAAAGATGGTCAAAAAAAAAAAATTGAAATGTCAACAGAAAAAAAATAAAATTTTGAATGTGAAAAAAAAAATCAATAATTTTATAAAGATTTAACAAATCAAATTACAATTCAAATTTCGGTTTTAATGATTTAGAATTTTGATTGAATTTTAATATAAAGTGCAACAGAATTGAGCTGTTTATTTTTATTTTTTTCCAAAAATAAATTTAATGGTCATCCCAGAATTTTTCATTCCTAATCCTATTCGTCATTATTTTATTTTTAAGGAAAGAAAATTATTTTAGCAAAGGCATAATTCAGAAAGTTGCTTGTCAGAATTTTTTTAAAAGAATAGAAAAAAAAATACTGTCACATTGAGAAAGAAAACAAACAAACAAACAAAAGTCTACTTTCAACTCTTTTCTGAAAACTGAATTAAGTTCACAACTGTAAAAGATGGTCTTAAGTTCTGTAGTAAGATGTAAACAATGTTCTGCATAAAAAATTGCTTTGGATTAAAAATTTACATAAATACTTGCTGTCTTTTAATGATCATTCTCAATTTAATATCCATTGCTTACCAAAGACATTCATGTAATAGGATAAAAGACTCAGTTATTGAATTATATGCAAATCAATACATTAAAGTAAACATACATTAAATGAAAAGAGTACTGGAAAGATTTTTATTATCTTTAGCTAAGAAAAATAATCTAGTAAAAAAAAAAAAAGTCTGTTGGCAAGTTAACTTGCTGTGAAATGTAGTGGCAATAATAATTAATGTTTCAGCTAGACATAGCTAGGACTGTCACCAAGTGGGAAGGGTCTGCACCAAACTCCAGAAAATAAATTGCCCCCATCTCTCAAAAATGATGAGAAATTTTGTCTATAAATTCTGACTTAGTGGCCACCTCCTCCCACTGAAAACACTCTGGCTTGAAGATAGCCCTATTCTGACTGTAAAACATGCTTTAATTCCTGACTATAAACAAACAGTTTTTTTTTTCTGATTTTCAATGTAAACGAATCACTGAAAATTTACTGAAATTAAATTTTTTATAAAAAATTTTCAAAATGTGCAAGGTTTACAGCCTATCATGTTGAATACACTGGTTCTCTAAGCAACATTCAGCCTGGTTAGTACTTAGATGGGTGACTGCTTGGGAATACCAGGTGCTGTAAGTGTATAGTGACGAATGTGCATTGTGGTGCAGTGGATATCAGCTCGGAAAGAGAAATCGGTGAGCCGAGTTCAAATTCCAGTTGAATACCCTGCATTTACTTAAGCACTGGTACCCTTGGGAAAGGTATTAATCCATCCCTTCCCTCCAGTTATGGGTTAAATAACAGGGTAGGACTTGGGAATCCTGCCCTTAAAAACAAATCCCAATGAATCTTGATACTCGAAAAAGAAAAATGTATTACTAGACACAAAGACTTATATAAACAACAATAAATTGTTGCAAGAAAAAGGTATTACCAGCAATAAATAAATAAAGTTTAGTTGGCAATAAATAACCCGCTGAGGTTGATTTGCCATAAAAACAAGAACAACCAACCAACTAACCAACCAACCAAAATGTGCATCTTTAATCATGGAATATTTTTTCTACCATTAAGAATATTTCTTAGTGCATTGCTCAGCTGGTAGAGCAGCAGTCAACTTAGTAGGCAGATAGAAGAAATTGAAAAACCTTGTGCACATATAGTGGGGCTTCAGATGCATTCAGCATTAAAATCCGACCATGATTATGGCTTCATATTTCTTTCAATGATTACAAATTTCTTTTGTTTCTTTCTACAGGGTGTGATAGATAAATTATAATCTAAATTATGCAAAATTGAAAATAACACTGTCATATTTAACGAATATGTCAGTCTATGATATAAATTATATTAAAAAGGAATAATATATAAAATAAGTCAATATTTGACAATGAGTATGACATCTCAAGGTATGGAGGAGTAATGGATAGCAGGTCGGATTGAGGAATCAGAAAGCCGAGTTCAAATTTCAGTCAAATTCATTACATTCACTTATGTACTAATGCCCTTGGGAAAGGTATGAATTCATCTCTTCTCTCCTCAGCTATGGGTAAATAGCAGGACAAACTGGGTTCTGTAGCTTTGGGTGGCACCCAGTCTAGGAAAAGGAAAAACTCTGAATTCAAAACCAGCTTGCCTGGAAGATAAAGGAGTTTGTGTAGGGTTAATACCCTTATCTGTGAAAAAGACAGTTACAAAAGCATCGACAAAAATGAACCAGCTCAGAACAAAATGTGATGGCAAGGACCCATGGATTGCCTATGCTTCACTGGGAGCGATGGGGTTTTTAATGACATCTCAATTTAGGAATTCACAATACATAAAAAAAAAAACCAGTTAATTTTGACTAGTTTTTCCCTCTCCATTCATATTCATTTCTTTTATTGTAATACCTGGATTATTATATCCTGTATTGAGCTAGAGAAATAACAGCACCAAAAGATGAAAGGGGGGAAAAAAAATAATCTGGTTTTGCTTACACATTTTTTACACTAATACCCTTGAGAAAGGGAAGAATTTACTTCACCCTAAGGTCTACCCAGGTATCTAGATAAAATGTCTTGTCACTATCATGTGATGATTTCTGATAGAAAAATGAGTAAATGATTATTTGGGCAAATAAACAAAAAAATAGTGTTGCCTTAAAGTCGGACTTAATAAGATCCAATACGAAAGTAAAAACAAAGCAAATGCAATATTTAAGATATTATTCAAATACTGACACCAGTAGAAGCAATGCTTATTAACAAGCTAACTAGCAAACTCTTACCTTTGTAGTGAATCAAATTCTTACTGGGTACCCATTTATTGTGGTCTTGTGTCAGAATAATCCAGATTAAATATTGGACTTGTTTAATGGGTTAGTTTCATATTTCACAACGATCAGTGTTTAAGTAAGCTAGCCTTCTCATCTTAGAAGAGTGGGGAATGTAATTTTACTAACCCAGTAAGTAACCTGTCCAATCAGTTTGTATAAATGAATGATGAAACAGGGAATTTTTTTTTTTTTTTTACTAATCTTCACTGGATAAAAAGCTCAAGAGCCACTTCATGAAGAGGGTTACTGTGTGGTTTTGTATTAGCATAAGAAAGAGCAAGAAGTGAAGTTCTTGAGGCTAGGCAGGAAAGATAAATTAACTTTGAACTTGAAGAGGTCCAGATTTAATTAGTAAGTAAAATTTCAGAGCTTAGTTGAAACTTTTAGAAGTAAGGAGTTGAGGTAGGCTTTAGAAGGAACCAGAAACTCAGTTCTAAACATGTGATGAACCTCTACTCCTGTTCAAAAGACTTGGGAGGAGAGTGAACCGGATAATAGGACTGGCAAGGACAGTAAAAAACAAATGTTGTTAAGAGATATGAAGGATAGGAAATTGTGGAGAGCCATGATCGCCACGTTCTACTAAATGTCACACAATTTTTTCAAATTAAAAAAAGTGAAGAAAACCACCAACAAATTTCTTTCATCTAATGACTGGGTTTGAATAAGTTTAGGTTAGAGGTTACACTTAAACATCCATTTGACACATTAGTATCTTGGTGATTCTTGATGAATTATAGGTGTGTGTTATATGGCATTTTGCCATTGGGCAATGGTTAACTCACTAGTCACACAGACCATTGTTACTGAAATGAGTTTGATCTTTACGAGCACCCAACACTTGTGTCAGTATGACGAGACTAAGTAAAATAAATAACATTAAACACCATTCAATTTTGTATTGAGAGAAGAACAAAAGAAACGGACATTTTAAATATTAATTAGCTATAATTTTTCATCGGTCTGTGTAATTAGGTAATAAATGTCTTGTAGAAGGTATTTAAACTGTGACAGGTTAAGTTTTGCAGGAAACCGGTAGTCAATGCACCTGTTCTATTGTGAAGAGCTCATCAGAATTTGAATAGGTGATTGAGTGAGACAATCCGACTCCTCTAAACCCACTTACTCTCATTTTTCTTTGCTTACTCCACTATTTTATCTTTCTTTCTACAATTGTTTCTTATTTTATACTGGCCCTCTCTCTCTCTTTCTCCCGCTTACACACACATACAAGCACACATACACATATGCATCTTGTTTGTTTGTTTATTTATTTATTTTGAGAGCTCCTAAATCTCAGCTCCTTGACTTTTTTTCTGTTAATTTTAAACTTAGTAAATTTTCTGTCTACTCTCTTTTTCTCTTCTGTATTCTTCCTTTTTCCTTTTGCCATGTAATGCTTCTTCCTCTTTTTCCTATTCTACCCACTCTCTACTTTTGCATAGGCAACTTGTTCACTTCTCTCTCTAATATCTTAGCTGTTCATGTGACTCTATTCCTCAGTTTCTTTCACTCTCTTTTAATATTCATTTGTCTCTTTTCTTTTCTCTCTTACTTGAATATCCTTTTGTTTCTTTCTCTCTCTCTCTCACTCTCTCTCATATTCTTTTATTTGTTTCTTTTCTTTCTCTCTCTCTAATATTCTTTGGTTTCTTTTCTTTTTCTTTCTCTCTTTTATTCTTTGGCTTCTTTTCTTTTCCTCTCTCTCTCTTTTATTTGTTTCTTTTCTTACTCTCTCTCTAATATTTTTGGGTTTCTTTTCTTTTTCTCTCTCTTTTATTCTTTGGTTTCTTTTCTTTCTCTCTCTCTCTCTCTTAATATCCCTTTTCTTCATTGCTCTCTCAACTTGGTTTTTGTTTCTCTGTTTATATCAACTCTATTTCACCTCAATGTAGATTGTAAATAGCTTCCACTTTTTATATATCTCCAGACAGACACACACGCACATGCAATTATACGAAATATATGTAGGGTTGCTGAAATATTCTTGGCTCAACCCACTTTAGAAAATCTGGCCAAATGATCAAACATTAGATTTTTTTAAGAGTGCTTCTGGTCAGGCTGAAAACTTTTCAGCATCTCCTCATATCTGCATGTGTGTGCATATAATATATATATATATATATATATATATATATATATATATATATTTAAACATGTGGTGTGTATGTGTTTAAATGCATGTGAATGGGAGAGACATCTCCATTATATGCTGTTCTTAACACCTGTAGGCAATGTCCATGCCTCTTGAAAACTCCTGTTCTGCCAGTGATTTCTTCCTGTTGAGAGAAGAATTGGCTAGTCACCCAGATCTGTCAGACCCTTGCTTTCCCATGAATTTCAATAGAAACTGCTGAGATTTGCACCATCCAGAAAGCAACTATAGTTTTGTAACAGTAGCAGCTGGATGTGAAGAAATAAAGGCTAGACACCTTGATATTCCCTATTCAAAGAGGCAAAAACACAGTGTAAGAAATAAATAAACAATGTTTCTTCTTTCATGACAAAAAAAAAGAATTAAAAAGAAAGATACCTACTCCTTTATTTTCTTGCTTTTTTTCCCTCACTTTTTTGATCACCTTCATAAGGCTAAGGTGTAAAGCATGGCAGTGAATTTATGAATGCATTTTTTCTTTTCAATTTCAAGGTTACAAATTTCAAACATTTTTGAAAACATTATCATCTTCATCATATATGTCAAGACATAAACAATAATGGCTCTTCACAACTTCCTATTTTTTATAGCACTTAGATAATATAAAGAAAATCTTACTAACCCAATTCCCATTTTTCTATCCATTTAAACAAGCCTGTTAAGTAAATTATTCATTGCTTTCCTATATCCCCAATTGCTTTCAGTGTATGTTGTGAGTGTCAGACTCTCCAAGCCTTCTTTCCTCATTATGTGTCCTAGAAATTTCAAAACATCTATTTCTAATTCTAAGTATCCTTTTTGTTTTTCATTTTTCTTAAAACTTTGCTGTTGTTCACATGCCTTCTGTATCTGTTGCCTCAAGTCTTTTCTTCATCTGTGACAAGATTGTTCAGCATTCACTGTTGTAGAGGAGGACTGATATTGTATAGTTTAGTACTTTTTTGTTGTTTCTAATGAAATTTTATTGTTTCTTAATACTTTGCTTAGCTTTTGGAAGGCAACTTTTACAAAATATATACTTGTAATTATCTAAACTATGTATACTTAGGCAGCCAGAATTCATTCAGACATATTTTATTGAATTTAACTGGCACAGCACCTGTCTATATAATGTTTTATGTTTTTTTAGTCAATGTCTGAGTCATCACATATTTTGATAAAGAAACTATTCAAATTTATAAGGTTTTTGTTTGCCTTGTTTTGACCATCAAATGTTAATATTATCAATTACAATAAAGAAGAGTTTTTATTAATTTCATCTTAATAATTTTTTCTTTTAATAGATATTATAGTTTCTAACTTAAATGTACATGTATCAGATGCAAGTGATGTTATATGCAGAAAGGTTTGTAATTATGTATAAGGGATATACATTTAAATTTGGTCTGTTATGAGTCACACATTTTGGCAGTACCTAAAGACCAAGGTGTGGAGGTACAGTGGAGTAATGGATAGTAGCTCCGATTGAGGAATTGGAGAATCAAGTTCAAATTGCAGTCAGATTCATTACATTTACTTACATTTTAATACCCATGAGAAAAAATGAATCAATCTCATCTCCTCCAAGCTATGGATAAATAGTAAAGACAAATTAGGTTCTATAGCCTTGGTTGGGAACCAGTTTAGGAGAAGGAAACTGAATTCAAAACCAGCTTGGAGAGGGTTAATAGTAGAACAGACTGAGTTATATTGCTTTGGTTGGCAACCAATCTACTGCAGAAAGAACTGGCAATCTAATGCAGAAAAATCTCTAAGCATTCTCTTCCAACATACCTTGAGCCAGCATGGAAGAGTAGGTTAAAAAATTAACATGAGAACAGTATTAAATGTTGATGTGCAATTTGCAAAACATGAAGTAAATGACTGATGGTGTGGAAAGACCAAGTTATAATATTAAAATTTTGAATACACTTTAAAACACCTTCCCCACTGATGAAAAATTTTGTTTAATGTGTGTTGTTTCTTTCGTGTAATAATAGCTTTCAAGTATTTTAAATTTTTACTATTTCAGGCAAGGAAGTTTTTCTCTTTTGAATCCATCATGCACATATACAAATCTACCATCCACTCGTGCATTGACTTCTGCTGTCATATCTGGTTATATGCCTCTGCTGTTCACCTTTGGGTTCTTGACAAAATACAAAGAAGAATCTGCAATGTAGCCAATCCTGACCTGGCAGCTCAACTCCAGTCTCTCTCTCTCTCTCTCTCTCTCTCTCTCTCTCTCTCTCTCAAGATGTGGCTTCATTCTGTCTCTTCTACAAATACTTTCAGGAATTCTGCTCCAATGATCTTAGCTCCTTAGTGCCCCACTCTGTAAGAATTTACTTGAGCTAACAAGAAGGTCCCACTAATTTACTGTGAAAACAACTAAATGAAACCACAACTTCTACTCTATCAGCTTCTTTTCTTGCACCTCCCACCTTGGAACTCCCTTTCATATTCTTGTTTCTCTGATAGCTACAATCTTCAAGAGTTTCAAAGCAACATCAGCTGTCATCTCTTATCGCCTTGATTCCCATCCTTCTTCTCACTTTACACTTTGCTCTCATGCAGCTCTCTTTACACCAATGTACCCATCCTTCTCTTACCCATTCTCCAACACCTACTGTTACCTGTTCTCCTTTCTCGTCATTCTCCTATTATGTAACCCCCTGTGCATCAGTGGCAGTACTGCCTTGCTTGGGGTGAGATGATTATAAAAGAAAATTAATACTATATATTTAAAATTTCAATATTTTCTATTACTGTTTGTTTAATATTAAGCCATGTGGTCTTGTGTGAAGTGTTTGTCGATCAGTATGTTTTTCAAATTACACTAAGGTCTCATAAGTGATAGGTTAACATATGAAAGAATATGGTGGTTACATGACCAATGTAAAAATTGAATATTTTAGCTTTATTAGTTTTGGAGATACAATCTCCCAAAGATTTTATAAACAACATCATTTTATAATGAGGGTGATTTTTGAAGTCTAGTGTTATTAGTAATCATTTGGTTAGAGCTTTAAAGTTTTTTGTGATAAATCTTAGGTATTTATTACAATCACTAAATGATATGCACTAGGAAATTAGATTTGTAATGCCTTTTTCTTCTACAATTATAATTACGATGTGTACAATTTAATATAAGAAATAAGGTAATTAAATATAGAATAGATTGCACTATAGTAGATTTGCTCAACACCGCAATTTGCTACAGAAATGAAACATTAACCTAAAAAATCAAGTATTAAATAGCCTTGTCAAATCAAGTTTTTCATATCTACCAGGTTTGTTCCAAAATATTTGAATTATCAGCTGTACACAGCCACTTTCTCACATTAATGATTAAAAATGGATTCCTGAGAATGAAGCCTGTAGGTCTTAGTGAGGATCATCCTTCTTCAAACCTTGTGAACTGGTGCTACAGAATCATAAACAAAGAAACTGTACAAAATAATAGATACCACCTCACATGAGGATTTTGAAAATCCTCATGTGAGGTGGTATCTAGCAACAACTAACAGCAACAACTAACATTTAACTCAAGGATATTTCATATGGCTTTGAACAAAAGATTATAAAAGAGGCCTCCATGAATACTGGAAAGAGTGATAACAGTGAACCTATTTTTTTTTTTTTTTAGTTGTTTAATAGAAAGATTTTATAAATTTAAACTAAAAGTTGCACTGGCTGGTCAGTCAGTGAATGTTTCCTTTTTTTTTTTTTTAATCATATCACCCCAAGCAAGGCGAAAACGCCACTGATGCGCAGGGGGCTACGTAAGAGTGAAAAGATTGGAAAAGAGAAAACTGGAAACCACATCCTAAACAGGAAACAAGGGATGAGCCTCTTCACCTGTTCCTTAAAAGGAAACAGCTAATATTGCTACCATTAACTCCACTCCTTTGATGTGATTTTCTGTCTCAATTTATCTGATGATTGTATTCTGTTCCCAGAAAAATACCTTAATTAAAAAAAAAATAGGTAAAACAAAAAAGTTAGTTTGAAAAAGTGATCTAGTACCCAAATAATCTATCTTTCAAATTTAGGGACAGTTGAAGCTCAGCAGAGTAGAGATATTGGCTAAAGAGTAGTGAATGAATGTAAAGTTTGTGAGGAAATAGTATGGGTTGAGAGAAACATACACAAAACACTTGCTAACACTTGCTAAAAAGATGATGATGAGAAAGAGAAAAGGCCTGCTTCACATATGGCAGCCATGCACACATAAGGATATTACTAGTCAGCCAGCCAAGTCATCCATCTGCCACAATAAAACAAGGAAAAGAAAAGAAAAGAAAAAAAAACCTGAGGAATAGAAAGATCTACCATTTTTTTTTTTCTTTTTTACTCCTACTTGGCCTGGGAGTGAAATCAAAGCAGGATTCAGGGGTAGGGAAGAAGTGAAAAAAAATGTTGCTGTGGAGAGAGATAAGAAAAAGTAAGGCAACTAAGAAAGCTGTATTTGTGAGAGGGTCTCAGAAACTGGTCAGCACCACCATGTGGATCCTGCTGTTTCCTGCCAAGGTTAATTAGTGGAGGATTGGTTCACCTTTCTTGATGAACAAAACTGACATCTGATTGGCTGAGAGGGACTAGAAGTGGGAGGAACAAGAGAAGTACCTGCTATCTTACTTAGACAAGTCAGAGGTAACATTTAGGCAAAAAGTTTAAAAAGAAGCTCTTTGAGAATATTATATATTAAGCATAAGATTATTTTTTGTTTGGCTTCAGAGATAAATGTTGAAGATAGGTTTTTATCTAGTAAGTATGAACTTGATAAATTGACCTGACCCACTTAATAAATAGATGACACTGACTATGAATATAACCTAGACTTATATTTCTAGACTTATATATGGATATCAAACATGGCATCCAATTTTTTTTTTTACAATAATGTTCACCCAGTACAAGGCCCAAGAGTCATTGGGAGGTAGAGGATTATAGAGTAAAAGAACTTATGGGGAAGATAATTAACCTTAGACTTGAATAGGTTAAGATTGTAGTGATTGTGGAAGCATCCACTTGGGAGTTAGTTCCACAAAGCAAAAGTTCATTGGAACTGCTTAAGTGGAATTTATATCTCACTAATGGAATACAAATAGAATGTGGGTGGTTCACAATGATAAGTGGCATGGCAGATCTTAATCACGAAGGTTAAAATGGGTGAAAGCAAAAAATGTAGTTCATTTAAACTTGTTCCATAGAAATAGTGATATTGTGGGAAAGGGGTTTTAAGGTGAAAAATGATTCATGTCCCACATGGATGCTGAAACACTTTTGGGTTCTACCAAGACTGGAAAGTGAAGACTGGGTGGCTCCAGCCCAAATATGGCAGCAGTATTCCATTTTTGAATTGATTTGTGAGGATAACAGGAATTAGGTGCTTACTGGACTGGTACAGGAAACTGACTATTTTTACAGCATCTTTAGAGATGTGTGCTTTCCACTTAAGGTCTGTGTTGAAGTTAAGTCCCAATAGGTGCTCAAGAAATGAGGACGCCCTGAGAGAATGCCCATTCATTGCGATAGGTGAAAATTCAGGGTCAGTTTGGTGTTGATGAAATGACACTAGTTTGGTTTTTAGAAATGTTTAAACTATCATCAAGTATTTTCTCAGATCAGTGAAAAAAAATGGCTTCAAATGAATAAATCATCTTAAACTTTATCCTATAAATTGGTATTAAAAATCACGAAGATCTGTACCAAATAATTAAATCCTATCACTTGAAAACTTCAAACAGCAACAATAACAAAAATGAATCGCAAATGTAAGTAGAGGAAAGAATAACAAACTGTTAAATTTGCAAATTGGTAAAAACAAAAGTTTTGTGAATAAACTCCTTGTGAAGAAACTCCTTTATGTGTTAGAAAGAGTAATTATAGTTAGAGGATTTGAAATTTTAATTTCTTGAAAAATTGTTTTAAGGAAAAGATATAAATTTCAACCAAGAGTAAAGCTAAATGTTCCATCAATAAATACTGTTTTCTTGGATAGAAATGACTAATTTTAGCATAACCATTAAAAAAATATTTTGTAAAATCAAAAAAAAATGAGCAAACTGTGTGATGCAATGGATATTGGCTTGGAATGAGAAACTGAAGAGTTTATTTTGAATTCCAGTTGAATTCAGTGCATTCACTTATGTGCAAATACCCTTGGGAAAGGCATGAATCCATCTCCTTTTCCCTCCAGTTATGGGTTGAATATCAAGACAGATTAGGTTCTGCAGCCTTGGTTGGCAACCAGTTTACCATTAAAAGCAATGTCAACCTACTGCGAGAAAGTCAGTCAGTCATAGATTGAAAGAGACATGATCACCCAAGCATGTATCACATATGGCACTTAACTGACTCATTGTATCTCCTCATGTCAGTTTCAGTTCCTTATTTTTATACATACCTCGAGCAAACATTTATGTATAGGCAACCTCTGTTTACATTTTCTGAAAATTCCTTTTATAAATATCATACACATAAGTAAAAATTTTGCCAGCTATCTAAAATGGAATAAAGCAAAGAAATAATTTGCATTAATTTCTATGGGAAAAGCTTTTAAGTATTAACAGACCTTTACGGGATATCCTCATTCTTTGTCTATCTGCCCTGATGTCAAAGGTTAAGGTTTATTGTCTGCAGTGGCTGATATAGAAGGCTTGAAGTATGGCAGTATGATTGGCTGCTTAATCTCATTCACTTTTCTATCATATATTTTATTTTTTTGGCTGGCATTAATGTATGCAACTGCACACTAAACCGATTGAAACAGGTAATACACCTTAGATAATGCACTTGGTATGATATCAGACCATTGGGAAAGCCATTGTGTCAGAAGGCTGACCTGAGAGATGACCTCCTAGTTACTGGGTGCATATCTATGCTACACAGGATATCTGTGACTGCTGCAGCTATAAAAACAAGTGGCCAACACAGCTGCTCAAAGGATATGCACACACATGACAAACTGAATGACAGGTAGGCATATAAGCACCCACCTGAGGGAAGAAGGAGTAATTAATGAGACCTAGAGTTGAACAAGCAATAATCTTATGGATAAGAGATTTAATTTCTGGTTAAAATTTGTCTGTACTAACATAATGTTACAGTGCATGCTTTTTAAAAATGAAAGCCATACTTTTTTTTCAACCATTGTAAATCAACTTCAAAAAACTTCACACAAGGTGGCTTATGGGGTTTAAGAAGCTTTTGAATTTTTTCTCAAATTATTGGTAATTGCTTGTTCACTTTAGTTTCAGTTTACAAAATTTTTCAGAGAAATTGTCTATCATTGCATAGCAGGAAGAAATTTATTAGTAATATATAATTTAAAAGGCAGTGGACTGATTGTTTCCAGATCCACCTTGACGCAAGGGCTTAACATGTATTAGGTGAAAGATAGTGAGCCCCCAACAACAACAAAAAACACTATGAAAATATAAAAATACATTTTTATAGTAAAAATACCAGTAATATATTTATATATATATATAAAAAAACAACAATACTTATTCATAGTAAAATGACAAACAATACATTTTAGCTGTAGTTGAAGGCATGTAATTGCATTCAAATTATTTAGATTTTGAAATTAAATAACTCACAGAAGTTGATATGCCACTAAACAAAATCAACCAGCCAATTATTAGTTTTTTTCATCACAGCAAAATATACCGATGAGGAAAACCGTATTCAAGAGTTTGACAAAAACCTTTTTCACTTCAAAACCTATGGAATTTTGCTCAAAATGTATCAATGAGATGACAACAAGTCAATGCAATTGTTCTTTATATTTTGAAGAATAAAGTTGATAAACAAAACGGGAAATTATTTATAACTCAGTCTAAAATATAATGGGATCCATATGTTTTCTTAAATACATGATCAGTTTTTTGTTTACGTAAGGTGATTATAATCATCGTATAAGTCAATACAAATGCTGAAAAGGAAAGAAAAGATAAGAGATTCTATCACAGAAAAAAGTTTCTACTGGCCACACACTCAAAGAAAGAAATTAAATTTACATGATTTGAGCCAAGAAAAGCTGACAACAAAATTATTATTTATGACACATTTGTTGTGTCATTATATTGGTCAGTTAAGTGCCATACATGAGACACGCTTTGAGCAATCATGTCTTGAAAGAGACATGACTGACTGGGTAGAAGATTATCTTATCATTTTCATTAATTTCTGCGGTAGACTGATTGTCAGCCAAGGCTATAGAACCTAATCTGCCCTATTATTTAACTCATAACTAGAGGAAAGAGATGGATTAATACCTTTCCCAAGAGTATTTGTGCATAAGTGAAAGCAAGGAATTCAATTAGAATTTGAGCTCGGCACCTCTATTTTCCGTTCTGAGTTGATATCCACTGCACCACAACGCACATGTGTTACTATATGTGCAATCATTAAAGTGAATGAAAGATTTGACATATTTATGAAATCCAATTTCTGATATGACAAGTCACAACTATTTAGCATCTATGATGTATTCATCTATGATGTATTCATCTATGATGTGTTCATCTATGATGTGTTCATCTATGATGTATTCATCTATGATGTGTTCATCTATGATGTATTCATCTATGATGTGTTCATCTATGATGTGTTCATCTATGATGTATTCATCTTATTCTAAAGTAAAGATATTTTTTTTTTTTTTTTTTAATCATTTCACCCCGAGCAAGGCAGAAACGCCACTGATGTGCAGGGGGTTACATAAATGTAAAGAGATTAATTACAAAAGAGTGAGGAGTACAAGCTAGTTAGAAAGGAACAATAGAAAGCTGAGAAAGCAGGTGCAATGACAGGTACATGGGCGGAGAGAAAGGGAAGGTTATACAGGGGAGGGGAGAGAGCTAGAGGCCAGTGGTTAGTAGGTGAGTACTGTGATTACGATAATCAACTGAAGTTAATCAAAAAGACAGAAAGCTATGACAAATCTGTGTCAAAAAGTTGCATCATATTGCCTATGGTAACATTTCTAAGGAGCCATTTACCAAAATCCAAAGTAATGTGTTTGTTTCTATTGATGCTGTTGGTAAAAGTAAATAACATTCTCAAGGTTGCTTTATTTATCTTCTTTTTTTATCATTAAATTATTTAGGAATTAAAACTTCTAATGTATATTCTCTTCAAAGCAGAAAAATTTTCATTTCCTGCTTAAATTTAGAAACAAGCAAAAAGTATATTACTTTTATGTGCATTCTAAGCTGAAGCACCAGCCATTTCCTCCTCTTTTATATATATATATATATATATATATATATATATATATACACCATTTAAAAAAATAGTAAAATCAGTCATTATAAATCACCTGAAGACACTGACAGGTAAAACCTGTGTTGCGTAATATCTTGTTTTCAAATTATATATATATATATATATATATATACGCTCTCACACCCTGATTGATATATATATATATTTACACTCTCACACCCTGATTGAGCACTCTGGAAGAATGGTAGACTTTGAAAAAAACAGTAGCTACTCTGGCATGTACGCATCGCTCATTCAGTAAAATGAATTAGAGCACTCTGGCTATTGGGCGCGTATAATTATAATATACATGCAAAAAAGTCTGCCTTCTTCTACTGAACACCCATAGACCAGAGGTAGAATCGCCGACTGACGCCAATTCGGTCGGGTTTCAATCCTGGGTTAAAAAGC
This sequence comes from Ascarosepion bandense, assembly GCA_037127315.1. NCBI lineage: Eukaryota > Metazoa > Mollusca > Cephalopoda > Sepiida > Sepiidae > Ascarosepion > Ascarosepion bandense. The sequence continues at coordinate 1,476,397 of JBBBDQ010000937.1, forward strand.
AATTGGAGTCTAACCGTACTGATGATACAGTGAAACAGATCTCTCTGTGGATGACTATATATATATATATATATATACATATATATATATATATATATTTATATAATCAACTGAAGACAATATTATGGAATTTAACAGAAATTCATGAAACTGTCATTAGCCAACATATTTGAATTTTTATTTGTTTAACATTATTATTCTTTAATGGATACTCATATTTGAGTACTGTTTAACTACGTATATATATATATGTGTGTGTGTGTGTGTGTGTGTGTGTGTGTGTGTATAAAAAAAAACAGACTTTTCACTCAAATATGAGTATATATTAAAAATGATAATGTTAAAGAAATAAAAATTCATATAGTTAGGCAGCAATCTTTCATTGAATACACCTGACAAGGAAGATCTAATTGTTTATTCATTTTTTTCCAGCATCCTAACATTTTTCCTCTTTGTTTGAGATAAAAAATATAAAATTGTCCATAATTTTTATCATTTCAGGAGCTTTCAGCTACTTCTATAGCCATTTTCAAGGGTGTCTCTGGTGTTATTTTTTTCTGTATGCTTAGACAATAAAGTAGTAATTTATTTTGTGTTGTTTTTAAAAAGAAGCATTCATTCTAAGCTCTCACAAGCCATGCATGACTGTAAATCATGTGGGTATATATATATATATATATATATATATATATATATATACAGTAATGTGCAAAAATATTAGGACAAGAACTATTTTATCTTTTATGAGTTACATTGGCAGAAAATAAACAATTTAATTAAATTAATTTTATTTGATTTATTCAACAAATGCTTTAACAAGAAAAAATACTTTTTACAAAATAAATTTAATATTTAGTATAATAGCCTTTTGCTTTGATCACAGCCTTTGACCACAGGCATTGACATCACAAGCTTCTTCAATGTATCTAATGGTATCTTCTGCCAAACAGCTTGTATTTGTTCCCAAACTGTGTCTTGCAAAGTAACATTAGATTTATCAATTTTTTTTATCCAAAATATCCCATAGATGTTCAATAATGTTAGTTAAATAATTCTTACAAAGGTTTGGCTTTTCACCCTGTATTTGAATTTCAGTGAGGTTTTTAGGAAAATCACCCCTGTCCTAATATTTTTGCACACTACCGGGAGTGTGCAAAAGTATTAGGGGTGATTTTAAACTTTATTTTGATGCCTCATAAATGATAAAATAGTTCTTGTCTTAATACTTTTGCACAGTACTGTATAAATATATATATATATATATATATATATATATATATAGAGAGAGAGAGAGAGAGAGGCATGGTAAAGTAATGGATAGCAGTTCAAATTGAGGAAACAGCTGAGATCAAGCTCCAATCAAGTTCATTACATTCACTTATGTGCTAATACCTTTGGGAAAGACATGAATCCATTTCTTTTACTTCCATCTATGGGTAAATAGCAGGACAGAGTGGGTTCTATAGCCTTGAGAGGCATCTGGTCTAGGAGAAGGAAAAACTCTGAATTCAAAAGCCGCCTGGAGGTGGAACACCTCGCCTGGAGAATAAAAGGATCAACACCCCTAACTGTAAAAAAAAAAAAAAAAAGTTACAGAAGCATGGGCGATAACAAACAAGCCCAGAACAGAGTTTGATGGCGAGGAGTCATCAATTAACTATGTTCAACTGTAAGTGATGGGCTAAAAAGAAGATATATGTATGTATAATACATTTATGATGAGTGCATAACCAACTAGTTAGTATATTAACTTTCTGAAGATATGACATGGGTTTGAATCACACAGTAGTTGATTTGTTAGGAAGGTGAATTCAGTCTTTGGAAGCAATCCCAGAATATGGCACCTTAGGAAAATACCTTTGATTGAGCCAAAACTTGTAAATGACATTTAGTAGACAGAACTAGTAGAGGAGTGTGAGCAGAAAATAGCTGATGGGTATTTAAGGGTGATGAGCAAATTGTTATCATCTTATACTTTTAATTTTGCACATGCACATTATTTTTTATTTTGTCAACTGCATAGTAGGGTATGTTGGGCACTGTGAGAAAAAAGCACCATGATGCAATTCATTTTGCCAGAAATTTGCAAATGACATGTGGTACAGCTTGGTATTTATGCCAAAAGCTCCAACATGGATATGTTTGGCTGTCACTGTGAGAAACTCCCAAATTTGTTGGTGAGGGCCACAGACTCAACAAAATTTCTGCAACGACTTCATCCCTTACATCTGGCAACCTAACTGTCCAGACTGTGATTCCCTTGATTATTATGTGTGAGATGCAGTTGAGCAAGTGACCAACAAAACTCCCTGAGGAACTGAAGGCAAAGATTATGGCAGCATTCACCAACTTAAACAAGGAGACCATCCAGAGGAGTTGCTGGAGATTCTGAAATTGTCTGGAGGCTGTGGTTGAAGCCAGTTGTGAGTGTATTAAATAAATTTACCCTTTTCTGTGTAATTTTGGTAAATATATGTCAGTACTATTTTTATTTTTGCATAATTTAGATGGCAATTTATCCATCACACTGTGTATAGTATTTATGCACACACGCACACATATAGCTTGGCTTTGCATATGAAAATTTTCAGAACAGACATGTTTTTCTGAATTAGTTGCAAGAAAGGGGTTAGTGGCTGGCAGATGCTCTGGCCTTGTTGATTTTTCTGCCTTTCTTGTGATACTTTATCCTTTGAATGGTTACCTATATATATATATATTTTATCATTTCCCTTTCATCTCTTTTCTATGATATAATTATTAACAGAAAATGTCAAAAGTTCAAAGTTTGATCAGAACTGTTACATTCAACAAAATATATTTTAATTTGCCGTCAGAAAAATGTGACTAAAAAAACTATCAGCCATAACTATTCCCTTCCCTTTCATAAGATAAGATATACAGAGAGGATTTGTTTTCTTTTTGGCTTTGTTTTTCCTTTCTGTCTATGATGAAATTCTGCATCAAAGAAAACTGAGGTAGATATTTTTTTTAAAATTTCTTCCCAGCAATGGGGTGAAGAACTAAATATTTGCAGATCTTCATATTGGTGAATTTCTCTTAAAAACCAAATGGATAGACAGAATCAAATCATTCCATTTGATTATCTGAATAACAAAACTATCTTCTAATATTATTGCCAGCCTTAAGCAGTGATAATTAACTGTAAATAATCCCTGTGAGGGGAGAGTGTATGTACTTGTTGGGCAGAAAGGTAAAATGACAACAGATAGGTGCTCTCTTGAGAAACTCAGACAGCAATCTTAGTCTGATGTGACAAAGAGAGCTAAGATGGCTTCACTATTTGAACAATGTCACCTGAATTAATTATAGGCAGTCGATCAATCAGGATATGAAACAAATAGGAATGATAGTGGCCAAAGGAGGAATGGGTGTCAATGGAAGATAGCAAAAGAGTTGAGTTGATTTGATATGTTGGGGAGGGGTCTTTCCTTTAAGGCCATGTTGCACTTGAAGCAAAATGAACTGATTGATCTGGATGACAGTGATAGAATTGTACTACTTTGTAAGTTTCCTGGTTAGCTGACAGCAAATGACAACTCTACGAATGGACAATGCCCATCAATGACTGAACCATTTAGAAAATAAAATAATAAAAATAAATAAAATCTACCGTATTGTCTGCAGATGTGACAGAATGTTTATCTTTCTTACTTTGTTCATATAGTTAATTTTTTATTTCCATTAATAAACTAAACTGTGTATATATATATATACTAAACTGTATATATCTACCAATCTCACTTTATATCGCTTGGTACATATGCAGGTGGTGTAAAGCAGGGGTTGGCAACCTTTTGCTAACTATGTGCCAACTTAGGGTTTTAAAATCATTTAGTGTGCCAGCAGTATACATGTTTTTGTATAAGTCAAGGGCAAATATACCTCTTCTACAATATATTTTGCATAATAGTATATACAGTAATATGTAAACCACATTAATAAAAATAAACTGTTTTTAAAAGTTTTTTTTTTTAAGTTTTTATTTTAAGGGGATATTTGCCTTTGCACAGTCTTAGCCAATTGCAAAATACTTTATTACTTTCAGCTTTACACATCTTTCTAAATGTTCAGGTGTTAGGCAACTTTGTTGTGGACTTAACACTGCTTTCATGTGAGAAAATTTGTTCAATGGAACAAGCTGAACCAAAAGTCAAAAAAAGAGCAAAAACAATTTTCTTCAAACAGATGAAAGATCTTGGTTGGGATGAGAATAGAAGCTGACTTTTCTAAATTTTTGTCTTGTTAGGAAAATATGCACTCTCCGCATATTTTTCAAATAAGGTTTCTTGAATATTAAGGCTGATAGATTTTTTTTCTAATTATTTTGCCTCAAGCAAGGCAGAACTGCCACTAGTGCACAAGGGGTTACATAAGAGGTGAGTGATGAGAAAGAAGAACAAGTTTCAGAGGATGTCAGAGAATTGGTAAGAGAAGGATGAGAACACTATCATGAAGAGAGCTGCATGAGACAAGGATTGTCAGGGAAGCAAGTCAAGGAGATAAAAGATGGCAATTGACTTTGCATTTAAATTCTTGGAGAGTGTAACTGTCAGGGAAGCAAATATACAGAAAGGAATTTTATAAGCAGGAAGTGCAAGCAAAGAAGCTGTTAGAGTAGAAGTTGTGATTACAATCGATTGGTTTCATTGTAAAAGGATGGGACCTAGCCGCTAGTCCAGTAGCTCAAGTAAATTCATGCAGTAGAGGCACCAGGGAGCTAAGTTCATTGAAGCAGAAGCCATGAAAATATTTGTAGAAAAGACAGAGGGAAGTCACATTGTGTTGGTGAGAAAGTGACTGGAGCTGAGCTACCAGGTTAGGATCAATTACATTGCAGATTCTCCATTGGATTTTATCAAGAAGCCTGAAATGAATAACAGGGGCACCTGACCAAATGCGACAGCAGTATTCAATGCACAGGCGGATGGTAGATTTATATATAAATATACTGTTTAATTATAAAAAACAGAGTATTTACTTAAATATGAGTATCCATTAAAAATAATGTTCAAACAAATAAATTAAAAATATGTAACAGTTAATCCATTTTGTAATGGAATTTGTAAAATTTTGTATACACACACACACACACACACACACACACATATATATATATATAATCATTTGCCTGAATTAAAGTTTTAACATAATGATTCAAAGTCAACAAGAGGTGTAGCTGCTATTTCCTGTTTATACTCTTTTAGCAATAAAGTAATTATACAAGTATAGATTGCTCTGTACTCTGTTAAAAATTATGACATGCCAGTGATAACACTTTGCTAAAGTATATCATAAGACTTGGTACAGGGAAAAGTAATTTGCCAAAGTTATAATTCCTTTTTCAGTAGTGTTTCCAACATATTTTTAACAAAATCTTACAACCATATGAATTCATAGCATCAAAATTCATATTTCTTGATTTTTTTTCCCCATATACTACATTGAAATGAAAGTATTATATAAAGTAGTATATCCCTTTGAACTTGTTAAAACTATGAACTAGATAAGGTGTATTACATGGAAGGAAGAAAATGATAGTTTGATATTAATAGAAAATGTGTTGCATGCAGATGAATTTCCCTTACCTACTCTGTGATCAGTTGCTACATGAACATTTATGTTGTCATGCAGCAAAATCACCTACTCAGAAGAGAGGAAAAGTTAATAAAAAATAACGACCCTTAATTGGTTTTTAATAGAAATTTACATGTGTTAAACTGCAATTTTTATATTTGTGCATGTTTGGTTCAAGTCATTTTTCTGGTTTCCAGCACCAAAACCCAGAAAAATTTCTAAGCCTTTAGCCAATTTTCCCTGATGAGCTGTTAAGCGAAACCATGGTAGGTTGTTGGTTCACCCTTAGATTTTCGTTCTTGTTTGCTCTACTTTCGCGTTGGGTACTTCTTGTACTCTGCTTTCATATTGAGCTCTTTATTGTTAAGGTTTTCATCTTGGGGGATTTTTTTCTTTCTCACAAATGCTTGGCTTTTTGTTCAAGTATTTCGTTTGTTTCTCTTTTTCTTCCCCTTCTTTTCCCTCTGGGTTAGTTCCCGGTGCGTCTCAAGACGTTCTTAGTTGTAGTTTAATTATTGATAATCTTGACAGAATTAGTTTTGTCGATATTGGTATTATAACTATAATTAATATTAATATATATATATATATATATATATATATATATATATATATATATATAAAGTAACAACCTGCCTTTAATGTTTCTTTGTATGACAGAAAAGAAAAATTAATTAATTACTTTTTACAGTTTTCTTACATTTTTCCATTTGGTGGGAGTACATGAACTGTCCACACCGTCCATTGTCTCAATCACTTTTGGTCATTTCCTTGGCCCTTTTCAAGGTGTTTTTGTTTTGATGTTGTTAGTTTATCTTTATGTTTCGACTGTTTGAGATGTATTTTTTGTGTCGTTTTCAATATTAGTAGGAGTGTTTATTCTGAGCCTTCACATGTTGAGTGTGGCTGTAATTCGCATGCTGTGTCTCTCTATTTTTTTTTTAAAAGCTTTCATTACATCACTTCCATTGTTAAACAAAGTGAGAATAATAGTTAGAGAGATTGTTTATTAAAAGGGTTTCTTTTATAGTGAAATATTTTTAGGAATTTAAATTATGTAGAATTTTAGTCATTTCAATCAGAATTTTTCATGATGGTTTTTGTAGATTGGGGATAGTTAAACTTTTTTATTGTATTTTCTGACACCCACTGTATTCTCTCACTCCTTCTCATAATTCCTCCTATGTAACCCCCTGCACAACAGTGGCAGTATAATGCTTGGTTTGGGACAATATGATTATAAAAAAAATTTTACTGTAACAGGAGAGGCGGAAAGTCAAAGAGGTTTTAGTATGTCCGAAATAGGTAATTGATTTATGATAAGAAACACAGTCTTGTACTTAGCTTAGCAGTGATATTGATAGACTGTATTGTTCATCGCTAGTTAAGATTTGGTGGGGTTATTTCAATTAGTGACAACAAGGTTATATACATATATATAGGGTATTATACAAAATACTTGATGTGGCAGTGAGGACGCTTATAACATTAGAAAAAGGACACTTATATTTAAAATCAGAAAGAGTTTAAATTTTTAGAGTACATAATGAGGAAAAAGTGCTTGGAGAATTTGATACTCATAAGCACTATTGAAGACAAGAGGCACAAAAGAAATCTAACCTAACATAACAAGCTTGTATAAATGGATAGCAAAACAGGATTCTCAAGAGATAACAAAATATTTCTAAGGTACAAAAGACAGAAAATTGTGGAGAGCCATGATCCTCAACGTCCTGAAGGGACATGGCACATAGAAGAACATATTGAAGACAAGACAAGGATGAAACAGCAAGTAAACTGCTAATGGGTTTGCTAGAATAGATGGCAGAAGAAAAACAGAGGGAGATGGCAATAGTTAAAAAATGACTGAGAGTAACAGGAAGTTGTTGAGCGCCATCTATTTTCTACAATGTACCATGTGGGTCCTAGCTTACAGTTTGCACACTGGACCCCAAAAGTCAGTACAACATTCAATTAGGGGTTGGGATTTAAATTCTCATAACTTTTGGTCATAAATCCCATTTTTTTGGTATTCAGTCAGTTAAGTGCCATACGTGATACACACTTGGGCGATCATGTCTTGAATGAGACATGACTGACTGGGCAGAAAGTTATCCCGCAGTAGGTTGCCATTGCTTTCTGCAGTAGACTGGTTGCCGACCAAGGCTATAGAACCCAATCTGTCCTATTATTTAACCCATAACTGGAAGGAATAGACAGATTAATACCTTTCCCAAGGGTATTTGCGCGTAAGTGAAGGCAATGAATTCAGCTGGAATTCGAACTCGACTCCCCGATTTCTCGTTCCAAGCCGATATCCACAACGCACATCCTTTTCGGTATTACAATAATTAAAAAGGTATTTCTGAGTTTAAGCCTCAATTTAACTTTCTACCAACATGGTGAAGAAATATAAGAAAATAATTAATTTTATTTGTTAAAACAAATTCTTGAAGCAAATATCTTAATAAATCTCTGAGGGTTTCCCTTCATTTTGCGGACACAACCTTCTCTTCACACCATGACAATCAAAAACAGAAACCTAAACAACTTCAGTTTTAATTACTGAATAAAAACTAAAATGCCATAAACACAAAAATAAATTCATTTCCAATCTGCTGATTAACAGTTAAAGAGTCATGCTCTAATAAACATCTGAAATGACAATGTACTGATTTGTGGTATTGCTTACCTCAGATCAACCAAAGACCTCGACCACCTACAAGTTTACCCTTGACAGGGTGAAGGATTTTGACCCTGGACCTTGAGTCTGTGTGTGTATATATACTGAGTCTATCTTGTATATCCATCACTATTTCCTAAAATCTTGGTTTTTTTTATCTTATAGTTTTTATTCCTTGTCACAGGCAATCTGTTGATCTGGGCCCCAGAATCTCATGATACCAATTCAAGATAATGTTTAATGATTGACTCTTTTCACAGAGTGAAAGGTTGGATAAGGTTTAAAGGTGAGATAACTCTGCATACTAACCAGTAGTTGGCTTGAAGGTCAAAAGAGGTTCAGCAGATGGTGTCACTATTCCTATCCCAACCAATATTAGCATGTGTGTATGTGCACACCCTACCCAAACTACCACACAACTTGTTTTTGATAGAGATGAAAATTTGTACAAATGTGTTTTATGCATGTACATGTAAATATATATATATAGACATATTTGTAAATATATATAGAAAGAAAGAGGTAGATAAATGTGTGTGTATATATATTTTGCAAGTATGTATATATGTATGTCATATACATACCTATAGACAGTAATGGGTATATCCCAATCCTTATATAATATATTGGACTCTATTGAGTGAGTGGTGTTTTCTTACTGTCTAGAAGTTCTCTATGAGCAGTGGTTATTTACTTTACACAGGTTGCTAGTCTTGTATTTGATGATATTATAAATATTACTATTTATTTCCAACCTCCATTTGGGTTATTGGTCATGCAGTAACATTTTTGTTTAAAACACACACACACACACACACACACACACACACACACATATATATATATATATATATATATATATGTGTGTGTGTGTTTACTTGAACAAAATTGATAAGGTACTTGAGATTTTTATTATGTTTTTCTTGTATATATACATGTATTAGTTTGTTCCAGCAAAATTTTTAACAGTTTTTACATTCATTAAAATAAAACACTTGCAAGTATATAAGAGAAAATTAATAACAAATCTAAAGAAAATACTTTGTCAAATGTGTTCAATATAACATCTATTAAAGAGTGATTGCTGCCCAATTATAATGAAATAATGGTGTAATGAAAGCTTTAAAACTAATCCATGGTCCTGGAAATCAGACTAAAGAATATTTGTGTGAAGTTTGGTGAGAATCGGATAAAAATTGTGGATTTGTATAAAGGACATACAGACAGATAAACAGACACGCACACAAACATCTTCCCTTTTATATATATATATATATATATATATATATCAATTTTTTGCACTATTGTAAGAACTACAACCTTGAAACTTCTGAATATCGTTTCTTATGTCCTTGTCTATGAGTGTATCAAATTTGATTAAAATCGGACCACTCCTTCCATAACCTGATTTTTTTTATTATCGATTTTTCATATTTATCGGGGGTACTCTGACACAAAACCTAGCTAAGAACACTTGCAGACACTTATAGTACAACTGTGTAAATTTTCAAGAAAATTGGTTCAGTGGTTTCAGAGTCTATAGGTAATGGATACACACACACACACACACACAAAGTTCCATTTATAAATTAAGTTTATAAATAATTTATATATATATATATATATATATATATATATATATATATATATACCCTTGTGCAAATTAATTGAAACAAAATGAATAATGCCTTTTTAGGATATTTTACACTTTGATTGATTGTGTCTACATTGTTTCTTGGTGTTGTTTTACTCTTCCAACCATGTTTTCCTTTTCATTTTGGCCTGATGGATCCAGTTTGTTTCTTTGCCTTGATGACACGACTGACAGTTGAAAGGCTGACATCAATAATATCTGACATCAACAATATCTGTGATCTCTCTGTAAGGCTTGCCAGTGTGTTCATGCAGTGTTACAAATTTTGTATGATTCCTTGGCGTAAGGTCCATCACAGACAATGGCCATAGGACAAATAATCAACAGTTGTGACAAATAGCATCTGGGTGTGATAAAAATCTGATGTAATCATGGATGATGTAATTTATAGGGCCAAACAAATTTCATCATATGCAATGAAAATTGATTCCTATTACTGTACACCACTGCAAATGATCTAATCTGAGGGAAAAATAGAAATCAATTACACCCTGTCACTTCAGTAGGTCCAAAACTGACTGTATGAAGAAATAAATAAAATTAAAGCAGTTGTGTCAATTAATTTGCATGAGGGAATAAATAAATATACATATTATCCTACATCGGTGGCACAACTCAGAGTTTCATGCACTATGCAATCATCAGGTGCATATTACAAACTTTTGACCATTCTGAGGTGTTAATTCAAATTTACACAAATATTTATTTGGGGTATGTGTGGTCGAATGGAAGAGTAATCCAAATGATCTACTTTCATTAGATCACCAAGTTTAAATTGTCTAGATTGACTGACATAATACATTCGGGGAGATCACATTTTAAATGTTGACTTACCTATCAACAAATATTAGGCATGTGTGCCCTTTTCCTCTCATGCACACACACACATTATATATATATATATATATATATATATATATATATATACACACAAATTTGTAACTATGAAGTGATGGCGAAAAGTTCTCAACCCAACCTACTTCTCAAAATCTTACCAAATAACAAAGTATCAGATTACTTTATTTTTGGAAAAGGGTTTTTCATAGGGCTGAAAACTTTTCAGCATCTCTGCTCCTACATGCATATATATATATATAAGCATTTACGCTCTCACTCCCTGATTGAACACTTTGGAAGAATGGTAGACTTTGAAAAAACAGTACCTACTCTTTAGCATCTATGCATCGTTCATTTAGTAATTTAGTAATGAATTAGAACACTCTTAGCTACTGGCATATGTTCACACAGTATATCGCACACTAAAAGTTTGCCTCCTTCTACCGAGGGCCCATAGCTCAGAGTTAGAAATGCTGACTGACACCAATTCGGTTGGGTTTCAATCTTGGGTAAAAGCAATTGGATGTCTAACCAAACTGATGAGCTGTGATACAGCGAAACAGATCTGTCTGCAGATGACTTTATATATATATATATCAATTCACCCCAAGCAAGGTGACAATGCCACTAAGACAAAAGGAGCTATTGGGAGTGAAAGTGAAAAACTGGAAACTGAATCTTAAACAGGAAACATGGGTAACCCTCTATTCCTGTTCAAAAGACTGGGGAGGGTGTGAACTGGGTCATCGGTGAACCTATTTACTCCTATGGTTGGGTTCAAAGCTAACTGGTGGTAATATTAACATATAAATAATGTATGTGACTTGGTTTTGAATCTCTCCATAGTCAATTTGTCAAGAAGGTAATTTCTTGAGATCATACTGAATAGACAATCCAAGCATGCAGAATTGTTGGGAAGTTCCTGCAAGCCCTATCATAGGTTGAGCCAAGCCTTGTGAGTTAAATTAGTACACAAAACTATTCCAAAGATATTGATGATTACACTAATATGAGGTCAAAAGCCATTGCAACTGAGTGTTTGCGCATACTGACCTTATTCAACTACTGAACATAAATTCTGTAGAAACTGTAGCTAAGTTCTGCTCAGCATAGTTGCAGTATAAACCACAAATTTTTTTTTGTGGGTTTTGAAGAAACACAATTGTGCCTGAGAAATCTTTTGCAATAGAGTTTAACTAGCTATTCCAGCAGACTCTATAGTCTTCCAAGACTGGCAGATGTCTACATACAAATGGTTGGTATAATAGAAATTAAGGTAAAATATACAAGTCTAAATATAGGATTTTTGAATAACATATTTGGTAAATTTGTAAAGACAAAATAACTGTTTGCTTTTCTTTTGGAGAGAGAGGTTGCAAATCTTTCTTTTCTGAATTTGCTTGATGACTTATCTTAAAGTGAACTTCATCCACTTACTTTCTCCATGAATTTATTTGCTTAAGATTTTGTTTAATATATTCCTTTTCTTTATTGCATTCAGTAAAATGAGAAAGTGTAAGAGATAAACTCTAAATGCTGATTCTTGTAAGTTCTACTGTTGAATGTTTAGGTGTGTATGAAATCTTTGTTCGGAGAAAGAAAGTAAAAAAAAAATATTCCAGTTTTCTTTCTTTTGGTTCTTTCTCTTTAACTTAATGCTTCTCACCTTTCCTCTCTTTCTCTCTTGAGCTGGACACAAAGAGTGGCCTATCTTCTGGCTATTTGCTCACAGCTAACCCTACCTGAGTACTCAAGATAAGTTTGGATTTCCAGTACAATACTTCTTCCATAAGAGAAGTAACAAAAAACAAACAAAAACCAAAAACAAATTTGTTCCATTAATTGCAGTCAGAGAACAAAGGGCAAGAAAATTGTTGTTTATGTTGGCTTTCCCTTTTCATTGAGTCTTTTAGCTTTTATTTAATTTAATTCTTTTTTTTTTTCTTTTTTTGGTATGCGAAGAGAAGGAAAAAGAAGAGTAAATGCTAAGCTACATGGGTAAGGGATTTTCATGAATCAGTTGATCTCTCTCTTTCTTTTCTGACTATCATCTTTTCTCCCTTCTTGTTTTGTGTACAAATGGCGTTAGTGTTAATGCTACACAAACACTAAATCAGGAAAAAGTACTCACAAATAAGATCTGCATTTTCTTTTTGTGCTTTCTTTTCTCTTTTTCAATAATGCAAGCATACTTTCACATAATTGACTCATAAAGGAAAGAACTAGAAAGCCAATATGGCGAAGAAAACAGAACAGCTATGCACATATTTAACAAGCAGGTAAAAAGATAATTCCAATTTCGTCTCTACCTTATGAAAGAATTTCAACACTGACGAAGAAAAAATGCTTAATGCTTGTCAACCCATTATTTTATAGTACTTGTTTATATGAGGAAATGTTTCAAGTGAACTTCTAAAATTCTTTTCTTTTCTTCTAGTTTTAACTGAAAAGCATTGTAACACTTTAATATTTACTACTATATATATGTATGTAGTGGTGCAGTGGATATCGACTCGGAATGACAAATCGGGATACCGTGTTCGAATTCCAGTTGAATTCCTTGCATTCACTTATGCACAAATACCCTTGAGAAAGATATTAATCCGTCTTTTCCCTCTAGTTATTGGTTATATGTTAGGACAGATTGGGTTCTATAGCCTTGGCTGGCAACCAGTCTACCGCAGAAAGCAATGGCAACTTACTGCGAAATAATCTTCTGTCCAGTCAGTCATGACTCATTCAAGACATGATCACCCAAAGCATGTATCACGTATCACACTTAACTGACTGACTGACTATACTCATGTATAAGCCAACTTCATGCATTGTGTGACCCCTGAATGATTTTTGCAAAAAAACTATTTTTTCCCATTTACTCCACTTATGAGCAATGCTGTAGACATACTGGAGGCAAATATTGCAGTACTGGGTGTCACCTTGGATATATTTGAACACAGAAAATAAATATAACCCTTTAATAATGACTACTGTATTTACTAGTGTATAAGCTAACTTCATATATTGTGCAACCCCTGAATGTTTTTGTTTTATATAGTTTGTGTATTATGTTCCCACAACTTCTAAGCAATAAGCCTAATGTAGTCAAATATTGCAGTACAGGGCGTCTTCCTGGACATATCTGGATATGGAAAATAAATGTAACACTTTAATATTGACTACCATGTATCAGTCAGTTAAGTGCCACATGTGATACATTCTTGGGCATTCATGTCTCTTTCTATGATTGACTAAACAGAAGATTTTCCATGACTGACTAAACAGAAGATTTTCTCGCAGTAGGTTACCATTCCTTTCTGCAGTAGACTGGTTGCCAACCAAGGCTATATAACCCAATCTGTGCTTTTATTTAACACAGAGCTGGTGGGAGAAGAGATGGATTCATATCTTTTTCCAAGGGTATTTTTGTGTAAATGAATACAATGAATTCAATTGTCATTTGAACTCGACTCTCCAATTTCTCATTCAGAGTTAATATACTCGTATACAAACCGACTTCATATATAATACAACTCCTGTATGTTTTAGTCAAATTTTGAAGTACTATGCAATATTTTGGGCATATTTGGGGATAGAAAATAAATGGTCTTCATTCTTTTTTGTATAAATCTACCCCAAAATGGCGGGAAAAATCACTGACCATAAATTATCTGATATGAAGATTTAGATCATGCACTTCTGTTTACATTTATGTGTGATTTTTAAAATTAAAAAAATAAATTACACATGTATAGTGCAACCCCTATTTTTTGTGTAAAATATGATCCTAAAAACTTGCCTTATACTTGAGTATATATGACAAATGCTTTTGTTAAGAAAGAAATGTAATGTTTATTTTAAATAATTAAACCTAATAAATTATATTTTATTTTTTCTTGTGCATATTTTGTTGAAGTCACTGTCAAGAGTTTTTGCAAGTATATATATATAAAAGTAAGGATGGACAAATTATTGTAACTTTTATATGGATTATATTGCTGCTTATATTGTGACTGCAGTTGATATTGAATTATAACTAAAAATTGCCAGTTTAAAAATCAGTTTTCATGTGCTTCTTCACCCAATGTTTCTCTTTGTGGCATATATTTAAAAAGTTTAGTTTTCTCATATTTTAACCAATAGTTTTAATATTCTGCATCTTTTCTCTGTTTAAATTTGCAACATGAGCTTCTTCAAATATTTTCTGCTAGTCTATCTACGTTTCTTGCTTATAACTCTTTTAATTTTTTTAAGTCTCTTTTTGTGATATTTGTAAGACCTTTTCTTTTTCTCCTTCTTATATTGCTATTGTTTTCAATTTGTATTTTGAATGTTCAATGATTTCTATTCAGCTTTCCTCCAATTTCAAACATTTTTCAATAACTTAATAATGTCTTGTTTCATTTAAGTTACAGATATGCTAGTGGTGATAGATAATGGCTCAGGATGAGAAATTAGAGAACCAAGTTCAAATTCCAGCCTTTTACATTTACTTATGCATTCACATAATGCAGAAAGTTTGGGAAGTTATGAATTCACTTGTCAGCTATGGGTTATAAAGTAAAATTCATATCTGGAAAAATCAAAGTTGTTCTCAAAAATTTGAATGCAATATTTACTTGTAAAAAAAAATTTACTTGTAAAAAAAAAAAGACAAGAAAATTATTATTCTTAAAATTAAAAATGTTTCAGCTTTAAATATTTTCAGCTTTAAATAACCCACAAAGTGTTAAGTCATAAAAAATTCAAATCATTCAATCAATCAATATTTTTAGGTTACTTCTTTATGTCAGGCCTTGAAATTTTTATGTATATGAAATTAAAACATTAATTATCAATAGCTATATTATTATTTATATAGTTGAAATTATTATATATATATATATAATAATTAATATAATAATATGAAATTATATATATTGTTGAAAGGTACGGTCCATGAGAAGATGTGAAATCAAGCTCTCCTATCATACTAAAGATAAGATTTTGTTCTTGAAATATTAATAAATAATAAATAGGTAATACCCAACACCTTATTTACCTTCCTTTATTTAACTAAATGCATTGTGATAGCCTTCAAAGCCTACCCATATACCTAATATACACAAAGCTTCAAGCAAACTACAAAACTCTTTTATTATATATATTCATTTACAATATGATGAACAACCTTTTGAGTTAAATAATTAAATTTCAGAGCACCAAATAAATTATTGGAAATATTTCTAATAAAACTTGATATTATAAATTGAAATACATATACAATGTTTATCATGTCAATATATCTTGAAAATATTTGGCAATGTTAGTTAGTACAAATTTTATTGTGAATCAGTCAGTTAAGCGCCATATGTGATACACGCTTGGGCGATCATGTCTTGAAAGAGACATGACTGACTGGGCAGAAGATTATCCCGCAGTAGGTTGCCATTGCTTTCTGCGGTAGACTGGTTGCCGACCAAGGCTATAGAACCCAATCTATCCTGCTATTTAACCCATAACTGGAAGGAAGAGATGGATTAATACCTTTCCCAAGGGTATTTGCGCATAAGTGAATACAATGGATTCAACTGGAATTCGAACTCGGCTCCCCGGCTTCTCGTTCCGAGCCGATATCCACTGGACCACAACGCACATACATTAGCTTAAATAAGAAAATCTGATAAACAAATATCAGTTTATTTTGAAATATGTTAAATTGAAAGTTATTATCAGGGAACTTTTTAAAAATATTTATCCCCCTCCCTTTTTTTTTCTATAATAGCCATCAAGTTTTTATGATGTTAAAAACATTTAAAAATGAATTTTGTCTCACATTAGCTTTTCCTCTCCAAGAATTAAGAAATACGTCATTTCTATCTTGGATCAAATTAGTCCCTTTTCTCCATTTAACATGTAATTTTATTTTATCCTAGAAGGATAAAATGTTATATCAATTCAAAAGAAATTAGAATACAATGTTTTGCAATAGTATAAGGTGGTGCTGAAAAGTTCTTAACCCAACCATGAAACACATCCTAAAAACAAAATTTGTTTGGTCATTTGGTTAGATTTTGGGTAGAGAGACAGGTCAATAATTTTTCAATCCCTACTTCATTGTGATAAACACTTAAAAGTAAAGCTAAATAATTTTTCATGATGTAATGAAAATTATGAAATAATTAAAAAAAATGTTTTTTTTGCTTTTTTTCTAATAAGCAAGCTGATTGATTGGATATATGGTTAGTGAAATGGTTATCAATACTGAAAAAAAAAATTAGCAAGCTGAGGTTAAATCCTAGCCAAGTTTTTTGTGCTCACTTTTGTACTTATGTCATTCAAAAAGGCATGAATTCATGTCTTCTCTCTCTGGCTATAGGTTAACCCTCTTGATACTACTGGTTATAAAATATGGTTTTGAAAATCTACCATTTTGTTAAAGTTGTTGATTTCAAAAACTTCTAATTGATCATGAGCCAGGTACTAATGCTGTGCATTGAAATTATATGCTAGGCACATTCAGGCACTCCCAGACTGTAAGTGGGTAAAATTTGTTAATACATTTGGGGATTTCATTGTTTAAAGAGTTAAACATTAGAGTGGACTTGTCTCTTTAGCCTTGGATGGCAGTTAGTGTAAGAGGACTACTTTGAATTACAAACCATGGAGAAGGCAATGGGAAAAAAATTCACTGAATTTCTGAAGAAATCATGACAATAAATAAGAAAGAAGAGAAATCTGAAGAGATACTATTTTTTTTTAAATGACTAATTGTTGAGATTAATTAAAGATGAAATAATTCCTATGATATTAGTTAACCTATCAAATAACGAAGTCATAGATTTTTTAACATTATATTTTTGGAATCATCTATTTGAGAATTATTAGATAGGTGAATGTTTTGTTGTAACCCTAAAAGTTTACTGCATGAGTGATCACCAAAACAGAAGTTGTGAATAAAAGTATATCAATAAATACTCTCATGCTGCATGAAGTAGATACCCTACTAGTGAAGTGCTAGTCAGTATAATCACTCTACTCTCTCCTTTCCTCCAATAATGTCCACATATTTAAGAGGATAGAAACATACCATTACTGTATATAGGTAGGTATACAACAGATTTGAAACAAATTGTCAAGTTTTTTAGAAAATACTGAGAAGATGTGCAGATGGTCTAATGGATATCAGCACGGGAATTGAAATCAGCAAACTGAGTTCAAATACCAGCCTAGTGTATTATATTTACTTTCTCATTAATGCCCAGCATGGACCAGTTTCTTCTTTCTCGCACTATTGATTAAATAACAGGGTAGACTGGGCTCTCTAGCTTTGGGTGTTAGCCATTTTAAGAAATGGAAACTCTGAATCCAAACTGTGAAGAATATAATGAGAGAAATTTCTTCATTGTCTTTACCAAAAAAGCATGACAAATCTCATATAATAAAGAATTGGAATCTGCAAAGCTTTACCTTAATCTACATCTTTAAAGAACATGCTTCAGTATTTGTCTATACGTATGAGATGAGGTAGTATTTACACTATTTACATTGTTTAGACTATTGTTCCCATCTTCATTGCCATGTTTACAGTGTTTCGGTTATTGTACTCTTTGGCCTTCTTCAGGTGCTAAGAATTTCAAAGCAAACCTTTTATTTTTATCACTGGGGGTATATCATTCTCATTCCATGTGCAATGCCAAATCAGTAGTTATGTAGTAATAAATTATTTGTTCACCACTGCTGTAGCCTGGTATTGAACTCACAACTCTGATGTGTTATTTATAATAAATGCAATGTTTAGCAAGTTCTGCAAATAAGTACTTTCTTTATTCAATTCAGTTTTTCAGATTAATTTCTTTTTTTAAGATTCTATTTTAATTAGTATATTTTCCCTCCTGATTTAGTTTGTATCATCCAGTGGTCATTAGAAGACATATTGCTTTTTTCCCCCTTCTAAAAACTTTTCTGCTTTCTGTTAAAACTGAATTTTATATTAAGGAGATTGTTTTTTAAAGTAACTTTCTGAAACCAATAAACACACCTAAGAATAGTGGAAGAACATACCAACCAAAATAAATACACTCAGAAATAAGAATACTGAATAATCAATCAGAAAAATATGTAAAATAAAATTTTAAAGATTTTCTATTTATTTTATTATTTAATTTTGCTTTGTTTCTTTTTATTTTTTTTTAAGTTAATTTTTTAATACAATGAATTCAACTGTCATTTGAACTTGACTCTCCAATTTCTCATTCCGAGCTAATATACTCGTATACAAACTGACTTCAACTCCTGAATGTTTTAGTCAAATTTTAACGTGTACAAGAATTACAGTTTTCAGGATCCTTAATTATTGTGTCTAAAAAATTCATTTGGAAAATCTCCAGGAATATTTCTGCTTTTTTATCTTTCCATACATAAATTTCGGTGAATATAGCTGTTATTTGATTTGAATGAATTTCTTAAGATCTGAAAATTACAACTACAAAGATTAAAATAAAACATAAATTTGCCAAGCTCTTAGTTTTTTGTTACTGTGCTTGGCAGGATTGGTGCTACTGTTTTTATCTTGTGTGCTCTCTCTAATCTTCAAAAAGCAGTTTAATACATTGATTGTCAAGATTATCTCAGCCCACGAAGATGATACAAAGTTTGTTTTTAAACTGCTAACTTGCCAAAACAAAAAATGTACAGTTAAAAAAAAAATACAAACTGGAAAAAAGAAAGACTGACAGAAATCCATGTCTGGTTGAATTTTCTTCAATGGTCTTGATCCATATTTATTTTTTCTTCAGAAATAAAGAAAAGAAAAACATTCTTTAACTGCAATGAAACTAGAACTAGATTGTTATGATCGCTTCAATGATTTGGATGATAGCTTGTGATTTTTTAAATCTACCTTTTCATCTTTGTATTCATTTAAATGATGATTAGCAAGGGAAAACTATTCAGTTGGAATAATATAAGTCCGGAAGTTGGCTGTTCACTTTTTTAAATTTATTAACAGTAGCTGTAGTTGTATTTTATGGTGGGTGGTGGTGGTATCTTTCTTTGAGCCGTATCAGGAAGTTAAGAATTAGGGTTGATAAGCAGTTTGTTTTTACAAGCTAATTCAGTCCACATTCCGTTCTTATAGACAGATCAGTTCTTAATCTGTTGAAGAAGGAAAAAAATTAAATAAATATAAATTCTATAAAAAGAAAAAAAATTCTTTTACTATTGTAATAGAAGACATCATATTGGTCATTGTAAATAAGCTTTGACATATGCTAGAAGATTATGCAAATTACGAGATAACAAACCAGATGAATACTATGAATGTAATGAACCTTACGCAGACTATGCAGTAAAACCATGGCTCTTATCCACTGACCGTGGAAACAATGCCCCTAATGTGATGTGGCTGTTATCTGGAGACTAGCTATCACACCGTTTGCTAATACGCAGTAGAGTGGATGGAAGATTACTCTGCACATCGACTTCTCTCCTATCATTGTCGATTAATCTGTTCAAAGCTTTCAATACGTTGTCGTGTTTTCCATTGCTTGCAGCAAAAGCAACACTTCTAAAAGTTGTTAATGTTGAACACAAAATTTATGCATGCAAGCATATACACATTGTCTTTTGGTTTTTTCTTTCCCCACAAATGCAACCGATTACAAAACAAACGAAACACAAAGTACTGAAAAGAAAGATGGAAAGATACAAAATAAAAATTTATAAAAAGTAAAAACGAAAAAAAATGGAGAAAAAAGTCTTTTTATTTGACACTGATATTCAGAGAACTTAAAATTACTTGGTTACTTATTTTAGTGCGTCATTTTACTTATAATTTTTACTGCATGTGGTGCAAACATAGTAATAATAAAAAAAAAACCCTGCAAGACAATTATGGCCCTCTACAGAATTACTATAACACCTTGTTGCTTTCTCCATGGTTTAGAATTCAAAGTAAAAATACATCTGTCAGACTAGTTGTCAACCAATGTTAGAGAACTCAGTATTTATGCAAGCCTCTCTACAATGGCGGGATGTCACACAAGGCCAATTTTTATGTGGGGCATTCCGAGTGCGTATGCTCAGGCAAAATTTCCCCATATACTCTGCATAAGTGGGGTTGGGCTCTTGTCTGTTTTTTCCCAGATGAGACTCTGCCCATCATCATAGCTTTGTCTGGGTTCCTCTCTGCCTGAATGTAGAAATTCAAGAAAAACAAAGTTAGAGATCTCAGTATGATGTTTAACCCGGTAAGGTTAGAAAAGTTGGATTCCTGCCTTTCTCAAGGTATGAATCCAACAGAATAGGCTGAAATTTGAACTCAGCTTGCTGATTTCATTTCTCATGTTGATAATCATTATGCTACTCAGCTGTTCTGTTTCGATATCCACTTCACCACAATGCACTGATGTGTGTTGTGGTACAATGAATACCTGATTGGAACGAGAAATCAGAGAGCAGAGTTTGAATTCCATTTGAATTAGTTGCATTCACTTACATGCAAATACCCTTGGGAAAGGTATAAATCCATCATTTTTCCCCAGCTATGGGTTAAATAGCAGAACAGACTAGGATCTATAGCCTTGGTTGCTAACCAGTCTACCAGAGAAAGTAATGGCAACTTACTGTGGGAAAATTTTCTGCCCAGTCAGTCTTTCAGGACCTGATTGCCCAAGCGTGTATCACATATGGCACTTAACTGACTGACTATGCATCACCACTTTACTAGACATATCTTTTTTTTTTTTCAGTTTGCACAACGCCTTATTTAATAATTGTTAAAAACAATTGCAAGAAACCAATGTAAAGTCTGAGATTAGATCTGGCTGCTTCAAAGAGGGTAAAGATGCAGGTTTATGTATGGGGTAAGCATTTATGAGAATGAAATTAACATTGCAATTTCTTTGTCCTAATCAAGCAAAATAATTGTAATACACTTGATTGATCAGTGACAGCCAATTGATACAATTTATTTATGAAGTTAAGCAAAAATTGAGCAAACACTATTCCATAAGTATCAGGTACCTAATAGAGATCGAACACAGTTGTAATGATTTCCAGGAACATATTTCGCTGATTTCGCTGAAGTAAAATCAGAAAGTATTATAAACACAATTAAGTGAACTTTCTTTTAGTAACTTTTTTTATGTTTGATTTTGATACAGAATTTCTCACAATAGTTTTTTAGTTGTACACAAATACGGTAATGTTGATTTTGCTGTTATGTGCAGAAAAAAAAAAGATTCTACAAAAGTTCAACATACTGTTTCATGAATGAGCTTTAAGCACTTACTGTAACAAGATTCACAACCAATCAGAAGAGACAAAACAACAAAACGCATACAGTACACCTCTTCAAAACTCTCATGTTCTCATCTAAAATTCGCTATAGCAAACAAGATAGAAAAATGAACAAACGTTTAAAATAACTGTCTTCAATTTTTAAGTATTGCTGCTTTCGCCCACCTACCCACAAAAAATAAAATAAATGAAAAATAAAAATAAACATTTATTTTCAATCACAAACAACTATGGATTTTATTTATTTAAATGTTTTATTTACACTGACAACTTAACTATTTAAATTCTTACTTTAATAAATGTCATTTGTTTTAAAACAAGTTTGAGTAACTGCTATTTTTATTTTTTTGTTGCCAAGTAATCAAAACCGGTGAGTTTGTCAACAAAGCAATTTTAGATTAAAGGAATTTTTTATGATTGTTAACTGAATGGAATGAGGCATGAGTGATTACAAAATACATGTCATTTACTGCTCGCCGTTTTTCTTTTTCATTTTGTTTTGAAATTTACTAAAAATGTCAAGATTACCCAATACTTATAATGTGAGACAAAAGTTACTTGAAGAAAAAGTATCAAAAAAAAAAATAAATAATCAGTTCAATCTTAATGACTAGTGATAAAGCAAAAAAAACAAAACAAAATTAATGCAAAAATAATAGGAATTTAATTTGTTAAGATGATAGTGAAGAGGTAAAAATCCAGATCCGGATATCCCATGACTCATTGGAGGTCACCACATGTTCTTCAGCCACAGTAGAAGTGGTGTTTCTTTGGGCATGACAGCCTGATGGATCCCAACCCTCTCCAGGCTGGTTTGAATTCAGAGTTTTCTTTCTCCTAGACCGGATGCTAGCCAAGGCTATACAACTCAGTCTCACCTGCTATTTTATTCATAGCTTAGGAGAGAAGAGATGAATTCATACCTTTCCCAATTTGGCTGGAATTTGAACTCGGTTCTTCAATTCCTCAATTCAAGCCACTAGCCATGACTCCATGGTAAAAATACTTCTTGGTAAATCAATATTCAACAAACAAACCAGAAGTGGAACTGATTTTTTTCCAACCACACTTCAAGTCTAGTGTTGGATTTACCTATAGGGTTAGCAGGCTGAATCCTAGGGCCTCAAAACTAGGAGGCCTCAAGCCAAGGTATATAATATTTTTTGACACTGTAGTCATAAGCATTTTTTTTACATGCTGTCCTAAGATATTATTGACTCTTGATAAACCTTCAGTAATTTTAAACACCTATCACCATAGTCAGCTTTACTTAAATTGTTTTATTTAATACTTTTCCATTTTCATCTACTTGTGAGAATAGGGCATTTAGAGGACTCTCACGAGTGGAATAACCTAGAGCCTCTTTTCATCTAAATCCAGCCCTGATTAAATCCTAATTACTTGAAAAACTTTGTTCGTCATAAAAAACAATGTACTGATTCATATCCATTATTGTGTGAATGAATGTTCAAATCTCCACTAATTTACTTTTGCTGTTACAACGTATCAGTTGATCCATTCTTCAATCCTCGTATAAGTGTCAGTCAGTCAGTCAGTCAGTCAGTATCATACATTATATATATTTGGGTGTAATTTCTAAAAACAGACATGACTAACTGGACAGAATATTTTCCTGTAGTTGGCTGCCATTACTTTCTGCAGTAGACCAATTGCCAACCAAGGATATAGAACCCAATCTGTCCTGCTCTTAAACCCATCAGTCAGTTAAGTGCCATACATGATACATGCTTTGGGTGATCATGTCTTGAAAGAGACATGACTGACTGGGCAGAAGATTATCTTGCCATTGCTTTCTGCAGTAAACTGGTTGCCAGCCAAGGCTATAGAACCCAATCTGTCCTATGATTTAACCCATAACTGGAGGGAAGAGATAGATTAATACCTTTTCCAAGGGTATTTGTTATAAGTGAATGCAAGGGATTTAACTGGAATTTCAACTTGGCACCCCGATTTGTCATTCCTAGACAATATCCACTGCACTACAACACACACTCATAGATGGATTAATATCATTCCCAAGGGTATTTGTGCGTAAGTGAATGAAACAAATTTGACTGAAATTCAAACTCAACTCTCTGATTTCCCGTTCTGAGCTAATATCCATTACACCAGAGTCCATGGAAAAAGGAAACCTTAATAAAGGCCAAACCAATGCTTTGATCCAACTAGAAGAATTTAATCTACTAAGCTATTTACAATAGCTTAATAGATTAAAGCGTTGTTTTGTGAATTTGGTGACATGGTCAAGTTATACACAGCCAGACTCAGAAATTGAACTCTGAAGAGTTCAATCTCTGAGTCTGGCTGTGTATAACTTGAACTCAGTAGAAACAGGCAATATTAAAGCAGTACTAAAATAAGACTAGATATCCCTGAAACAAGAACAGTCTACGCCTGTAGATTAAATAAAAGGTTCAGTCCAGAATTCCGTATATCCCCAATCATCATACACCTGGTGAAGGCCAGAGGGCACAACGACCGAAACAATGTGACAGCAACACAAAGATGAGGATAATAGTTTGAATATAATTTTGAAATGGTTCAAAATGTTATAATTATTTGCAGTTCATATTCATTGGAATTTACCATACTAACTACTGTGGCAGGAGAGGAGTCAGGTCTTCAAAATCTGAGAAACAATATGGCCAGACTTAGTGATATCAACAATTGGCAAAAAACATATTTTTTAAAGTGAGCAGGAAGTTGGATTAAAACACTAAAAGAGTGTGAACACAATAATATACTATCCTCTTAGCTATTTCTAAATTGTCATATTGAAGTTGTTTGTAAATTTGTGTTTTGTTTTTGGCTTAGGACGTGTGTGTGTGTGTGTGTGTGTGTGTGTGTGTGTGTGTGTGTGTGTGTGAGAGGTTAGCCAGTGGCTGAAAGTTTATAGTAAAAAGAAACAAATTCTGCTTATCAGTAACTGGCTACAGTAACATGAGGAATTCATCTGAATGGATGCCACAATCAGGAAAAATAGGCTTGATGACAGGAAATATACAAGAATTATGATTTATATTAAGTAGGAAAACTGAAGAAGGCCCTGAGGCCCAAGAAGAGAAAGGGAGGGGATTGGGTGGTAAGCAAAGAGAAAAAGGAAATGCTAAATGGGGAGAAGTGGGTGCCATAAGAGGAACAGAAAGAGGGAGTAGATTGTATAGTTATTTTTGAGCAATGGTGATGATGGTACCACCACCACCATCACCAATAATAATAAATAAATAAATATAATAATGATAATCTTCTTCTTCCTTTTCATATCCCCAAACCCAACACCCAAACAAGTGTATAATTCTTTAAATCATTGCTGCTTCTCTGGCCCTGTCTGTTTTTACCCAAATCCTCTCTCTCTCTTTTTCTCTATTTCATTTTCTGTCTTCTTCTGAGACCCTGTCTTTGCACTTTGTGCTCCTCCACCCCTGAAAGTGCTAAAACCAGGAAATCACACTAAGCCAGCTGAACAGCAATGGCACAAGTTCACCAGAAGACTCTACAGAGAAGAGAGAGAGAGAGAGAGAGAGAGAACACTATTCAAATCAGAGTTCAGTGATTAGCCTGTATTCACCAACCCCCAGACCTTCCATTTTCTCACCCACCTGCCAGAACCCTGTTGGCTGTTGGGTAGGGGCTATTATAAATCCTGCACAATGATTCTTGGGACCAAAGAAGCTTAGGCACACAAAGAGGGAGGAGGGGAATAAAGTGCCCTATTCTGTTTCAGGAAATGGACTACCTTTTTGTATTCTTAATACCTCATATATATATATATATATATATATATATATATATATATATATATATATATATAATATAATATATGTGTACCCCATTCTGGAATAAAAATAATGAATTGGACACTTGACTAACTTTAAAAACTTTCCTATTATCAAAATATTAATATAATTTTGAATGTTTAAAATATCATTTTTCTTTCCTTTTATTATTTTCTTCATTTTTCTATGATAGAAATGATTATATAAAAGAAATGATTATATAAAAGAAGAATCATAAATATATTTCATAATTAAAAAAGAAATAAAGAACTGATAGACACAACAAACTTAAGATGCAATATTTTGAAAAAAAAATAGATGCAACGCTCACTGAAGTGCAAAGATGCAACTCTAGAAAACAACTAAAGAACTACATAGATACAATTTGAACAACTTCAAAAAAACTTTTTGGTACTAGCTTATGAAAGCCAAAAGCACTAGAACCTTGTTTGATTGTGAAGCTCTTTTTAGCTGAGTGATCAAACATGGGATGTGCGTTGTGGTACAGTGGATATCAGCTCGGAACGAGAAACCGGGGAACCGAGTTCGAATTCCAGCTGAATCCACTGTATTCACATACGCGCAAATACCCTTGGGAAAGGTATTAATCCGTCTCTTCCTTCCAGTTATGGGTTAAATAGCAGGACAGATTGGGTTCTATAGCCTTGGTCGGCAACCAGTCTACCGCAGAAAGCAATGGCAACCTACTGCGGGATAATCTTCTGCCCAGTCAGTCATGTCTCTTTCGAGACATGATCGCCCAAGCGTGTATCACGTATGGCACCTAAACTGACTGATCAAACATGCTGAATCAAATGTGGGTTTCATCAGCAAAGGAGGATACAAGTTCAAATACTGCCAAAGGGCACATTGTCTTTAATAATATTTACCTGGGGTACACAGACCAGTTGATGAAATAAATACTTTTTAAAATAAATAGAGCATATACACAAATATAGGATATCAAATTAAAATAAGGTTTGAAGCTATATGTATATGTAAATAACTAACCTAGGGAGACAATGAACCTACCAACAAATTGGATCTTCAGGGAAAGTTGGCACTTTCTTTAGGGAAAGCCAACTTTCCCTGAAGGTTCAATTTGGTGAAACCTTGGTAGGTTCGTTGGCTCCCTAGGTTAGTTATTTACTATGTTTGCTTCACTTGCATATTGAGCACTTTTTGTTTAGGTTACTCGTCTTGGGTTTTTTTCTTTGGGCTGCGTACTTTGACTGATGTTCAAGTGCTTAACTCGTTCTTTTTTTATCACCATTTTTTTTCCTTCCGCGTATGTGCTCGGAGGGTTTTTCGAAACGAGTATAACAATAAGTTTACATTTATATATATATATATATATATATGTCTATATAATGTTACACTATTTACATTATTTGGATTATTCTTCTCATCTTTGTTGTCATTTTTACAGCGTTTTGGCTGTTGTATATTCTGGCATTCTTCAGGTGCTAAGAATTTTAAACCAAATCCTTTATTATGATCACTGGGGTATATTATTCTCCTTCCTTGTGCAAAGCCTCTTCTGGTGGTCATGAGTTATCTCCCTTTAATCTAACTCGCCAAGTTATTTGTTCACCACTGCTGTAGTCTGGTATTGAACTCACAATTCTTTGGGTCAAGTAACTGGAACTAAACAACATCTATATCCACTGGGCTATGTGTTCTTGAGGACACCAAATGACAATAAAGATGAGGACAATAGTTTATATAATGTAAATAGTGTAAATACTACCTCATCTCAGAAGTATAGAAAAATATATATAATGTGTCTGTGTTTAAAATAGGATATATAAAACGTCACAGTTTTTTAGAAATTTGACAAATGGGAAACATTTAATTGAAAATAGATTTGATTACGTGTTTCACCATTCTTGGCAACATCAGATCCAAAAAACAAAAGAAATGTGTGTATATATATTTGTGTGTATGCTTAAATAATGAATCATATATATATATATATATATATATATTACAACAATAGCTGAAAAACACATTGAACAAATTATATTTTAGTATATAAAAATTGATCTGAAATGTTAAAAAAAGAAACCTTTAACAAATAACTTGTATACAGATTGATATTGCAAATCATGAAGGTATGTAGTAAAATGAATGAAAACGAAATAGTCAAATGAGCATATTTTTGATCATTTAACAGTAATTTCCTTGGTAAATTATTGTGCTCTCTCATCATGAAATGTCTTGTTACTAGTTTGCAATAATAGTTGAAAGAGAAAAGAAATGAGTAATCATTAAATAAATCACTCCTTCATCACTACTATAGATGCCCAGGTAAAATGGTAGCCTTCACATTCATTTATTCCAGAAGTCGGAAACCTTTTACTAACTTTGTGCTGACTTAGGGTTTTAACATCATTCAGTATGACAACAACATGCGTATTTTTATACAAGTCAAGGTCAACATACCTCTTCTGCAAAAATATTTATATATTAATAGATGCAATAATATATAAACCATATTAATAGAAATAAACTGTTTTTAAAAGTATTTTTAAAAGTTTTTATTATTAATGGCAGCCTTGCCCTTGCATGGTTTAAACTAATTACTCAGTATTGGCAACATACTTTGTTATTTTGAGTTTTACAGAATTTTCTAAATGTTCAGGTGTTAGGCAACTTCACCATTTTCATGTGAGAAAAAATTTGCTCACAAGAATATGTTGAACCAAAAGTGGAAAGAAGAGTGAAAGCAATTTTCTTCAAACAGATGAAAGATCTTGGGAGGGATGTCCAACAGTTGAGAATAGACTTTTCAAAATTTTCATCTTCCAGAGACTTCCATTGGAAATTGTTTGGCATGCCACATGTGGCATGTGTGCTGTAAGTTGCTGACTACTGATCTTCTGCTGTAAAACCTATAATTGTGTGTTTGAAATTTTAATCTAATAATAGTTAGAATCGACCAAGTTCTGGAAACAGAATAAGCTATTATTAATATTATTTATTTAATTTATTCAATACAGAATTACTAAAAGAAAATTTCAGTTAATGTTGAAGACATAATAAGGTTGTAAAAATATGAACTTCAAACAATAATTTAGGCAGATTGCCAAATTGGTTTCAGTAAATTTTCAGTTCAAAATTACTCAATAACTTTTCAAAGATGTTGTATTCATCATATTTTATATGGCTAGTTCTTCATTATTATTTAGGCAAATATAGCATCTACTGAAGAGTCTTAAAAAATCTCAATTGAGTATTATTATGGTGCCCTCCTACGAGGAATGAACTCTTCCTCTGACTATATAATTACCTGAAAAAGCAGTTAAATGGCAGTTAAGACAGCTAGTGTGCAGTTAAAGCCAGCTATTATTCAGGCAATAAGCAGTGTAACAGTACCATTTGAACATAGTTACTTTCTAGTTACTTATTACGAACTCTTACATAGTATATATGTTCTAGTTATACTAATACACTATTTTGAATCTACCTTCTATGTTCCCTGTCTCACTTCTGACCAAACTGGTCACTAAAACTTAGCTGCTAAGTTTCACCACAACAAATTGGCAATGAAGATTTGCATTAGATTTGCCACAACAAATTGGCAATGAAGATCCACAAAAATTATTGATTAATGTTTAAAATTTGCTATCTTTATAGAAAAATACTGCTCAGTATTAGAGATAAAGAGTTTAGAAATATTGATAATGTAAACACTTCATTGTGACTGTCAGTTTCATACTCAATTTGATTTTTAAACCAAATCTATATTCAGACTTTGAGGCTTGAAACTGATGGTCACCATGGAGTCTTACTTAACTCCATATTTATCTAGCCAACCATTTATCTCTATAAAATAATGAAAAAGAGAAATATCCATGCTATTTGACACGTTCACACATACAAGTGAAGGAAAAATCAAGCTAACACCAATAATAAGAAATCTCAACTAGCGCATAATTTAATTACACCAAACTTATAAAGATATTGAAAAAATCAGAAAAATGGCTGTCAGTTTTTTTTTTTATATAATTGTATCGCCCTAAGCAAGGCATTTTACTACCACTGTTGTGCAGAGGGTTACATAGAAGGAATGTTATGAGAAACAGTGACCAGTTACAAGGGGTGTCAGGAAGAGGGTATGAGAAGGATGAGAATGCTGATGAGAGTGTGGTGGACGGAGAAAAGAGCATGAGAGAGAGGATGCAGGCTAGTAAGATATGAGATGACTATTGCCTTCATATTTAAATTCTTGGAGATTGTAGCTGTTGGGAAAGTAAGTAAGCAGAAGGAAACTCCACAAGTGGAAAGTGTGAGAAAAGAAGCTGCTGGAGTAGAATTTACATTTACTGAAAACTTCTGACGAGTGGGCTGAACAATTACAAACATGGGTCATCTATAAAACTTCGGAAATGAGAGGCTGAATATAACATGTCAGCTAAGGGATGAATTTTATTTGTATTAATTATATATGTAGTATTACAGTCATCTGCAGACAGATCTGTTTCACTGTATCACAGCTCAACAGTACGACTTTTACCCAGGATTGAAACTTGATCAAATTGGAGTCAGTCGGCGATTCTACTTCTGAGCTATGTGTGCTTGGTAGAAGGTATGTACTATTATATATATATATATTTTTCCTAATCATTTCACCCTAAGCAAGGTAGAACTGCCACTGGTGCACAGGGAGTAACATAAGTGGTGAGTGATGAGAAAGAGGAACAACTTACGGAGGTGTCAGAGAATGGGTAAGAGAAGAATGAGAACAGTGGTGTGGAAGATGGCTGCATGAAAGTAGAGTGGAAAGGAAGAAGAACATGATACAAGGGTTGTCAGGGAAAGGATGCAAGTCAAGGAGATAAGAGATGGCAAATGACTTTGCTTTTAAATTCTTGAAGATCGTAGTTGTCAGAGAAGCAAGTATACAAAAGAGAATTCCACAGGTTGGAAGTGCAAGCAAAGAAGCTAAAGGAGTAGAAGTTACATTAAATTGGTTTCACTGTAAAAAGGTTGGACCTAGCCACTAGTCTAGTAGTTTGACTAAATGCACCAGGAAGCTAAGCTCATCACAGCAGAAGAAATGAAAGCATTTGTAGAAGAGACAGAGAGAAGCCACATTACATTGATGTGAAAGTGATTGGAGTTTCAGCTACCAGGTCGGGATCAATTGTATTGCAGATTTTCTGTTGGATTTTGTCAAGAAGCCTGAGATGAATAGCAGGGACACCCAACCAGATGTGACAGCAGTATTCAATGGGTGGTAGATTTATATATGTTCAAGATAGATTCTGACAAGAAAAACTTCCTGGCCCTACACAGGGAACCAACCTTCCTAGCAGCAGATTTAGCTATGGATTCAATGTAGTCAATTTGTCTTTGTTTTTTTTGTTTTTTTTTTAATCATATCACCCCAAGCAAGGCGATAACACCACTGATGCGCAGGGGGCTACGTAAGGGTAAAAAGAATGGAAAAGAGAAAGCCGGAAACCACATCCTAAACAGGGAACAAAGGATGAGCCTCTTCACTTGTTCAATAGACGTGGGTGGAGTGTGAACCGGGTGATAGTTTAGTCTATCTACTCCAATTGAAAAAAAAATAAAAAATAAAAAAGGAAAAAAGAGTGAAAAGATTGGAAAAGAGAAAACCGGAAACCGCATCCTAAACAGGAAACAAGGGATGAGCCTCTTTACCTGTTCAATAGATGTGGGTGGAGTGTGAACCGGGTGATAGTTTAGTTTAGTCTATCTACTACAATTGAAAAAAAAGAAAAGAGTGAAAAGATTGGAAAAGAGAAAACTGGAAATTGTGCCTTTGCGAGCCAGTCTCAATTCATAAAAAAGGCTGCACACTTTGTTGTGGCAAGAGAAAATATATATACATATATAGTGTTTAATTGTGATAGTATTTAGGGCCAAGGTTGTTGTTTTTCAGTGGTTATTACTGATAAAATGTGTTTTGGCAAGCATATATATATATATATATATATATACATACAGTGTGTGTGTGTTCAGTTTATTAAGTGAACAATCAGGTAAAGAGATTTTATTTATATTAACTTCATTGTTAACATATTTACTGCTTTGCTCCAGTTGATTCCACGATCTTTCGACCAACTTCATAATTCAATCTTTACCAAACTTGTTATCTTTGTCAGTAAAGAACTGCTTGAGGTGCCTTTTACAATCTTCCAATGAATTGTTTTTTGTGTTTTTTTTCCATTAAAAGGATTTTCTAAAAACCAGAATCAATGATAACCAGAAAGTGTAATATCTGTTGAATATGGTGGATGAATTAACAATTCCCAGACAAGTTGGAACAATATTTACCTGGTTGTCAAAGAAACATGGAGTTTGGTGTTACCTTGACGAATTATTTCACCGTGTCTGTTAAATAATTTCAGTTGCCTTTAGTTGAGTGCTGTCTTCAGTTAGTTTAATTGGGAACAGTGTTTGTAGAAATCAAACGCTTAGTTCTTGGGTAGTAAACCATAATAGAAAACTAATTTCCTTTCAACTCCATCATATAAATGATATCATCTTTTTCAAATTAAAAACGGTTTTTGTTACAGTAAGTGGTTCATTTCACATACACATAATCAGTCCATAACAATTTGCTAAAATAAAAGCTATATATCAAAGTAGCTATAATTATTATTGTGAAACTAGCATTTGTAAGCCATTCTCAATTCATAAAAAAAGCTGCACATTTTTGTTTTGGCAAGAGAAAATATTTCACCTACCAAACGGGTAGGGTCCTTGTTCTTTCCAACATTTGATACCATGTGCACCCAAATTTTACCACTTCCACCTGACACAGTATCTACACTGAACTCTTGAAATAAAAACACTTTATTCTCTTTCAAGCAAACTCTTGAAAAAGAATATTTGATTCCCATTTTTTCTTTCAGTTAAGTAAAAAGAAAACATTTCCATTCTCTGCAGTGAATTATGAAATGGAAATATTTTATTTCTTGAAGATGAAGTGTATTATATTCAACAACTAAAAACTTATTTTGTAGCTATTATTTGAATTTATGATGCTGTTTGTTTGAAAATATGAAAGGTATATACCTTATGTTTTTTTAACCATATTTTGGTGCCTCTGTTTGAAAGATGGATGTGCGTCGTGGTGCAGTGGATATCGACTCGGAACGGAAAATCAGGGAGCTGAGTTCAAATTCCAGTTGAATTCCTTGCATTCACTTACACGCAAATACCCTTGGGAAAGGTATTAATCCATCTCTTCCCTCCAGTTATAGGTTAAATAATAGAACAACTGGCAACTAGTCTAACGCAGAAAGCAATGGCAACCTACTGCAGGATAACCTTCTGCCCAGTCAGTCATGTCTCTTTCTTTTCGTATTGGCACTTAACTTTTTGAAAGAGTTGAAAAACTATACATACACTCAAATTGGTGCAAAGGATGTTCAGTTCTTGATTTGAATATTTTGTGTATGTTGGCAATTACCCGTGTTGTATAAGCTTATTATTCCCATGTCATGTTCTGATTTTATCACTTTCAATCTCAACTGTTTACCTTGTGGAATTTGTAAATAATTACTTTAGTTACCTCGGCATATGGATCAGTCATACAAATTTAGTGCAGAAAATAATTAAATTGGATGCAGAAGAGACTTCAGCAGAGATACTTTTGTTCAACACAGAAAATTGACAAAAAACAAAACATTAACCTGAAAACTCGGGTCATTAAATAGCCTTGTCAGATGGAAGACTTTTATAAAGATGTCATGCACTGGCACAAAGCAAAATACAAAGTATCAGCTATATACAACCGCTTTCTCAGATCAATGATTAAAAATGGCTGCCAGTGAGTGAAACCTGAAGATTTTAGCATGGACCATCCTTCTTTGAACATCATGAACCAGCATTCCAGAAAAAAGAAAAAAAAACTGTACCAAGTAACAGAAAATCAATCACTTGAATATTTTAACAGCAGTAACAACTGAAATGTGGTTCTACAGAAGGATGCTGTGAATATAATGAATCAAGCATGTGAGCAATGATGAGGTTTTAGAAAGGATAGAAACGAAAAGGAAATTATTACTGAGCATCAGGAAGAGACAGCTGAAGTTTTTAGGATATGTAATGAAAAAGGAAGACTTGGAGAATCTGATACTCACAGGTCAGATAGAGACAAAGTGAGACAGGGGAAAGCAGCGGATAACATATTTGAAAGGCCTAAGCAGGTGGATGGCAGAGTGGGGTTTTGGTGGAGTAACAGGAAAAAGCATGCTAAGAGCTACCAGGGATAAGGAGACATAGAAGGCCATGATCACCTACTTCCTGAAGAGACATGGCACATCAAAGAACAACAACAACTAAAATGGGTTAAGGCTGGCATTGATGCCTTCATCCCTGCTAGGAAATTCCAGCTTAAATCTCATTCGTCTCCATGGTTCTCACCCGCTTGTTCGGCTGCCATTGCCCACCGGAATCATTTCTTCCGACTTTATCGTAACTATGCGTCGGAACAAAACAGGCGCCTTTTCACTTCAGCTCGTAATAAGTGTAAAAGGGTACTTAACGAAGCTAAGATGTTGTTTGCTGCCAGAATGAAGCAACGCATAGCATGCTCTAAATTCGGCTCTAAAGACTACTGGCGACTCTGTAAAAGAGTACTTAACAAGAGCAAGTCCACAATACCCCCGCTAATCAACAAATTTGAGGTCCTCACCTCCCCAGCAGATAAGGCTGAATGTTTTGCCCGCAGATTCTCGAACAATTCGAGTCTGGACTCGTCTGGAGTTTTTACACCCGACTTCTCACCTAGAACCGAGGCACAACTGAATGATGTCCACATTACACCTTCGCTTGTCTCTAAGATAATCTTAAAACTTGACCCTCACAAAGCGAGCGGTGGTGACGGAATCCCAACCATAGTCTTAAAGAAATGTGCCCCTGAACTCTCCTCTATCCTTTCTAAGCTCTACAACCTCTGCCTATCTGCTTTCTGCTTTCCTGCCTGTTGGAAATCTTCCTCTATAGTTCCTATATTTAAAAACACTGGAGAACCCTCTGACCCTGCAAATTACCGCCCTATCAGCCTTCTTCCGATCTTTGGCAAAGTGTTCGAAGCCATTATCAACGCCGAGGTGGTTCAGCATCTCACAGCACACAGGCTCCTCTCGGACAAGCAATATGGTTTCCGCTTCACCAGGTCTACTGCTGATATGCTAACGACCATCACCGAGTACATATACCAGGCACTCGACAGGAATGGCGAAGCTCGAACCGTTGCATTGGATATATCTAAGGCGTTCGACAGAGTTTGGCATGCTGGCCTTCTATGTAAACTGCGGAGCTATGGTATAACTGGACATTTGTTTGAACTAATCCAGTCATTCCTCTCTAACCGCACAATGAAAGTGGTATTAAACGGACATGCCTCTCAGAACTACCATACAAACGCAGGTGTCCCCCAAGGCTCCATCTTAGGTCCTACACTCTTCCTGATATATATTAATGATCTGCCTGATTCCATAAGAACCCAAATAGGTTTGTACGCCGATGACACCACAGTTTACTCTCGCCTCCAACAAAAATCTGGTGTAGGCGTCAAAGCTAAACTCGCAGCCGAGATTGAAAAAGACCTCCAATCCATATTGGACTGGGGTAAGAAGTGGCTAGTAAATTTTAATGCTTCTAAAACGAAGCTACTGTCAATTAACCATCATCGACAATCTCACCTACCTCCCATTAGCATGGACCAGGCTTGCCTCCCAGAGAGTAAAACACTACGCCTCCTTGGTCTCACACTTTCAGCGGACCTCAAATGGAATGACTATATCGAATCCATTGCTAAATCCGCTGCTATGAAAGTCGGTTCTCTGTGTAGGGCCCGGAAGTTTTTTCCGTCTAAATCTATCCTGCACATTTACAAATCTACCATCCGCCCGTGCATTGAATACTGCTGCCATATCTGGTCGGGTGCCCCTGCTGTTCTCCTCGGGCTTCTCGATAAGGTTCAGAGGAGGGTCTGTAATGTGATAGATACCGACTTGGCAGACCGCCTGCAGTCTCTCTCCCACCGGCGAGACGTGGCTTCGCTGTGTCTCTTCTATAAATACTTTCACGGCTTCTGCTCCGATGAACTTAGATCACTGGTGCCCCCTAAATACGAATTTGCACGAGATACTAGATTAGCAACTAGATCCCACCCTTTTACAGTGAAATCGATAAAATGCAGCCGTAACTTCTACTCCAACAGTTTCTTTCCTCGCACTTCCCGACTGTGGAATTCTCTTCCAAACGATTGCTTCCCCGACGGCTACAA
The DNA here is from genome assembly GCA_037127315.1 of Ascarosepion bandense. Taxonomy (NCBI): domain Eukaryota; kingdom Metazoa; phylum Mollusca; class Cephalopoda; order Sepiida; family Sepiidae; genus Ascarosepion; species Ascarosepion bandense. The sequence goes on from JBBBDQ010000937.1 coordinate 1,512,519, forward strand.
TCTTCAGGAGTTTAAATGTAAGGTCAATAGACACCTCCTAACACACTAACCTGCTCCCATTCTATCAAACACTCTTCCCATCTGCCCGACACTCATCCTCGCTATCCTTACTCATCTATTACCTTTCTCCTGACATTCCCTATGTCTATCCACTCCTTCTCTTTACCTTCCCCTATGTAGCCCCATGCGCAATAGTGGCAGTGGAATGCCTTGCTTGGGGTGAGATGATTAAAAAAAAAATGGATATCACATGTAACTTGAAGAGAAAATAATCATATAAGAAGTTGACGTTCCACACTACTTCAAAAAAATGGCTAAGAAAGAAGCTTCCATCAATAATGAAAAGAGTGATAACAATGGACACAAAAAATTGATTTTCCTTAATAGAAAGGTTTTATAAATTTCAACCAAAAGCTGCACTGGCTGCTTTGGTCAATGGATGTTGAATGCTTCCTTTACACCTACAATCTTGAAAAATTAAATTGCAATGTATCGCCCGGTTCACACTCCACCCACATCTATTGAACAGGTGAAGAGGCTCATCCCTTGTTTCCTGTTTATGATGTGGTTTCTGGCTTTCTCTTTTCCATTCCTTTTACCCTTACGTAGCCCCCTGCGCATCAGTGGCGTTATCGCCTTGCTTGGAGTGATATGATTAAAAAAAAAAAAAAAAAAAAAAAAATTGCTCTTTTTCTTTCTCAACACTAAATTCTCATTCTATTTAATTCCCAGTAACCCCTTGTGCCTTACAAGAATTATTATTTTGCTTGGGGTGAAATAATTTAAAGAAAAGCCTCCAAAGACTAGTATTCTAGTTCTTGTCTAAAGCTGCTATTTTCTTTTCTTCTAATCTACTGTAGTTTACCTTATAAAACACAACAAAAACAGGCAAAGGAAAATGAGTAAAATTATTTCTCATTCTGAAAATGTCTCACCATTGAAATGATTAAAAGTAGTCAACAATAAAGAGTGGAATAGAGACAAAAGAAAAAAGTAGTAGTAGAAAACCTCAAATGAAATTCTTGGATAAACATAAGAGATTAGGTAGCCTAATTTGTTGAAGCATAATCCATGAAATACAAGCTCCCAAAGTATGAGATGTGAGGTTCAGACTCATTTAAAGCTGTTTCTTTATTCTGATTTCCTGCAATTTAAGGCCAAAGAATTGAGTGGCAAAGAAAAATGTTTAAAAAAAAATGGCAAAATATTGTAATTGGAAAACATGAAATACATTAAAAGTCAATCATTTGGTTGATCATCAAATTCCACAGTTAAAGACACAATTCAGTTACAACATTCTTTTCATTTGTCCTGTACAAGTACCAAAATGAAATTTTCTTTATCATTTATGGAAACAAATGGGAATTTTGGGGATAATCCATTCAAGAAATGATAATGTCAAGAAAATCCATTGAAATGCAAGTCTTTAGAATTTGAATATTTTTAATAGGTTCCTTGAAATTAGTTTCATCCATGAAAGGTATCCATATTGATTTTTCCCTTTCATTAAAAAGACCCAAAATAAAGATTTGACACTCATAAATTATTGAACGGACTCAAACGTTCATTAATTCTTTTCTTCCTTAAAAAAAAAGAAAACCAACTGAAATAAAGAAGAATCATAATTCTGCAGACATTCTGTCAAAAATACTTTAAATATCTACTCCTCCTATCTTTTTTTTCAAATAAAATAATTTTTATTTAAAAATATGATTTTAGATTGAACATTGCTAGCCAATAAGGTCACTCAGTTAAACAGATTCTTAGACTAGCTTTAAAATAATTCCAAAAGTGTAACTTTTTAAATTTTTAGTGATCTCTATGAATTGAATAAAATGTTTTCAGTCAGATTAAGGGAGGAATAAAAAACAAAATTGGTCAGATTATGGGAAGTGAACTAAGAACTTTTCAGCAGCATCTTGTACATCATTTAAACCTGATAAGATTTTACTGTATGAATTATACTGAAGTGATTTAGAAAAATTATGAAATTTGTTGCTTATATGTAGGACTGTTAAAAGTTTTTTAATACTTTTCATAAATGTAATAATGTGTTGACAGTTGCATATCACCTGAGAGAAAATTCTTTCATACAAATTTATTTTAATCTTCTATTTTCAAAGCAATTTTAAAGCAAACCCGATGAAAAGAGTTTTTGAGAATCTTATAACTGAAAATTGTTAAAAATGATATTGATTGGTTTATAAGATAAAACTTTCCATAAGGACTTACAGCCTGGTGAGCCAAATTAGTGAAACTATTGTAGTAAGTAAACAATTACATCTAATTCTGATTTTATATATATATATATATATATATATATATATATATATAAAATGAAGTAAGATGTAATTGTTTAACTGACTGACATTTTATATATATATATATATATGAATTGCTGTAATTGTTAAACTGACTGACATTTTATATATATATATATATAAAATGAATTGCTGTAATTGTTTAATTGACTGATATATATATATATATATATATATAGTTAATTTCCATACGGGATACACACTTTGGCAATCATGTTTCTTTTGAGATATGACTGACTAGGCAAAAGATTTTGCTGCAGCAGTTTGCCATTATTTTCTGTGGCAGACCAGTTACAGAACCCAATATGTCCTGCTATTCAACCCATAGCTAGCGGGAGAAAAAATAGATTAATACTTTTTCTAAGAGTATTTGTGCATAAATGAATGAAAGGAATTCAACTGGAATTTGAACTTGGCTCTCTGATTTCTTATTCTGAGCCAATATCATTTGCACCACAATGCACATCATCATATATATATATATATATATATATATATATATATATATATATTTGGGCAATAATCTTTCATTTAAACATGTTTCATCAAAAACAACTGACAAGGAAGATTTTATTACTTTTTGATTTAATTTTCACAATATTTTTACATGTTTCTTTATATATGTTACAGAAAGTCTTAAAAATTAATGAAATGGTTTTAACAACCAACATATTTAATTTATTTGTCTGAACATTATTTTTAATTGATACCTGTATTTGAATAGATATTTTGTTTTTAATCAAAGTATATTTATGCATTTATTTCTACCGACCTGATTATTTACAAAATATTTTGTTACAAAAATGTGTGTCATTTGGCAGAATTTGTGGTTGAGTGGTCTAAGATGCACCAGATCAGTTGGTGGCTATGTTGTTAGGGGTCACAGGTTGTTTACTGCCCTCCATCTATTTTTTGTTGTTAAATATATATATATATCTGCTTCTAAGTTATTATCATTATGGATATCATATCCATAACAGTTTGCAATGTGTTGTAATTGTTTTGAACAATAACATCAGCAATAAGATATGTAATTGTACTTACACTTTGACATCTACTTTCCAAAACAATTTATCCAATCTTAACAATATGAAAAGAATTACAACCACATCGAAAACTGTTATGGATATATAATTGTACTTTTTTTTTTTTTTAATCATTTCACCACGGGAAAGGCATAAATGCCACTGATGTGCTGGGGGCTACATAACTGAAAGAAAATTAATTAGAGGAGGGAGAAGAGGATTACAAACCAATTAGAAAGAAGCAATAAAAAGATGAAAATACAGGTGTGATGACAGTTGCAAAGGGGGAGAGAAAGGAAAGGATATACGGGGTGGGGGAAGGGCTAGAGTCAAGTGGTTAATAGATGAGTATTGACATTGCATTTAAATTTCTGGAGGCTGTAGCCATCAGGAAAGCAAGAATATGGGAGCCAGTTCCACAGGCGTGAAGTGCGAGAGAAGAAGCTGCAGGAGTAGAATTGTTGTCTGCATTTGGCTAACCTAACTGTGAATGGGTGGGACCCAGTTGCCATTCTGGTTGCATGAGCAAACACCTGTTGAGGAGGCACCAGTGACTTAAGTTCGTCTGAGCAGAAGCCATGAAAGTACTTATAAAACAGACAAAGGGAGGCCACATTTCGTCAGTGGGGAAGTGACTGTAGTCGAGCCGCCAAATCAGCACCTATCACGTTACTAACTCTCCTTCGGAGCCTGTCGAGAACACTGAGGTGAGTGGCAGGGGTGCCTGACCATAAATGGCAGCAGTACTCCATGCAGGGTCAAATGGTAGACTTGTATATATGCAGGATGGATTCAGGCAGAAAGAACATCCTGGATCGACACAGTGACCCAACCTTCTTTGCAGTGGATTTAGCTATGGATTCGATGTAGCGGTTCCACTTGAGATCAGAAGAGAGGGTAAGGCCGAGGAGGCACAGTGTATTGCACTCAGGGAGAATCAGTTGGTCCATGCTTATGTGAGGCGGAAGAGGTTGCCTGTGATGGTTGACAGACAACAGCTTGGTCTTGGACGCATTGAAGTTGACAAGCCACTTCTTGCCCCAATTCACCACAGAGTGTAGATCCCGTTCAAGGTCAGCAGTGAGATTATGTCTGTCTGCCATGCCAGGTTTCTTACTTGTGTGGGAGTATATTGTGGTGTCTTACTAACTCTTTGACATTTAGTTTCCAAAACAATTTATCCAATCTTAACAATATGAAAAAAATTAGAACCACATCGAAAACAGTTATGGATTTAATCAAAATCCCAAATATCCATAACAATAACAATTCTGAAATAAATTAGAGATACCAAAATCAAACAAATATGAGAATTTAAATAATTGCAAAGTGTTTTAATAGGGGATGAAAAATGCAACACTGAAATTTTAAGATGTGTTGGGATATTGAAAAAATACCTTCAGAAAGTTCAGAAAAGAATTAAGAAAAAGAAAAACTTCATTAGGAACAAAGAAAATAATGCTGAACTGTTATGTAATATCAGTCTTCCTATATAGCAGTAAATGTTGGACAATCACCTTACAAATAAAGAACGGACTTGAAGCAACAGAAGGAGGCTGAGAATACAACGAACTGAACATGTGGGCAACAACATAGTTTTATAGAAAATAGAAACAAAAAGGTTGCTTACAATTAATATCAGGAAGAGGGGCTTGCAATTTCTAAGGCATATCATGAGGAAAGAGATTTTGGAAAATTTGATATGCCCAGGACATCTTGAAGGCAAGAGAAATAGAAATAAATAATGCATAATTTATTTAGTGAGCATGAGTAAATGGATGGCAGAGCAAGACGCAGGAGAGATAAAAAGACAAAATTCATTAAGAGCCACAAAGGACAGAAAATTGTGAACAGCCATGATTACATATATTTTTTTATATAATTCTTTCATCCCGAGCAAGGCAGAAAAACCACTGGTGCAAAGGGGGGTTACAGTGAGAGAAAAAAATGAACAGGTGATGTCAAAGAAATGATAAGAAATGGATGGAAATCAAGTAGATAAAAGATGGCAATTGACATTGTATAGCTATTGAGGAAAGCAAATGGAAGTGATTTCCACAAACGGGAAATGAAAAAGAAAGAAACTATTAGAGTAAAAGAAAAAGTTACATTTAACTATTTTGATGGTAAAATAGTGGGATCTTGACTTCATTTAATATTATTCCATAGAGATTAAAAAGAATATAAGATAAAATCTGTCATACAAAACATTATTATTCAACTCTAGACTTTGTCAATTACTTTCAATGAGTGTCCTTATGGTTTTGGGTTGTTTTCTGGATGTAGATTCTATATTCTGATAGAAACTCTTTTTCCACTCAGATTGGTAGGTTGTGAGGAGCATGGAACCACCTTTTAATTGCTGTTGTTCTCAGGTCTACTCTGACTCAGAAGAGTAGCACCTGTTAGGACCCCAGCTATGGGCAAATAGTTAACCCCATGGGTCAAAACATGACAAAAGTTTAAAAATCGACTTTTATAGAAATATATAGATTTTTGAAAGAAAAATATTACCAACAATACATATTTGAAGGAAAAAAAATTATTACCATAACACATTTTTGAAGAAAAAAATTATTGCTATAATAGATTTTTGAAGGAAAAAAATAAAAGTTTTTTATCAAAATCTGACTAAATCAATCATTTCACTATGACAAAACATTAAAAAAACCCTTTAAAACCCCACTTTTTTGGCATTAAATAACCCACAGAAGTTGATATATTGTTAAATAAAACTCAAATTCAAATCTTGCAAACTTTCAGACTACAAAAAATGTGCCTAGTAATAAAGTGTTTATTTGTTAAATTATGCCATTGTCAGTACAAAATCACATCTTAAAATATTCTGCAAAGATTGAGCTGACTTTTGAGGGCCCTTAAGAAGCAAGTTAACAACATGCAAGTTCTGCATCCTTTTCAAGATATGCAAATTGTAATAAAATGTCTCATAGTTTGGTGAAGGCTACAATGAAGTAATGATGGAAATTTGCAAAATGTAAAAGAGAACGAGAAAGGGTTTTAATCGTTCAATTAAAACACAACAAAATAAAACTGAGGGAAATTTATTGCATGCAGACTAATAAAAATAAATCTCTAATACATAGCATTATCATTTATTCAGTTCTAGATTTTGTCAGTTTTTGTTGGGGAATAAATATGTGGCTTTTTCCAAACATAGATACTACATTTTCATAGAGATGTTTAGAGATTCTCTAAGTTTTGATAGGTGGCTGTTTTCATATTTACTTGCCATCCAGTTTGTCCCATGTGTATAAATTTTAGGCACAGCTGGGTTAACCACATATTTACATGTCAGGAAAACTACTGATAGCTAGGAGGTTATCTCTCATGTCAATTCACTGATGCACCTGACTTCTCTGATGATCACTGAATGTAAAGCCTATTTTGGCATCATCTGAGGTGAATCATGTACTACACTGACAATTTTTAGTAAATCATATTTTTGTTTTTTTTTTTTTCATTTTAAAAAATATGTCTAGTCATATTTATTATTTTGTATGTTGGAGAGATGATCTAAGCAAACTAGAGAGATGCAAGTTACAAAAACATACAAGTGGGACCCAAGTGAAGTGATGGGCCAGATAACATTCTCTTTGATTTTATTATTGAGTGTCTCTTTCAGCAGATTGTTTGCACAGACAGAAAAATGCAACCAGTAAGCTGTAAAGAATCTGTGCTTATTCCCAGGGCATCAGATGCACAATATGTTTGCATGAGAATAAAAGCTGGTAAAATGCACATTTGCCAACGCTTTGTCTTAAGTGCCAGATGAAATAATTCTTTGCATGGCAAACTGCTCATCTCTGTTACCTGAAATAGCACTTTTTCCCACTCAAAAGTTTTTAAATCCATCAAGAATGCCATCACATAATACAAGTGTAAATTATTATTCTCTTTTTTAATTTTTTTTTTTACAATGATATTCATCCAATACAAGGCCCAAGAGCCACTCGAGGTAGAGGGTTTACAAGTAGGCCTAATATATGGAGATACGGAGATACGGATGTGCATTGTAGTCCAGTGTATATCGACTCGGAATGACAAATTGGGGAGCCTAGTTCAAATTCCAGTTGAATTCTTTGCATTCATTTATGCGCAAATACTCTTGGGAAAGGTATTAATCCGTTTCATCCCTCCAGTTATGAATTAAATAATAGGACAGACTGGATTCTATAGTCTTGGCTAGCAACCAGTCTACCACAGAAAGCAATGGCAACCTACTGCGGGATAATCTTCTGCCCAGTCAGTCATGTCTCTTTCAAGACATGATCACCCAAAGCATGTATCACGTATGGCACTTAGCTGATATGGAGATATGTGGATAAGATAATTGTTAGTCATATACTTGAACAGGTTAAGTGTGTAGTGATTGGGAAAGTATCATATGGGAGTCAGTTTGACAAAGCATCAGTTAGTGGGAAGAAGCTGCTCAAGAGGAAGTTACATTTCACCAATAGAACACAAAAGAAATGGGGTTGGTTCAAATAATGGGGTTGGTTCAAATAATGTTTTAATTATACAGAAAATATTAGTATGATTTTCCTTTCATGACTTTTATCAATATTATCATAAATAGTAGTATTGTGATATTTTCACAGTTTTGCTTTTTTAATTTCTGATAAATCTTAAATCTTAAGCTAATGTTTATATAAGCTCCTTGTGAGTTCCATTAATATAGAACACCCATGGAAATTCCCATATTGCCTGGTTAATATGTGAGCCTAATAACTTTAGCAAAATATTGTAATAACAATAATCCCTAGGAATGTAGGTTATTAATTAAAGAAGTATGAGGATGCAAATGAAAAGATTAAAAACTGGCAATTTTTTCTATTTCCCTGAACCTCTCTATCTCTCGCTTTCCTTCTTTTTTTTTTATCATGGAAACCAAACAGCATTTCTGATACATTTTTTTCCATCTTGTGCTCAAAATGGAATAGTTCATTATTTATGATCTATTGGCAGGGTGTAACACACTTGCTTCGTAACTAAAGAATGGAGGAAGAACCAAAATTATTCTATGATGACTATTTTAGGTGCTAAATCTGTTAGCCTGATATGCACATGAGCTAATATTTTTAACTTAATTCATTTGTGGCTTGATGTTTGTTGTGGTGCAATGGATATTAACTTGGAACGAGAAATCAGGGAGTTGAGTTCGAATTCTAGTTGAAGTCGTTGCATTCACTTATACACAAATACCCTTGAGAAAGGTATGAATCCATCTTTTTTTTCTTCAGCTATGGGTTGAATAGCAGGACAAATTGGGTTCTATATTCTTGGTCGGCAACCAGTCTACTGCAGAAAATAATGGCAACCTACAGTGGGAAATTATTCTGCTTAGTCTGAGTCATGTTTGAGACATGATTACCCAAATCCCGTATGGCACTTAACTGACTGACTGATCATCTAAAGATAATAACAAAAATTTCGATGAAATGGAAATAAGAGAAAACTTATTGTTTTGAAACACTTCTTGCCTGTGAAACTCTCTTCAAATTGGAGTAGATAGACTAAACTATCGCCCGGTTCACACTCCACCCACATCTATTAAACAGGTGAAGAGGCTTATCCCTTGTTTCCTGTTTAGGATGCGGTTTCCGGTTTTCTCTTTTCTAATCTTCTCACTTTGTTTTCTTTTCTTTTCAATTGGAGTAGATAGACTAAACTATCACCTGGTTCACACTCCACCCACACTCCACCCACACCTATTGAACAAGTGAAGAGGCTCATCCCTTGTTTCCTGTTTAGGATGCGGTTTCCAGTTTTCTCTTTTCTAATCTTCTCACTCCTATGTAGCCCCCTGCACATCAGTGGCGTTACCGCCTTGCTTGGGGTGATATGATTTAAAAAAAAAAATTTCTTCCTAAAATCTTCAAAAACTTAAATGCAACACCAATCACCATCTTCCTGAAATCTGCTCCTCACTTCTCTTTCACTCCCACTAACTTCTTGCCTCCTAGTGGCATTATCACCTTGCTTGGGGTGAAATGATTAAAAAAAAAAGAAAAAGAAAGAAAATACAATTAGAAAAATGAATGTTTTCATGAAACTAATTCAGAATTTATTTGAAAAAAAAAACAAAAAAAAACCTCAAATATTAAAATCAGAATTCTTGCCAGAATTTTTATTTTTGCAGAATCAGAACTTATAGTTTGTTACAAAAATATATTTGAAATGAATTGTTTGAACATTATTTTTTATCGATACTCATATTTAAGTAGATATTCTGTTTTTAATTAAACAGTATTATATATTTATATCTACCGGCCTGATTATTTACGATAAATTTTTATTACGAAAATGTGTGTCATTCAGCAGGATTCGAACCTGCGACCCCTATCTACATAGGGGAAGCTACCTTTTGATCTGGCAACGTTTTAGACCGCTTAACCACGAATGACCTCCAGTTCAAATGAGGTTTTAATCAAGCCTATATAACACAATTTTTGATTCATCGCAATAACCATATCTGCTCTGAAATTTATCGTAATGTCAACAAATGTAAATTTTAACGAAACTTGGTTATAAACAACCAACAATTTGAAATGAATTGTTTGAACATTATTTTTTATCGATACTCATATTTATGTAGATATTTTGTTTTTAATTAAACAGTATTATATATTTATATCTACTGGCCTGATTATTTATGATAAATTTTTATTACGAAAATGTATGTCATTTGGCAGGATTCGAGCCTGCCGAATGACACAAATATGTTTCCTTAACCTAAATTAATAAATATCTCTTCTTTCATCAGTTTCTATTTATATGTTTTAATAACAAAAAATCCTTAATGGAAGTGAATAGACAATAGAAAAGTGAGGAGAAAGGGACAATAAAAGAACAGAACTGGTGTGGAAACTAAAATTGGCACAAGGAATTCAAATCCCAGACCAGGCCATTGCATTCATTTTTGCATAAATACCTTTGGAAAACTATGACTTCATTTCTTCTCCCTACTCTTAGCTAGAAGGTTAATAGCAGAAAAGACTTGACTCTCTAGCTTGGGTTAGCAATCAATCTAGGTGAAAGACAATTCTAAACTGTGTTTATGTTATAGAAACCAAAACAGCAACACCTAGTATGGTGAGACTGTGGCCTTATAATCTACAGTAGAGCTTACAAGGTTTACATACATATACAAAACTAAGTGCACAATTATGTGGATACCTGTATTTTTGTTTGAAGTTCAAACTTTCACTTGAAGAATATTTATTAAATTGATGCATAAGTTTCTAGCATCTATTTGAAAAACATTTGTACAGATTCGTCTACCCAGTTTCACTCACAAGAATTGGGTCAACCTGTAGTATGGTTTTCTGCAAACTTTCAAAGGTGTAATATGCTGTGATCACCTCCCCAGACCAATAACATCAATAAATTACCTTTCTGACAAATGTGAGATTGAAAGCCAGGTTTTATAGTTGGAAAACAAGCATTCTAACCACTTAGCTACATGTCCCTATCTTACATAGAAGCATATATATATATATATATATATATATATATATATATATATATATATATAGTTTTGAGGTGTGGTACATTTAGAAGATAAAGTGCTCAATATCAGAGATAAAGTGTATGTAAATATAAAAGTGGACATTAAAGTTAACATTCAGAGGTGACAGACTGTTTCATGCTAGCCTGATGATTGAGCTTAGCTTAAAACAGTCTCTCACCTCTGAGTGTTGACTTCAATGTTTACTTATAAATATATTTCATTTGTAAACAAGTTATTATGCAACCCAGGTTTCTATCATGAGTGGTGTCTTCAGCTGATTTTCAATAACTGATTTTGCCGTTTACCATTTTTTTAAGAACATTCACATAATGATAGTTTTTTTGAGCACTCATGTGGCAGGGAATTTTTGAACATGCAATTTTTAAAATTACAAGAAATTATAATGTTTTCATCCATGGTTGTATGAACCTAATAGGTATTTTTTAGTATGGTTACACTTAGTCATCAGGATGTGTGATGTGGTGCAATAGATATCTACTCGGAATGAGAAATCGGGGAGCCGAGTTCAAATTCCAGTTGAATTCCTTGTATTCATTTACATGCAAATACCCTTGGGAAAGGTATTAATCCATCTCTTCCCTCCAGTTATGGGTTAAATAGTAGGACAGATTTGGTTCCATAGCCTTGTCTGGCAACCAGTCTACCACAAAAAGCAATGGCAACCTACTGTGAGATAATCTTCTGCCCAGTCTGTCATGTCTCTTTCGAGACATGATTGCCTAAGTGTGCATCATGTATGGCACTTAACTGACTGACACTTAGTCATAATTTCTGTTCTTTCATTCAAGAGTTCATTTTTGTTTGGGAATAGCATAATCTCTATCTTTTCTAAATATATATATATCGCATTACCAGAAACATTTTACAATTAGACAGGCACTGAATATCAAACATCTCTTTCTTACTTTCAACCTCCACTTATTTAACAGTAGAAATTGGGCGTTAAAAGTTTTTGAAAAAAAATGAAAAGATACTCTCATGAATTCCAGCCATGTTCAACATGCAATGTCTTGGAATGAACATTTTTATTCAAAACAATACAAAAATAAAATACCACTTAATCAGTCAAAACATGAGGATAAAACAAAACCCCCTTGTAAATGGCTAAAGAAATAGCTGAAAGTGCTTGGGATAATGATAATTATGGAAAATTTCTGTACTCCTTTACTTTTACAAAACAGGAAACATAAGGATACTAGTAAAATTAAATAAAAAATTAATTAAATCTTCCTTGTCTGCCATAAATAATGAATGATGTCTAAATAAATAAAATCTATCAAGAAAATGTTTCTTTTTTGTTCAGTATTGGGTGGAATGCAAGAAGAATTTTTTATTATGCATTTCTGGAACTTAGACAAAATATTACTGGGCAGCATTACAGTGAATAATGTATTGAAAGTGAAAAGACATTTCTTAAAGAAAGAACATGATTTTATAGCATGATAACATACATCTCCATCATAAAAAAAAGAGATGTGAATTTCTTCTAAATGCACTCTTGTTTCCAAACACCCAAAATTCAAAATATTTATGATAGAATACAAACCATACTAGAAAAACAGGCATGATAAAATTTAATGCAAGAACAATATCTTTTCAAATAAAAGAATTTCCAAATGATAATCTTTGATTAGTTAGATTTCCATGCTTGCATTCACCAATCTGTTTAGTATTTACCCAGCTCCCCAAGTAGAGGAAGATGTGACATGAGGTCAAGGTTTAATGTGGGGAGCCCAAATGCTTGCAAATAGTCAAGAGCAAAAAACTGCCCACTACCTGCAACTGTCAGTTGCACTGGCTTTAGTGGTGACCACTGATCCACCCCTTTGATGCAATGGGATTGTAGAGCTTCGAGACACTGTTCTCCAGGACTGAGCACCACACAGTATAATTTTTCTCAGATGCATATATGTCCTCGGACAGAGATAAAATGAAGCTGCACTCTGCCCGAGGACCGAGATGCAATTAAGAGATCCTCACGAGCCAAAAAGTGGCTAGTAAGTAAGTCTGTATAATTTGTTTTGTCATGATATCAGTCAATTCATTCTTTCTGGGTTCACTATCATTTGCACTGAACTGTATTATACCATCTTTAGTTATGTATATTTGCAAAATGCTACAAAAATGCCCTTGTATCTTAAATACCTTCTCTTCAAACCAATGCTATCCTCAAGATGATGATGACAATAGTGATGATGCCAGTGACAAGGGTTATCATGATCATCATACTGAGCACAAAGAAATATAATCAGGGGCTTTTATTTCTATCCAAGCTAAAGCTGTGTGTTTTTTAAATCATCTAATTGATGGTGTGACCGTAAGATTGAGCTAGTTCTCATAGATTTCATCTAATCAAAACATCATATATTCTAATTAAAGATACAGTAAGTTTATATTATGCTGCGACAAACAATGCAGAGCAAATTTCCATCTCCATATCCCCTTCCCCCAGCTCCCCTAATCTAATTACTGTTAATACTTGAGTGTGTATGCATGTGGATATGTGTGTTTATATAGATAGGTAAATATAACTACATACAGATGTGTATATATGTTTATATGTATAATTCCATACACATATGATAACATTTATATTAATAAATATATATATATATATATATATATATATATATATATATGATAAAGTGGAAGAAAAAATTTGTGTGACTTCATTAGGACTTCATTGGACTAAAGCAATGTTTACATTGATGTGATTACACATGTGCATGAATAGGAGGGGATGATGTAATTTTAAATTTAAATTTAGAATTAAAATTTTTTTTTTTATATAGTCTAGGCGATTACATTTTTGTTTATGTTTTTATCATTTTTGTTATTAAATATCCCACATTGTGAAAATAGAAGAAAGGGAAAATATTTGAAGAACCTGGATGTAAATTTCCTGTGAATGATCTAGCAATTAAAGCACTTTCTATAAATTTTTGTTTTAGTAAATTACTTTTTCTTTTAGTTACAGTAGCACTTTCTTAAATAAAAAATATGGTCAACCTCATTACAGTGAGCAACTAATGCATTGGGTGTAATTTTTTAGGAGTCAAAGAATATAAAATTGACCATAATTTTTATTTTCCTGGGCACTTTCTGCCAGTGCTTTAGCTATTTTCAAGGGTGTTGTATTTGGTATAATTATCCTCTGTGTGTTGTACTATATAGTATTTTTACTTTGTGAAGATTCTTGTAGAGTGACCATTTTCACTAGTCGGATGTATAAAATTAAAGATATATATATATATATATATATATAGTGTGTGTGTGTGTGTTAGTATCTGATAAAAATTACAGGACTATTTATGTATGGGTTGGCACTTATGCCTTGAATCAGAATATCTGAGCACTCTATCTTAGATAAAAGTGATACTTTCCTGCTTCTGCCTGTGATCATAGTGTAGTATCTGTGCTTGGTCCAAGATCAAATTGTTAATTTCTAGCTCTTCTGTCTTAGCTCAGAGTACAGCATCATATTTATACACCAAGAAAAGTATTAAAAATATAAGATATAAATGAAGAAATATATTTTTGTATATATATGTGCTGAGACACACATACATTATGTATGTGTGTATGTCTCTCTCTCTCTCTCTCTATATATATATATATATGTGTGTGTGTGTGTGTGTGTGTGTGCACGTTTGTTTCCACAAAAAACTGAATATAAAGCTTATCTTAATACAGAAAAGCAGATATATAGCCACTACATACATATGTTAGCACAAACATCACTGTAATATGCCGTATATATATTTTTCACACACACACATTATATATAAATTCAGTGCTTTCAAACCAGCTTTAGAAATCATGATTTTTCTTTGAGTGGTTGGTACTGCTGAAAACTTACTAATCTGCAAATCCAGAATAAATCTGGTATTTACTGGGAGTCAGTGAAATGCTGATGAAGAAAATAGCAAAAATAATTTCTAAATCCGCATATTTGCTAGTTGAATTTGTACTGCAATTTAAAAAGACTCAAGGCTGTTGTTTTGGGGTCAACATTTTAAATGTGAATAAAAACTGCTAATACTGAATAAAAACTTACTGAATCTAATCAGAATTGGTATTGGTTGATTGCCTGCTTATTTGTTTTACCAGTATATCAACCCCTGTGGGTAATTTAATGCTGAAACTGGATTTTTCCTTCAGGAATGTTTCAAAATGTTTCAAGTAGTTGTGAGGCATTTTAAAAATTGTTATCAAAATACCAGAAGTTATATAGTTTGAAAGTATTTAAAAACATAAGTTGTATGGTTCAAAGTCCAAGCTTCATTTTTTATAGAAGTTGGAAGCATTTTATTTTAATAGATATTTTATTTGGGCAGTAGATACATTTTTGAAGAGCATTTTAAGATTTTTTGCTGAGCAATAGTTGCTATGTTTTTGTGCTTCTTGCATTCTATCAAGATATGCTTGTCAGTAAGAAACTAGTTGCAGTGGTACACTGAGGAATAGTTTCTGCCAGGTTTAGGAATTGTAACAAGGCAGAATTGTGGAAATTTGTTTGAACTCCAGATATCATTGAAAACCTGGAAAAGTATTAAAAAAGACTTTTCTGGTGTTTTTAAAATTGGTAATAAGTTTCATCTGGACCAGATGCAGAGTAATTTTTTTTTATGGAGTCTTTTAGTTCTTTCACAGAAATGAGAATAGATTCTTCTTTACTGTTTTAAAATTTTTGAAATTTAGGAGTGTAGTGTATGGTGATACCGACCGAGCAAAAGTGAGGGACTGGATGTTTGCAATCTAACGACCAAAAAGCAAATGACCAAAATTCATTGGTGCGAAGCCAGCTTCACACAGATGTTCTGGTTGAAAACTAAAAATTAATTAAATATTAAATTTCAAGTTCGCAAGCCTATGCGAATTTTATTTATCGGCCAATGGGAAGCCCAGAATCAAATAAGGATGTGAATTCTCAAATGATCTGCTGCAATCCAAAAAGAAGATATAAAAAGCTGATACAGAAAGCATCAGACAGACAGAAAAACAGACAGACCCACACGAACTGACCTGAGAGAGAGGAGTGTAATCAGTGATCGGGATACTGATTTTTCTGTTGCTACTAGGTTAGATATTTCTTTCTTTTTTCCAGTGAATTTATTTACATTTTGGTTAAGTAGTTTGTTGCAGTTTGCGATTTTTTTCCATTAATTTTTGTTATTATTTCATTATTATTTCCCATGTTTTATTTACTGGGGTTTTGCTTTTAGTATGGAGATGTAGTTTTGTCAGCATTCTCTTTTGAATTTTTTAATTATACTGCATGATTTTGCTCAAGAAAAGTGAATAACTTGCTTGTAATTTTGTAAGTTAATTGTAATTGGGTTGTGTAAAAATTTAGTTTTGTATTTTTTTTGGTTCATAATTTTAACTGCTTCTTTGCATTCTTCTGTCAACCAAAGTTGGGATTTGATCTGTTGATTAAAGGAAGATTTGGTTATTGTCTTGCTATTTCTGTTAGTATATTTGTAACGAAGACTATTGGCTTTTGTTTGTTAAGAATTTCCATGTTGATTTGGGATGAGCAGTGTTCATCAAATTTTAGTCAGTGAACATTGTGTACTTGCCATTTTAGATGTCTTTCTTCTGGCATAGACTTGCTTATATTTAGGGAAATAGGTGAATGGTCACTACCACATTGGTCATCATGAATTTTCCATGGAAAGTTCATAAAAATTGATGTGAAGCATATGGTTAGGTCAACAGCTGATTTTGATCTAGTACCTGGGTGTAAATGTGCATTTGCATAAGGATACACAGATCAGATGAGTTTAGTAAAGATTCTATAATTTTACCAGTTTGATTAAAGTTTCTACAACTGCACATTTCTTGTGTGCATTAAAATCTCCCATTAATAGAAAGGGAGTGGAAAGTTGGCCAGTGAGGTTTTTATTTCAGTCTCATTCTGTCTGTGTTTTGAACATATGGTTATTGTTTGATAAAATGACACTTTTATTGCCGGGATCTGTAGAATTATGCTTAATTATAGTTTTTCATGGGGTATTGATTTTTAACCAATATTGAAGTATCCCAGTTATATCTGGGATTGTCTACCCAAGTAAGGACTTTCCTCAGAGGTTGAAACAGCCATGTCAGATTCCCTTGTTACCAGTGTGATTGACCCTACAGGCACTGCTTACGAAATCAGTTTAATGCTTGATATGGTAAATATAAGCACATTGTGTTTTTGTTAGTCTAAATTAGGACATGATGTGATCAGTCCTCTCCAAGTGCCAGTCTAGCTCCAGTAGGGGCCAAAAGTGGTGTGTTGGAGTCTCGGAGTATATGTATAACCAAACTCTTAAAACCCTTAAACACCATAATCCTATCTCAAATATCAGGGATCACTACCCATGACAAACAGGTGGCTTCCCTTGGGGGACTTTTACCCTCTTCAGAAGTGCAGTCAGCATATTCTGGCTTTTTTCCCTCCAGCTATGGGTTAAATAGCAGGACAGATTAGATTCTATAGCCTTGGCTAGCAACCAGTCTACCACAGAAAGTAATGGCAACCTATTGCAAGAAAATCATCTGCCCAGTCAATCATGTCGCTTTTAAGACATGATCACCCAAGTTAGTATCATATATGGCATTGACTGCAAAAATTGGGAAAAATAAGAAAAATTTCCCATAACTTTCTCTACCTCTGAGCAAAGGAATGTGAAGTTGGTCTAAAAGCATCACCCATAAAATATCTTTCCTCTTCTTCTCTGTACCAATCAGACTATTCTTTATAGGTCAAAAAGAAGACTATCATCAATAAAATCTAATAGACTTGCATTACGTAATCCCAAAAAGCACTTTACTAAATAACAGAAACCACATGACTTCAGAACTTTCAGCAGCAGCAACAGCTAAAATGAACAGCACATATAACTTAAAGAGAAAATAATAACATAATTAAGATGTTGATATCCTATATTATGTAAAGAAAAGTTTTTAAGGTATCCTCATCATAAGGGCTATAAAGAGTGATAACACATGCCTTATGTGTGTGTAAGTATGTATGTATGTGTATATATATATATATATATATATATATATATAGGGTGATTGAAAGGTAATTCTGTTTTATACATAAGTGACCAGCCAGGAGTCCTGACTTAACACCTAGTTACTTTTTTACTTTGGGGTTGGTTAAAGGAACACATTTACTATACCAAAACAAAACTTTTGGAGAACTTGAAGGGTGAATACAAGAAGTTATGTCGTCCATGCCACAAGTGTTCCTGGTAAAATCAGTTAACGTGATTCCTGGGCGGCTTGGGAAACTGGTAGCAAAATCTGGTGCCTACATTAAATTTTAAATAAACATCATATTAAGTGCTTTCCTCTCATATCCATATTTTGTAAAAATTATTATTAATAATTAAATTATAAATATTTTAAAATGAGGAGTTCCTTTTCAATCATTGTGGGTGTGCGTATATATGTACTGGGCTTGGGAAAAACTATTTGCCTGAAAAGTGTTTTAAGAGAAAGATTTTAGAAATTTCAAATGGCGATAATGCTGTTTGATCTATAAATGTGGAATGTTCCCTTATAAGAAAACTGCTAATCTCCCAAATGTCATTACCATGGAGCATATGTTCTCAGTCTCACAAAACTGGTTGTTGTTGATTTGGTTTAGTAAGCAAGATTTTTAGAGTTGAGATGCCTGTCCCATGTCCAATCAATATTACATTCAAATATAAATCTTCTCCAAGAGTGTTGCCAACCAAGTCTAGAGAGTTTAGTCTGCCTTGCTATTTTACCAATAGTTGGAGTAAGAAGAGATCACATCATACCTTTTCTAAGGGTATTTGTGTGAAAGTGAATGTAACAAACTCATCCAGAATTTGAACTCAGTATGCCAACTCCATTTTCAACACTAATAACTGCTATGTTACATCCACTCATAAAATATACTACTTGCAAAAATAGAGGCATGAATACCAAATTTTATAGCATCTATTTTACATTTAGAAATATTTTATAGATGTAGAAAGAGGTTTGACATTTTAATATTTTTATATTGGATTTAAGAATTCTTGTTTTCCAATTTTCTTTAACAGTATACATATGTGTTTATCACTGTCTTCATATTTGTTAGGTTCACAGCCAAATATTGGATAATGAATATGTATGAATTTAAACTACCAATCACTCATTATCATTTGCATAGTGATATACATATTCCATTGTCTTTTGTTAACCTGTTTTTCAAGCAAAGTTGGAAAAAAAAGCTGAAGACAGAAAGAAGAGTTGACAAAAGTAAAAACATTTTATCAAGATTTCTGACATGGTTTTATGACTATTATGCATTGATTCATTTGCAAAATTTTTCTTCTTTTGTTACTTTTATCTCAATAACTTAACTAAACACAAAGATATAAACATCTTATGGGAGCTACTAATTAGAGAAGAAATGACATTAGCTTTTAAGTTAATAATAATAATTAGAAATGCACTCGATAATTTCACAGTTCTGGTATTTGAATTCCCTAATGAATCTTAATTCTTATGCTAATGCTTGAATGAGCTCCTTGTGAGTTCTATGATGATGAAATACCTATGGAAATTACCCTTTTGTATTGTGAAATATTTGAGCTTTACAACTTTAACAAAATACTGCAATAACAATCATAAATATGAATGCAAGTCATTATTTCAAAATTATGGGGATACAAATGAAACGATCAGACAGAATATAACAAGTGTTATTATTTCCCTGAAGCAGATGTTACAAACATGAGAGACAATTTTTCTTTTTCTCACTGATATGTTTTTTCTGTCTTTTCTTGCTAGCAAAAGAGTTCATTATTTATAAGGGATATGACAGGGTTCAATATATATGTTAACTAAAAAACAAGCAGATTTGTAGTAAAGCCATTTTGATTCCATGCAAATCCTGATCCCAGGTCAGGTAACCCAGAAATAATCTTTGGCTATGTAGAGAGGCAGATTAACATTCAAAAGAAGAATTGATAAGTCTGAAATTCTCTGGAAGCACATTGAATATGAAAAGAGTAAGATTAAAAACAGCATATCCTTGCAAATTAGGGTTTTTAGTCAGCATTCATTAAGGTTTACTGGAATATCATAAAAACTTGAATGAAGTTATAGGTTCCAGAGGCTGAAATGTTTTGCTAAAACCAACCAAATCAAAAAAAGATTGTTCAAATATCTCAATGAATAATAATAATCCATGGGAAAGTATGATTTCAAATTGAAAGAAAAATGGTATGAATATCAGTCAATATAAAAATAGAAAAAAATGAAAAATGGCAGCCACAAGATATTATGGGCTTTCTCAATCCAGAAAGAACATGAAATATGATGACCTGATCTTATTGTGATAGATAAGGAAACAGTAATTGTCAAATTATTGACTTTGCTGTTCCCTACGATACAAGAGTGGATTTCAAAAGAACTGAAAAGATTGAAAAATACCAGAATCCAGTGAAGGGATTGAAAAAGCTATGGAACATGACTGAAGTAATTTTGGTAGCAATGGGTGCATTTGAATACCACCTTGAAAATTGAAAATGCACAGAGGGAGAACTGGAATTTAGACCAAAATTGTAAACCTCAACAAAAAAACAAAACAAAAAGGACCATTCTTTACTCTGTGAGGTTTCTTTGAAAAGTTCTTGAGTTGTGAGGATTTTTGTATGCACCAAATCTCAAGAACAGAATTTTTATTAACTATATCAGTGTGCAACCCCAGCATCATCATCATAATAATGATAAAAAATTGACAAACTCAAGAACTACATCAACCAGCAGTATGTGACACAATCAGACCATTATTGTTCCAGTTATAATCAAGGTGTTGGTGTCAATATCATCAAACTTAGAATCATACAAAATTAGAATAAAGCCAAGAATCCCATTGCTTCAGAAGTCTGTGTTGCTTGGCACTGAAAATAATTTGAGAAAAGTGCTCAAGGTCTGTGGATATATTACTTGATGGAGAACAGCTATAATCTAAGTTAAATGGTTAAAAATGAAAAAAAGTGTGTGTACGAAGATAATAATAATAATAAAAAATACATCAGTTGACAGTTTCTTCTTTTTGCTTTTTTTTAACTGACCAAAATAATTAAAAGCAAAAGTAACCAAAACTGTTAAAAATTAAAGTAATGAAAACAAAAAAAAATGTAAATATGAAAATAAAAAAAATAGGTGATGTTGGTGTTGTGGCAAGTGGTAGGGACTAAAAACATTTTATTTTACTTTGCATTACCGTGTTATTAAAAAAAAACAACTTCATAAGCTTGAGTTATGATTTGAAGATGTCAGAATCAAACATATAGAGAAATTTAACTATCTGGGTAGTGTGGTAACAGATAACAAAAAATTTAACACCAAATTCAAAGTTATGAATAGCAACAGATCTAATCTAAACTTATTTATAAATGGAACTTTGTCTGTGTGTGTCTGTGTGTTTGCGTGTGTCCATTACCTATAGACTCTGAAATGGCCAAACTGATTTTCTTGAAAATTTACACAGTTGTACTATAAGCGTCTGTGAGTGTTCTTAGCTAGGTTTTGTGTCGCGGTACCCCCGATAAATATCAAAAATCAATAATAAAAAAAATCGGGTTATAGAAGGAGTGGTCCGATTTTAATCAAATTTGATACACTCATAGACAAAGACATAATAAATGATATTCAGAAGTTTCAAGGTTGCAGTTCTTACAATAGTGCAGAAAATCGATAAGATATATATATAAAAGGCAAGATGTTTGTGTGTGTGTCTGTTTAGTTGCCTGTATGTCTGTATTTTTCAGCCATTTTATTTTAGTTTTTGCTTCGGGTTTGGCTCTAAGTAGGTATAATTGTAGTTCTTAGTCTCAACCATGATACCATTTACTCAGAGGACTTATTTAACCTTCAAAATTCAGTTTACGATGAAAAAAACTTATTTAATATCAATACCAGGAAATCAAAATTTAACTTACATCCATTCATTTTTCTTTCAGTCTACGCTTTCACATTAACTGGAAATAACTATTGCTTTTTAGTCTTTCGTGCCAACATCCAAAGAGTTTGAGCTCCAGGACCATGGATTAGTTTTAAAGCTTTCATTACACCCGAGCAACGCCGGGCTATATGGCTAGTAATTAATAAATAAATATAAGATGAAATGAAAATTGTAAAAGAAAGAAGTAATTTGTCTTGTGCTAATCAATATCTGCTTAACCCAGATGTGATAACTTTATCATTGTTTTATGTCTCCAAAGCGCCTGCTTAATCGTACATAAAATGAGAAAATGCTGCCCTTGTGAATGATGATTTACATAGATGTATATGTATGTTGCTACCATATACATCATTTTTAGTGCTTCTTTATTGGTTTATAAATGATAGTGTAAAGGAGATGTATAACTGTAGACATACTAAGATAATGATATTTCTATATAATTTGTTCTTTTTATTGTCTACTTTTTGAAGTTTGTTCTCTTTACCTTCTCAGAAATACTGATAAGTATTGTTGCATTTCACTTTTTTCTTTATCAACTACTCAAAATTTCTCATAAAGTACCAATTGTTTATGTGCAATCCTACTTGGATATAAAAGTAGCATTTTCCTCTTTATTTGACAACCCTTTTCACTGGTTCTGATTGACCAGTTTAAATGAAAATTAATGTTCTCCAGTTGCTAGTCAAGAGCAGCCAACTGAGTGAATGACTCCATTTCTCTTGTTCAAGCTTTTACAAGACAGTGTCATAATAAAATCATAACACTATTAGCCATATGACAGTAAGTAGAAATGATGGATATTACTATTCTATCACATGTTTAGAGTTAAAAGTTGAAAAATAGATTTAAAAAAAGAAGTTACAAGAAGTCTACATCTGAACTGCTCTTGATGACCTCCACATGGGAGAGTTAAGTTTCAAAATGTATGTTAGAAATATTAATAACCTATAGAGCAGTAAAAGCCAAAGTATCTTTTTTAATTTGAAAAGCTTAAGGCAGAAAAAAAAATCTAACATGGTAACTTTATATTTTTGTGTTAAAAGTAATTTTGCATGATGTATAAAATAAAGGACTAAAAAATTTTTTTATTGTAATGAACTGTACTCAAATTTGACTGAATCTTATGTCAATCCCTGGTCTTTCAAACAGAAGTAAAAGTTTATCCCTTGTTTCCTGTTTAGGAATGGGTTTCCAATCCCTTCTAAACTCTACTTCAACTCTATTCTTCTAATGTCTCTGCATAAACTTTGAAATTTTATTTGCTATTTATTTTTAAAAATTTCTTTTCAATTTTTTCCTCAATAAGAGTAGATAGGTGTGCCTTTTTGCTGGTTCACACTCCTTTCCTGTCTTGAACAGGAGTAAAGGTTTATCCTTTGTTCCCTGTTTAGGTAAGAAAAAAATCAAAGAGAAGAAAAATGTAAAATTAAACAAAATAATTACTAAAAACATTATTTTATATTGTATTCAAGAATTCTTCTAATTTTACTAGTTTAGTTATATTGAAATGTCTTTCTTTTGACCCAAACATAAAAGATTAAGCAACCACTGAAAAAAACTTTAATTCTAGTACTTGTGCAAAAATTATGCAACCTGATTTCAAGTGAAATAAAGAATGAAATGTGTTACACACACATATATATATAAATGCCTTGTGGTGTATAGATGGCAGCTTGTAATGAGGAATCGAAAAGCCAAGTTTGAATTCTAGTCAAGTTCATTACATTCACATATGCACATATAATATTGGGAAAGGTATGAATCCATCTCTTTTTCTCTTATCTATAAGCAAATAGCAGAATAAGCTAGGCCCTATAGCTTTGTTTTTCTACTAGGGTAGGAGAATTACAAAGTCTAAATTCTAACCAGTCTGAAAATAGTCAGACTTCATCAGGATATCTTCTAAGACACACTACTGATGTTATGGTTATTTTATGCATAGTGCCTCTATGACTCATGATAACACACACACACACACACACACACACATATATATATGTGTGTGTGTGTGTGTGTGTGTGTTAAAATGAAGGTTTAGCTTATTGCCAAAAGGTATGGCCAAGGTTTTCTACTCCAGTAGTAGATGTTCCTTTTGCATGATGAGATACATGGATAAAAAAATAACCAATAGAGATGAACAACAAACACTGATATTAAAATTTAACAAGATTTAATAGAGAGCAAAAATAATACAAGAAAGCATGTCTGTGTGGAAATATTTGTGCAGCATATGCAATATGAGAATAAAATAAACACATAACTTTGGACCATTGTTAGAAATCACAAATATACTTTTTTCTTTTCTCTCTCTCTCTTTATATTTTACATTTCTCTTTTCCCTTCTTTTTATTCAATTCAGTTTTTTACTTTCTTTGTCACATGCATGAGAGTGACATCTAGCTACAAGCTTTGACTTCATAAAGTTGCAATCTTCAGTTGCCAAGTGATATACATTTCCTCTTTGCCGTTTTTTACAGCATAAAAGTTATCTTTCAGTTGTAAAAATTCAACATTGAGTTGATTGGGCTGTTCTTAGTTTCTCAACTGAAAAGATCATACATGTCTTTATATTTGGGGATTAACATAATTGGTGATTCACCGTTGCTTTTCAATTTGTTATGGTCGCTTTGTTAAGCAATCTTCTAACTTGACGATAACATGAGAAGGTGTTCTCAGGATCCGTAATCCAACTGATTAAGTGCATTCTTTTCCACACAATTTTCGTATTTAGTCATATGTCTCCACATGTGTGACGTGCTTTTTTTTAGCCATCAGTCAATCACATTTCAGTGGATTATTATTTAATTTTACATGCATTAGCTTAACTGTTGATTATGAGAGTGAGAGATTATAGACATTATGTACTTTTAATGCTGCTGTGGTTATGGTTGAATACATGGTGACATAATGTACATATATGTATGTGAAAATATCTATATTATAATTAGAAGAGAATGAGTACCATTTTTATTGTGTAAAGTTGGTGATATGATAAAGCATGTTATCAATGGATATGGTGTATCCAAAAAAGAGTAAAGACGGTTGTCCAACTGCTCACCTATACACTCAAAAAAGCTGATAAAATTATGAATGTATGGGTGGATATCTTAACTTTATACAATTTTTCCATGCAACATATCAGTTGGCATCAGTCAATTTTAGAATTATAAATATCTATAGTGTTTTCTTCTCAGATGATATAGTATTAATCCTAATCAGTTGAGAAGAAAAAAGTTTATCAATGAAATACTGATTATCAAGTAAAAGGCTATGTTTTCAAGATTGGAAGTAAAGGTGGTACAGTCTTTACATTAAAACTGCTGCTGTGGCGATACTTATTAAGTACATATTTATGAAACTTGCATTCCATGTTTTCAATATATACAGTAGAGAGCATAAATATCAGAACAATGTTAAGAAAAAGTCTAAATGTGAAATAACTTTTTATTTTAAAGCTTCAAAGAACATTTTATCAAGGAAAAAAGGTAAATTATATAATTCCAAAATATAAAGCTCAATTAAATTATTTTGATGAAGTTATAAGAATAATTATATAACATTAAAAAAAAATAGATGATCAAAAACATCAGAACGATCAACAAAATCATACTATTATAATAGATACATCATATCCAAATGAAAATAGCATTTATAACTCATTAGTACTTGATGTGTAAACCTTTACTTTCAATACCAGCTTGACATCTTTTGCTACATGAGTGAATGAATGTCTTGCATTCATTAACGGATATTTTCTCACATTCTCTTTTTAAATTAGTCCATAGTTCTTCAACGTTTGATTGATTCTTTTCCTTAGCTCTTTCATTTAGTAACTTCCAAACATTCTCAATAGGATTCATATCTGGGCTTTGAGCAGATCACTGCATAACAGTAACATTCTCTTCAGAAAGAAATGTCTTAACAGCCTTTGCTGTATGACATGGTGCATTATCTTGCATAAATACAGCTGGTTAATTAACTGCAGTTCTCAAATAAGGTAGAACATGTTTCTTCAAAATCTCTTTGTATACAGTTGCGTTAATTTTACCGTGTAGCTTAAGAAGAGGTCCCGTACCAGCAATTGAATCATGCCAAACACTATCACACTTCTTCCTCCAAATCAAACGCTGCTTTTAGTGCACTGAGGCAAATATCGTTTCTTAGGACTGTGTTGAATGAACATTCTCTCATCACAACCAAACAGGTTAAACTTTGATTCATCACTGAAATGAACACAATCCCACTGTTCTTCTATCCATGACATGTTCAGTGGCAAATTTCAATCGGCTCATTTGATTCTTTTTAGAAATGTAAGGCTTCATAGAGGCTACTCGACTGTTCAGATTTATTTCATTAGGTCTTAGGGAAATAGTGTGCCTTGATATTTTAATGCCAAGGTTAGCATAAGTTCTTTTAAAGATAGTGGTTACTGTCGCAAATCGATCCTTTTCTGATTCTCTACCAATTCATATGTCTTCCCTTAGAGTAGTTTTCCTAGGCCTGCCAGGTGGTTTCTTGGCTTCACATGATCCAGTTTCCTCAAATTTTCTTAAAATACTATGAATAACACTTTGGATTTTCCCACACTCTTTGAAATATCCCCAATCGAGAATTTATCTTCATTACATGACTTAATTATCAGTTTTCTAAGTTCCAATGACGCCAAAGATTTTTTTGCCATGTTTACAATGCAAGAGCTAGTAAAGAGCTGGTGTAATTTAGTAAAATACCCAATTTTATATTCTTATTCTAAAAATTTTTTAATAATGCAAAATAATTATTAGATTTTATGGATTTTTTTTTTTTAATCGTATCACCCCGAGCAAGGCGGTAATGCCACTGATGTGCAGGGGGCTACATAATAGTGAAAAGATTGGAAAAGAGAAAGCCGGAAACCACATCCTAAACAGGGAACAAGGGATGAGCCTCTCTTAAACTGTTCAATAGACGTGGGTGGAGTGTGAAATCTTTCTGATGTTTTGATCATCTATTTTTTCCAATGTTATATAATTATTCTTATAACTTTATCAAAATAAGTTTATAATTTTAGAATTATATAATTTACCTTTATATCCTTTTTTCCTTGATAAAATGCTCCTTGAAACTTTAAAATGAAAAGTTATTTCATATTTAGACTTTTCTTAACATTGTTCTGATCTTTATGCTCATTATTGTACGTTTATACAGACATTTTCAAGATATACATTTTTACAAAAGTGACATTGTTTGTTAATTCAATTATATAGGGTGAGATGGGTAAATTGTCACCATTTCATACTTTTAATTTTGCACATATGTGTTAATTGCTTTTGATTTTGACAACTGCAAAGCATAGTAGGATCAGTTGGACACTGTCTGTAAAAAAAAACAAAAAACAATGCAATTCACTCTTCCCCAAATTTGAAAACAGCATTCTGTACTGCTTGACATTTATGCTGAATGCTCCAATTCAAACATTTCAAAGTGTTTCGGTGTCATTCTGATGACAGCACAGAGGATTTGGAAAGAGATTGAATGATATCTTCAGTCAATATCATGGTGTTTAGAGTGATCATTAGTGATGGCGATGTTATGCCTCCATTCCTCCTCTCATGGGGCCTCAGACCCAACACTGCGGCCTACATCAAGTGCCGTGAAGAGGTAGTGGTGCCCTGGGTCAAGAGGGTAGTAGCTACTGAATGACTCTATATCTGGTGACAGGACTCTGCACTATGTCATTCAAGCAGAAAAACCTTGTCATGGCTGTTAGACAATTTCTGCAGCCACATCACCCCCTACATCTGGCCACCTTACTCTCCAGACTGTAACTCCCTTGATTATTATACGTGCTGCACAATTGTGTAAGAATCCAAGAAAACTTCTTGTAGCACCAAAGATGAACTGTAAGTAAGGATTATGGTAGCATTCACCAACTTATATAAGGAGACTGTTCAGAAGAATAGCAGAAGATTCTGAATTATCTGGAGGCTGTGAATGAAGCAAATGATGATTTTAATAGATGCCAGTGTTATTTTTATTTTTGTGTAACTTAGGCGACAATTTATCCATCGCACCTTGTGTATATATGTGTGTGTGTATACACACACATGGCAGCAATATTCAGAGTGTATATATATATATATATATATATATATATATATATATATATATATATATATATATATATATATATATATACACACACACTCTGAATATTGCTGCCATATCTTGTCTAATGCTTTGGTTACTCGTGCCATACTAAAGGATCAAGTGAAGCGAGATAAAACACTTGCTTGAAAATCTAACTATGTTGACCACAGAAAAAGATATTTCCTAAGCAAATTATTACTATCTTAAAATATAGATGCATACATTCACACACACACACACACATATACATATATATATATATATATATATATATATTCATGTCTTCATATATCACTCACAGACCCACACATCCGTACGTGCACAGAAAATCATTTTCCAAATCTTTATTTCTCTAGACGTTCTATGAATTCTTTCTAACCCTTCCACAAACATCTTTTCTCTTTTATTTAATTGTTTCAATTAATGTTATTAAATTGTATTTAAATTTTGCTTGATGATGTTTTATTCTTTGTTTAAAGCATGAGAAAGATCATTAGCTCTTTCTTTCTCTCATTTGCTGCAGGTATCTTCCCTTTCCTCCAAAAATGATTATGAATAAAAGCCTTCATTTGACTGTTAAAACAAAGCTGGCCACAATCAGCAGTAGCCTGCGCAACAATAATGAATATACATATATGCAAAAAGGATAGTATATATTATGCCATTCATTACATTACCTTATGAAAAATTAAAAAAATTATAGAGAAAACTAATTAGTATCTATCAAAGATTGCTTATCTCATCAAAGCAGGATGATACTAATTATAGAAGTGGCAGAGTAATGATAGCCATTATTATTAATATTGTTAAATTCATAAAACAGTCATGGAAAGCTGAATGTGAGGAATTCAAGTTTAATGTAATAAAATGCATGAGCTTTTACTTTGATGAAAAATTTTAGAAGCATAGAAGGTAAATTTGCTGTGCCTTTCAATAATTTGATCTGTCTTAAGAAATTAAGTGTTTTTTAAAAATATTTTATGGGATAAACAGTGAGAACTCAAAATGTAGGATGTGTATACATTTCCAAAGTTTTCAGCATTCATCATTTTCTTTTTATTCATTTCATAAGGGTAATGATATACAGTTACACACAGAAATGTACACATAATTATATATAGACTGACATACAAATAAATACATATTTGCATACAATCACACATTTTTATGTAGAAAGATGCAGTGCAAGCATCAATATTATTATTATTTTTTTTTGTAAAGAGTTAGTCATGAGTTAAAATCTGAAAATGCTTTACATGGAATAGAAAAGAAAAAAAAACAGGAAATAATAGGATTTTGGGAAAATAAAAGCTATTAAAAAAAGAAAAAAATGAATATGAGTCTAAAATGAAGTAAATGTGATGATACAAAAACAGAGGGAAAGAGAGATAAAACTTAAATAAAAATAAAACCTGATAATATATTATCTACGCAAAGAAAAGACAACAATATATGCTTATGGTAGAAAGGCCTGAGATTTTGGTGTTTTTTTTTTTCAGTAAAGAAATAAATATCTGATATCTAAAGGCACATGTATACATCCATTTCAAGGGATAAATCGTGTTTTTATGGATGAAAATTGCCTCCTACTAAATTCCTTACAACCACCCAAGGAATATATTCTGAACAATCATCAGATAGACAGGGAGAGATAATTTTTTCTCCTCCCCTACCAATGATAGAATTGTTTTTGTTGTTCAATTTATCTTTAATAAATCCCATTGAATGCTAGTCTTTCCAGATGATAATCATCAAAGACTTGGCAGAATTGTCATTAATTTTGTCAGGGAGAAAAAAGAAGGATGATGAATATGGAGGAAGAGAATGTGTGGTTGATGATGATAATGAAGATGATGATAACAACAACAGTAAGTATATTAAAAGATCCAAAATACACAGGGGGAAAAAAAATCACTCACACACATTTATCCCACTTTTTTTCTAGTTTTCACTTGTCTATGTCCATTTTCACAGATGGACTTTTCTATCATTTAGTTCAATATAAGAGGCAAGAGATAAAAAGAAAGAAAATTGATGGAGAGGGGAGAAGACAGAGAAAAAGTGAGGGATTCAGGTGGGCTGGAAAATTTTGATGAGAAGTAAAAAAGATAAAGAGACAGATAAATAGATAGATAAAACTTTTAGTCTTTCTCTGCCTCCCTCTGGAAAAAAATGGCAGATAGAGATGAAACTCTTCTTTCTCAATAGTCAACAGACCAAGATGACTTTATCTGGGCATTTACTTTATTCAACAAACTTATCACTTTTATCTACAATGGATATTCAGAAATGGAGAGCTGAAACATATATACTTTTCAGGCTCAAAGAGGGATCAGCCCAGTCATTTCCCAATGTAAAACTTGAAAAGAAACCCTATACCTCCATAGTTGTAATATTCAGTCTGATAAGACAACTTAATTCTGTAGATGAAAACGATCTTCAAGGGTCACTAGGTAAATATAGTCAAAATCAGCCAGATAGAATTTCTTCTGTATCTCCTCTGGGCCTTAAAACAAAATTTAGTCAGACCTTGTGCAGAATAAAAATAAATATATACAAATAAAAAAATAAGGTATCAGGAAAAATAAAAGATGCAAACATTAAAATAATAATGATATTGTGTCCATTGCTATAATCGATTGCTTGTTATTATCAGTCTATATATTAAACATTATTATTCGTTTTTGTTTTGTATGTTTGATTGCATCTACTTCTGTGTTCATCTTCATTCATATTTTCCAATTGATGTTGACATTTGCTCTAGGCAAGTTTTGCTCTCAGCTTTGACAGAGAGTCGGTCATT
The DNA here is from genome assembly GCA_037127315.1 of Ascarosepion bandense. NCBI lineage: Eukaryota > Metazoa > Mollusca > Cephalopoda > Sepiida > Sepiidae > Ascarosepion > Ascarosepion bandense. The sequence continues at coordinate 1,543,333 of JBBBDQ010000937.1, forward strand.
TTTATAATTCACTAAAACCAGCCTGTATTTGTCAGATCATTTTCTCACTTATCTGAAACATATTTTACTTATTATTCCTGTTTTTTTTTTTCCTGCATTCATTTCAAAACTGCTTCAGTAACTGCAGGCCGAGTAAGTTGTCTTGTTCTTTAATTACTGCAAACAGATGAAAAATAAAATGTAGATGGGAGATAAAATTCCAATTACTGTTTAACAGAAGTAGTCACATGAATTCACTAACAATCTTTTTTTTTTCCTTTTGTTATTAGATGTCTGTTTGCCATAAATGGACACCTTGGAATTATAGCAAACAAAATTTTAATCTTTTTCCTTCATTCTTGTGTTATTTAAGCTTTTACTTAAAGATGGCAAAAATTAATGTATTATTCAATTTATCTTGTCTCGTTTGGAACATTTTCCATTCCTAATTAAATAATGACATGTAATTCTGGAATAAATGCTGTCCACAATTCTTTTTTTTTTTTCATTTATTTACTGCGCTGATTTAAATCTGCCTATATATATATATATATATATATATATATAAGATCCAGTGTGCTTTAGACCACTTGGCCACAGAGTGTTACAGCCCAGCAAAGTTCTATTTACCCTTTTAAAGAAGGAAGGGGCCATTTTTTCAATCCTGGTAAAATAGACAAAACATGCTTTTAAGCATATTTTATGAGTCTCTGTAAAATAGTCCCTCAGGCTAATATATATAATAATATTTTTATTATAATGAAGGCAGGTAATGTTAAAAATAACAACACAAAAATTTAACACAGAATTTTATTTATTTTCATTGTTAAGACAATTTAAAATTTTGTTCATCATCAATTGTTAAAACACAAATTAAAATCATTTATTCATCTTCAATTATTAAAAGAATATAAAAGTCTGACTATTTTAAGCACTTCAGGCATAGAAATTTCTTCAAATCTAAACCTTGCTCTTTGGCATGGTTCTCTTGCCAATGCACTTCAGATAAATCAACTGAAGACAACAGTCACAGATCACAAAATCTATTTTGTTCAAGTCCTGCCTACACAGCTCATTCAGCCAATATATTCTTAATTCTAAGACTAACTATTTATATTTATTGGCAAAACAGCCTTGGTATCTATTTTACTGGGACCAGCAAAATAGGCGATTTTTTAAAAAAATGTGCATTCCTTCATTCAGATTCTCTTGAAAGCCCATATATGGTGATTTACAAAGCGCATATTAGATGTGGCACAAAGCTGAAAATATGGGACATCCAGTAAGGATAGAACTCACTATTCAATTGTAATGATTCTAGCAAGACAAGCTTGCTAACCATTACACCACCTCGAGGTGTCCATGAAAGCCCATATATGCTTGATTTCATATCAAAAACACATACACATATACACAGAAGGTGCGATGGATAAATTGTCATCAAATTCGGCAAAAATGAAAATAACACTGACATCTCATTTTAATAAATATATTTACCAAAATTATATAAAAAATATTTTGAAATACTAGATGAGTAAATTTATTAAATAAAAATTGTCATTGGCTTCAGCTGATTTCAATATCTTCTGCAACAGGTGAAGAGGCTCAGCCCTTGTTTCCTGTTTAGGATACAGTTTCCGGATTTCTCTTTTCCAATCTTTTCACTCCTATGTAGCCCCCTGCACATCAGTGGCATTACCGCCTTGCTCAGGATGATATGATTAAAAAAAAAAAAAACTTCTCTGGACAGTCTCCTTGTTTAAGTTGGTGAATGTTGGTGCTATAAAAAGTTTTGCTGGTGTCTTGCTCAACTGTGCCCCCACACATAATAATCAAGGGGTGAGGATAGGTGGCCAGATGTAATAGGTGTTGTAGTCGCAGAAATTGTCTAACTGCCACGACTGAGTTCTCCTGCTTGTGTGGCATGGTACTGAGTCCTGTTGCTAGATCTTGGCTCAGAGCAGCACTACCTCCTCAAGGCGCTTGATAAAGGCTTTTGTGTGAAGATGAATGGAGACATAACATTGACATCACCAGTGATCTCTCCAAATACCGTTCGTAATCTCCATTAGACTCCTCCAACTCCTTCTGAAGCCTCTGCACTGCGTTTGACATACAAACACTCTTAAAATTTTGTCTTGAAGCTACTGGCAAGAATGCCATCAGTACAATTTGCCATTTCCAAATTTCTGGTGGTGTGAATTGGATCATTGAGCTCTTTTTCTCACAGATGGTGCACAACTGACCCTACTTTTACTGTGCAATTGATAAAATCAAAAATAGCATGTATGTATGAAATTAAAATTATAAAATGTTGAAAATTTATCCATCACACATGTGTATATATATATATGTCCTTGCATTATCCATCACACCACCTGCACATCCAAATTTTCAGCACTTGGTGTTCCCAAGCAGTAACCCATCTAGCTACCGACTTGCTTAACGTCAATGATTGGACGAGAATCTTTGTTTCAACATGATATAGACCTAAGCTTGAAAAGGTTAAAACTTATAATCTGTCACAACCATATTTAAATTGTAAATAGTTATAATCAAATTTTTTCATTTAATCAATTTTTTTCTATAAGAAAATTTGATTTGAAGAAATGTTCAGTGAAAACTGAAAGAAAAGAGACAACCTAATTTTTATAGACAAGTCATAAATATGTGCTAATTACACCAATCAAAAAATAATAGTTTGTACTATAACTTGTAGTTGCAAATTTTTATTATGATGCAGACCACATATTATTGTGGTCTTCTGAATGTGCTATAATCATAATATTTTTTAATGCAAATAACTGATATCTGACTTCTAAAGCAGGAATGAAAAATCATACTGGCAACTAATAACAAACATCTTATGGGAAAGATTTATTGAAAATATAACACAGAGACTAATATCCAAACTTGGTTCTCAAATGGTTATTTTTTAAATGATCAACAATACGAAGAGTTGGTTTGTCTTCATAAACTACATGAAAGTACCATATTTTTTATCATACTTTGTTTTTTTGGCACCAAAATCTATAAGGTCTTGTTGGACATTCTTTTCTCATATTTTTTATTGCCTAAGTTGGCTATTATAAAGCTGGCATTAAAAGTCAGCTTTTGTAATTGACCTGTGGCAGTCAACATGTTAAACTGTTTCATATTGAAAGACCTTCCTCTTTTTATTTGGTATCTCATATTTATTCAAGAGGTAAGAATAGGTATTCTTCATTTGGTTTATGCACAAGGATATATATATATATATATAAAGAAAAATTAAGGCAGACACGTTATTTCATAGTAAATCGGAAGTATAGCCTATTTCAGGTGAACCATCATCAGCTTCCGTCTTTATTTTACAAAAGATTTTACCTTAATTTTTTTTATATTTGCTCTATATGTATTTATATACATATATATTTAGAGCTCTCTTAGAGAGTTATCCTACCACTGTATGTACAGGATACTCCTTTGGATTCTTCTATACCCACACTGCATGCTGATATATATATATATATATATGTGTGTGTGTGTGTGTGTGTGTGTGTGTGTGTGTGTGTCTAAGGAAGAAAAGCAATTTTTGTTTATTGATCTGACAGATCTTATTTATTCTTTTAGTTATGTCATTCTCATAACATCACAAATGGAAGTTACCCTATCAAGTTATAATTTGATATAAACTATGTAAATATATATTTAAAAATAGAAAAATCATATTTTATATACATACATATATGCAAGATTTACATATCTATTTTAAGACATACTTGAAACTTGCTTTCCCAATTTTCTTCCATACCTATATTGCTGAAAATAAAATTATGTTTGTTTATAACAATACAAAAACATCCATTGATCAAGTTATTTATATCTGATATTTGAAATAGGCAATTAGTATCCAGACAAGATTGCTCTAAAATTATAACCAATTCAAACACAATCATTTAATAATAAAAACAATTAAGACATAAACTTCAAATAGTCAGGGTTGCATTCCGTCTTTCTTTCTCAGATGCTGTAAATGATGCATGCTTGGGTGATCATGTCTCTTTTTGATTTATTATTAACTTAGCAGAAGAATTCCTGTAATACACTGCTGTTACTTTCTATGAGGGACTGGTTGCCAACCAAAGCAATAGAACCCAGTCTGTCCTGCTATTTAAATCATAGCTGAGAAAAAGGAGATGAATTCATACCGGTCCTGGGCGTGATGGTAAACAGCATCCGGCAGCAAGGCCTCTGATTTGGAGGTTGCGAGGAGCATGGGACCACCTCTTACTTGCTGTTGTTTTCAGGTTCACTCTGACCCGGAGTGGTAGCACCTGTTAGGGTCCTAGCTATGGGCAAATAGTTAACCCTCAAAGTGGTTCAAAACACTATGAAAGTATAAAAATACTTTTTTAGAAAAATATTCATAAAAATAAACTTTTATAGAAAAATATATAGTTTTGAAGGAAAAATATTACCAAAATACATTTTTGAAGAAAAATTATTACCATAACACATTTTTGAAGGGAAAAAAATATTCTTAGCAAAACATTTTTTAAAACAAAACTAGAAGATATTTTCAGTTTTCTAAAATAAAAGAATAAAAACAAAAAAATTTCATTAAAATCTGACTAAATCAACCTTCTCACTATAACTGAACATTAAAAAAATACCTTAAAACCTCACCTTTTTGGCATTAAATAACCCACAGAGGTTGATATACTGTTAAACAAAATTTAAAAAAAAAACGAATTTGTACCATTCCTAAGGGTATTTGTACATAATGAATGTAGCAAACTTGAGTAGAGCGTGAACTCAACTCTCTGATTTCTCATTCTAAGTAGTTATCCATCACACCACCTGCACATCTGAGCTTACAACATCTGGTATTTCCAAGTGGTCACCCATCTAGTTACTGGCCAATCTTAACAGTGATTAACTTTGGGGATCAGCCAAGAACTGATATGGCTGCAGGATTACAGAATGTAAATGATACATTTATACCTAGTTGGACAAGTACAACAGATAGATATAAAAAAATTATTTCTATAATTTCTACATAAAAAAGTCAGAGGTTGAGATAGAAAATTGAGGCATTTGTGTTTGTTCTCATTATATATTCCTTTTTTTTTTCTTTTAATAGTTGCTAGTGACCTTACATCTACATTATCTTTACAATTCATAAAAGAAGAGACTACAATTATGCAATCTTTATTTATGACTCATCTTTTTATGAGCTAACCTTTGAAAAAGCCCTCATTCAAAAATGTGTCCAGTCACACATTGTTTAACAGAGCAAGTTAAATTTTCAAAGCTATGTTCAGTCTGCAATTTCTGGTAAAATGACTGTACTGTACAAATGTACTGTTGTTTTTTTTTTTGTTGTTGTTTCTTTCTTCCCCCTCTCTTTAGTTTCAATGACAATAAAATAACAATAAAAGATAGCCTACAGAAGATAAAATAAAAACAGGTAAACAATTGGATATATTTTTAAGTAGGCAATATAACTTGTGTTTTTTTTTTTTGTGTTAATATTTTCTTATGATATTTAGCAGTTCTCATTAAAAAGATTGATTTCATCAAATTTAAATGTACTGTTAAAAAAAAAACATCCACAGTTGAAATTTGTATTTCATGAGTTTTTTTCTATTTATAAATCTTCTATTTAAAAAAAAAGTATAATGTTCACCAAGGACCAATCAAAGTAGTGGATTACTGAGAGAGGTGTGTGGTATAGAGCTAAGAAGTAGATAGTGATAATTATGAGGATAAGGAGTATAGATAACAATTTTCAATGGACTTGAAGAAGCTATGATTGTAGTGTTTGGGGAAACATCCAAATGGAAATGTGTTTCACAGAGTAGCAGTTCTTGGGAAGAAGCTGTCTGAGTAGAACTTTCATTTTACAAATAGAATCTGAAAAAGAAAATGAGAGTGTAGACTGAGCATGGCAGGTCTTTGCTCTAAAAGTATGAATTAGTGGACCTAAGGAATGGTGCTTGCCAGAACATTGGCAATGGAAATGGTAACAGAGTAGTGATAGAAAAGAGGCTGTAGAATGGAAAATAAGTCACCCACCCACAAGGCTATGTAAATAATTTTGAACTCTATCAAGGCTTCATTTTTTATTTACTGTGACACTTGAAACTATAAAGCATGGTAAGAGAAGTCAGATATTTTCTAGAGCAGTTGAACAAACCCTCCATAGTGTATATACATCTGTTTTCCAAAGAAAAAATTACCAAATACTTTTCTTGAATAGAATATAATTTTTAATAAAAATTGTTCTTTCTAAAACTAACACTTTAATAATGAAAATTGCAGAGCTTTTACAATTACTGTAATATTGAATATAATGCATAACCTTTAACATTTTCTTCTGTGTACCTTCAAAACGTGAGCATTCATGGCTTTCCTCAACTTCCTATCCTTCATAGCTCTTGGCAACATTTTATCTTTTTACTATCTCTGATTTTTCCTGTTCTGTCATCCATTTACATAACATAACCTTGTTAGGTATGTTACTCACTGATTTCTTCTGATTTTCTTGTCTTCAATATGCCCTGTGAATATCTAATTTTCCTAGCCTTGTTTTCTCATCATTTCATTCATAATAGTTCTTTTTTGTCTCCATTTTCCTTAAAACCTTGTTGTTGCTCGCATGTTTAGTTCATGGTATTCTCAAGAACCATATCTCATTTACTTCAAGTCTTCTCTTCGTCTATGAGGAAATTGTCCAGCATTTACCACCATATAGGAGAACTCATATTGCACAACAATTTTAGGACTTTTTTCTTTGTTTTTAATGAAAATTTCCTGTTTTTCAAAACTTTGCTTAGTTTTTAGAAGGTATTATTATTAAAATAATCTTTAACTCCTATCCTGCCATTTATTTTGGTAAATCTGTTTCATTTTCAGACAAATGTTTTTGTTTGTTTTTAGTATAGTAACTAAAAAACAAGACACAGATGTGTCTTTTCACCAGATTTGTTCAAGTTGTACAGCAAGAATATTTTGAGGACCCTAGAAGTTATGCCTGGATTTGTCATCGGAGGCCACAATTTAAACCCCCTAAGGTATGCAGATGATACAGTGCTGATAGCAGACACAGACAGGAAACTCCAAGACCTCCTACAGAAGGTAGCTGAAGAGAGTGATAAGAAAGGACTACAAATAAACTGCAAAAAAAAAAAAACTGAATGCATGGTCATCAGTAAAAAGGGCAGCCCAATATGTCAAATACAGGTCAGGGATACTAGAATCAAGCAGGTACAAAAATTTAAATACCTGGTAAGTGTTACAACAGAAGATGGAAAGTGTGACACAGAGATCCAAAGGTGAATTGGCATGGTGAAGGAAGCATTCCAGAAGTTGAGTAAAGTATTAAGAAACAGGACAGTTTTACTAAAAACAAAGAAGAGAGTACTGGATTGCTATGTGTTGTCAGTTCTTCAATATGGTAGTGAATGCTGGACAATATCATCAAAGATGAAGGAAAAACTTGAAGCAACTGAGATATGGTTCTACAGAAGGATGCTGCAAATATCATGGATTGAGTATGTGAGCAATGATGAGGTCTTAGAAATGATGGCAACAAAAAGAAAATTAATACTGAGCATCAGGAAAAGACAGCTGAAGTTCCTGGGACATGCAATGAGGAAAGAGGGCTTGAAGAACCTGATACTAACAGGCCAGATAGAAGGGAAAAATAGACAGGGAAAAGTACTTGAAGGACCTAATCAGGTAGATGATGAAATAAGGGTTGTGTTGAGTAACAGGAAAAAGGGTGCTAAAAGCCACCAGGGATAGGGAGACGTGGAAAGCTACGATCGCCTACGTCATAGAAGAAGAAGAGCTAAAAAACTGGGGCACCTTGTAGTACCCAAGCAGTGGGTAAAACCTACCAGATAAAACCATACCAGATGTATGAGTTGATAAATGGACTTGTTTGAAGCTCAGAAGGGCATAAAAAGAGTCAAGATTGACATATAAACACGTCTGCAGGTGGTTTTAGACGTGTTTATTTGTTTGTGTTTGAAAAAGACACTTTTGGTAAAATAGTATATATACACCTATGTTGGGGAAGGGGCTAATGGTAGAATGCTCAAAATATATTGAAATCTACTGGCTTGTAGAATATTAACAAAATTATCTCCAGTAACAAGTACTAAGATAAGAATTACTTGTGCTCAATCAAAATGAGATTCTCCTATTTTTAAGAGTTTAGTAATAAGCCTCACCAACCCCATAGGTGAGATGGAACTTCATTCTTTTAGGTTCAGAGTTATTCAAAATATTGGACACAATTTGAGATGGCGACAAAGAAGAAATTAAAAGAAATCATGAAAAAACCTAATTCTTGATAGTAAAAGTGTTACAATTATACTGTAATCTCAGTAAAACTGCAGATATGAAATAATCAGTTTTATAAATGAAATTTTCTTTTTAATAACTTTTTTTTTAATAATTAAGTTGACTGTACTCTTTCACCCCCATAATCTTCACTTCTTTTCCATTTATATGATATGCTTCCAGTAGTGGACAACATTTCTGGGTCCCTTAAGATTGAACAGATATGGAGGCCCCTTTGCAACCTGCGACAACAGATTTGACGATCCAATTACCAAAATGTAGGGTATGAATAAATCCTGATGAGCACAACAAACTCATATGACTGGGGTTTTGGTTGCTGCAAAGACCCAAAGAAAATTTTGAAATTTGACCAATTACAGGGGAAATTTAAAGTCCTATGAAATAGATATTAGAGCATATTGTGAGGCCAAAATTAGCTACTTCAATGCTTTAACTGATGATTCTACCACAAAAAATGGCTCTATTTTAATAACAAACACATTTGTAAACAAAACATTGATTTTATTGAAAAATTCACTCATTCAAAAATGTTGCTACAGGGGCCCTGAAGCTTCAGTTTCATTAGTTCTATAGTAGATCTGTCACTGTACATCTCATTCATCATTATTATTTTGATTCCCTACTTTAAGTGCCTCTCGAGCCTTTTATTGAGCAAAATTTAGCTTTTAAAAAATATTACGATGTTTATTGAAGTTTTTAAATTTAAGAAATTATCAAATTTTTATATGATTTTGATTTGTTCTCTTGAGCACTTTTTTTTTACCTTAGAACCTAAAATATTTTCAGTTTGAATTAATTTTCTTCCCTTCCCTTAAAAAAAAAAAAAGAAATATCAAAAACCCTGGTGTCACCTGCCTTTATTTTAATCACTTTTAGGCTTTTTTAAAGAAAAAATAAAGAGACAATAAAGGCTAAAACCAAAAGAAATACTATGAGGAAAGGCATTTTCTCATAAATTTAACCATTCAAGCTATTAATATGATAGTAGGTGAGGAAAGTTTCTCTGCCTCAGGTGTCAGCAGAATGGTTTAAAGACAAAATAAAACAATGGTGACAATCCAGAACAACTGCACCCGTTCCTGTAAAATTTGTTATTTTTTTGTTAAAAAAAAAAACAATAAAAGAGGTTTAATATTTGAAGAGTTTAAAGTTCACTCGTCAGAGTTTAGTTGCACATCATTAAACATTCAGATTGAGATGAAAACAATGGTAGAACATCTGTTCATTAATCACAGTTTGAAAGTGTAGATGCAAAAACACCCAAAGACTTAAACAGCAACCCTTTCCCACCATTTTTAAGAGTTTAGTAATAAGCCTCACCAACCCCATAGGTGAGATGGAACTTCATTCTTTTAGGTTCAGAGTTATTCAAAATATTGGACACAATTTGAGATGGCGACAAAGAAGAAATTAAAAGAAATCATGAAAAAACCTAATTCTTGATAGTAAAAGTGTTACAATTATACTGTAATCTCAGTAAAACTGCAGATATGAAATAATCAGTTTTATAAATGAAATTTTCTTTTTAATAACTTTTTTTTTAATAATTAAGTTGACTGTACTCTTTCACCCCCATAATCTTCACTTCTTTTCCATTTATATGATATGCTTCCAGTAGTGGACAACATTTCTGGGTCCCTTAAGATTGAACAGATATGGAGGCCCCTTTGCAACCTGCGACAACAGATTTGACGATCCAATTACCAAAATGTAGGGTATGAATAAATCCTGATGAGCACAACAAACTCATATGACTGGGGTTTTGGTTGCTGCAAAGACCCAAAGAAAATTTTGAAATTTGACCAATTACAGGGGAAATTTAAAGTCCTATGAAATAGATATTAGAGCATATTGTGAGGCCAAAATTAGCTACTTCAATGCTTTAACTGATGATTCTACCACAAAAAATGGCTCTATTTTAATAACAAACACATTTGTAAACAAAACATTGATTTTATTGAAAAATTCACTCATTCAAAAATGTTGCTACAGGGGCCCTGAAGCTTCAGTTTCATTAGTTCTATAGTAGATCTGTCACTGTACATCTCATTCATCATTATTATTTTGATTCCCTACTTTAAGTGCCTCTCGAGCCTTTTATTGAGCAAAATTTAGCTTTTAAAAAATATTACGATGTTTATTGAAGTTTTTAAATTTAAGAAATTATCAAATTTTTATATGATTTTGATTTGTTCTCTTGAGCACTTTTTTTTTACCTTAGAACCTAAAATATTTTCAGTTTGAATTAATTTTCTTCCCTTCCCTTAAAAAAAAAAAAAAGAAATATCAAAAACCCTGGTGTCACCTGCCTTTATTTTAATCACTTTTAGGCTTTTTTAAAGAAAAAATAAAGAGACAATAAAGGCTAAAACCAAAAGAAATACTATGAGGAAAGGCATTTTCTCATAAATTTAACCATTCAAGCTATTAATATGATAGTAGGTGAGGAAAGTTTCTCTGCCTCAGGTGTCAGCAGAATGGTTTAAAGACAAAATAAAACAATGGTGACAATCCAGAACAACTGCACCCGTTCCTGTAAAATTTGTTATTTTTTTGTTAAAAAAAAAAACAATAAAAGAGGTTTAATATTTGAAGAGTTTAAAGTTCACTCGTCAGAGTTTAGTTGCACATCATTAAACATTCAGATTGAGATGAAAACAATGGTAGAACATCTGTTCATTAATCACAGTTTGAAAGTGTAGATGCAAAAACACCCAAAGACTTAAACAGCAACCCTTTCCCACCATCATCATCATCATCATCATCATTTTCAAAAAGAAGAAGAAAAAGAATAAATAAAAAGTAACCTTTTAAAAATGTTCTGAAAAATGCTAAACTCTTCCAGAATAAAACAGTCAATACTTGAAGCATACATTTAAAAAATAGTTTTGGGCAAAAAATCAGCAATTTTTTTCTAACTGAATTTCTTTCCAAAACTACTTCTTTGGGACACTGGCAGTCATGGTTCTCAACAATTTTCTTTCCTATGTATCTCTATACATCAGCTGTTTATATACATTATCGAGCTCTTTTAAAAGTATTTAAAATAGTATACTCTTATGTGCATTGTAGTTCAGTAGATATCAGCTCAAAATACAAAATCGGAGAGCAGAGTTTGAATTTCAGTTGAATTCGTTGCATTCTCTTATATGCAAATACCTTTGTGAAAAGTATTATTCTATCTCTTCTCTTCAGCTATGGCTTAAATAAGAGGACAGACTGAGTTTTATAGCCTTGATTGGCAACCATTCTACCACAGAAAGTAATAGCAACCTCCTACTGGAAAATCTTCTGTGCAGTTAATCACATCTTTTTTTGAGACATGATCACCCAAGGGTGTATCATGTATGGCACTTAACTGGCTGACTCTTATATGTGAAGAAATTGCCCAGCATTCACCATCATATCAAAAGATCGATGTTACATAGCTGTTCAAGATACTTTTCTTTGTGACAAAATTTTTGTTTTTTTATACTTTGCTTAGCTTTTTGAAGGTACCTTTTGATAATCTAATGTACATTCAAATTTCAGTGTCACTCTTTCATGTATATGTTCTTTTCCATGTTAAATCAATTTATTATAACATACACACACTTGTCTGAGATTGGTTCTATGAAGGAAAAGAGGAAGCGTTATAAAATAAAACTTATGTTGGACAATCTTCCATTATATCATGCTCTGAGAGCAGTTAATCAGTTAAGTTACTTGACTTTTCTTGATTTATTGAGTGTTATAGCCCTCGTCATCTATTGAGAGCTTTTGGGCAGAAATTCTGCTAGCCTGAAAGACATATAATATTCTTGGAATTGTCTCAGTTATATTATTTTATAAATATATTTGGACAGTGTGATTTCTGGAGGGTACCTCTACAAAACTCTAAAGTCAGGTTGCTGAAGGTAACATCAATCAGCTGACAAACTACATACTTGTAATAATTATATATTATACCAATCCTATCTATTATACTAAAGAGCATTGTGTATTTATTTCTGTGTGTGTGTGTGTGTATATATCCCCCTTGTCATGCAAATAATGAGGCAACAACAGCTCAGTTCATTCACTTAATTGCCAGTTATTAAACCTCTTTCCACATGTTTGCTCTTTAACAGTGCCATATTTTACTTTTTTGCAATGATTATGTCATCAAGTCCTCTCTATTATAATTAAGACTGTTGTATGTTTATGTGTATATATATATATATATATATATATATATATATAATCACTCCTCTCAGGCTCAGAGGTTTTAATTATTTTATTTTTTTCTTATGTCTTAATGTAAGATACTCAATAGTAGGTACATCAATATATATGTTGTTATCATTTTAAACAGCATATTTATAGAAATATTTTGCTGTCATTTTGTGATGGTACAGGCCCACTTGTGTATATATATATATATATATATATATAGACAGAAATCTAAGCAAGAGCCAACAACCGACCACGGTTTTGTCTTGGGGTTTTTTTCTTTCTTATGGGTGCTTGGCTTTTTGTTCATGTACTTTGTTTTGTTTCATTTTTTGCTTCCCCTTTTTTTCCTTCTGAGTTTTTTCTCGGTGGATTATACAAGACAATTTAAATTATAGCTTGATTAATACTAGTTTTGGTAGAGTTAGTTCTCTTACTATTGGTATTGTTGTTGTTGCTATAGTTAATATTATATATATATATATATTAGCTTATATATAATTATTAGCTTATATATATAAGCTAATAATTTATTAGCTTAATTGAAAAAAAAATATATATATAAGCCAATAATTTATTAGTTTTAGTGGAAAAATATAAGTCCTTTTCAAAATTAAATCAATTTATTATGCACACACACACTTGTCTGAAATCGATTCTATGAAGGCAAAGAAGAAGAACTGTAAAATAAAACTTAAGCTTGACAATTTTCCATCATCAGTCAGTTAAGTGCCATACGTGATACACGCTTGGGCGATCATGTCTCGAAAGAGTAGGCAGCAGAATATTATTCCACAGTAGGTTGCCATTGCTTTCTGTGATAAACTGGTTGCCAACCAAGGCTATAGAACCCAATCTGTCCTGCTATTTAACCCATAACTGGAAGGAATAGACGGATTAATACCTTTCCCAAGGGTATTTGTGCGTAAGTGAATGCAATGAATTTGGCTGGAATTTGAACTCTGCTCCTCGATTTCTCGCTCCGAGCCGATATCCAATGCACCACAATGCACATCATCATATATTTAAAATACCAAGCACTAATATGCATATTCTGAATTAACCTTACATGTATTTTACAAAGGATTTCATAATACAACTATATTTCTAGTTTATTTAAAAATAAATATTGTTCATTAACTATAAAGTTTTAATATTTGAAAAAAATTTTTTTATTAAACAAATATTTAAGAAAATTCTTTCCTTTCATAACAACCATAATAATCAAAATATCTGTTTAAATTTGTGGCAAAAAGGTCAGAACATATAAAAGTACAAATTAGGTTGAAAAATGTAGAAAATTTAGTTCATATTTTTAATATGAAACTTGTGGAAATTTCAAAGAGTATCTTTGCAATTTAGAAACAGAATAAAGAAATTTTTGTAATAAACAAAAAAATCATTTTATTGACAGTTTGAAACAATGACTTGTTCATTTTTGAATTTATATGTATTTGATAAATTAACAAAAACTGGAATTCTTTTTTTCTCTTACCATTTTCATTTGATTAAATTTTAACTCTTACCATTTTGTTAAATACTAGCTCTGGAAAAGAAACAAGAAGTTGTTGGTAGTTAAATACTGATTATAAAAATAAAATCAAACTTTTCAAAGTTTTATAATCAGTCAAATTTAATTGAAGCTTTTCTTTCTCTTTTTTTAACCTAGAAAATTATGACTGGATTTGTGAATAGGAAGATAATTTGCGAAAAGCTTTGTTGGTGTGGAAGGACAGTGAAAATATTCTATCCAATACAGATATATCTATACATATTTGTATATGTGTGTGTCTGTCTCTCTTCTCTATTTCATATTTGAAGAACTTTATCATATTCTAAATCTGATGCTCAGTTAAATTCTGAATTTGTAGTTTCCAATATTGATTCATAATTTGTTAAAATAAATGTTTATTTTAAAGTAAAATTACTAATCAATTAGTAATACTGCTCTCTATTTTAATCAAACACTAACATTAATGAACCAATAAATTGTTTTTATGAGTTGTCATGCTCTTCAAATTAAAAATTACTTGTATTTTGAATGATCATCACAGACAATATAACAATGTCTTCCCTACTGAGAGTGTTTTGTTAGTTTTGAACTTTTTAAAACTCTTCATCTCACAATCGGAACCATCACTTGACAAGACACAAGAAGTGTCAAAACAAAATAGTTACTTTTTAGTGATATTATATATATATATATATATATATATATTAGAAGTAGTACAAACTAATGGGTTGGCAGTCCACTGTTTGTAGTGATTTATTTTATTAAGATTGCTTGATACTTAGTAGAATATTATATATGGTGATATTTTTATTACAAGTTTATAATAAAAATATAGTTTACTGCAATGCAAGAGCTGTTAGGTGCTAATAAGATGGTACCAAAACACAAAGGCGCTTGTGTTGCAGTAAACTAGGTTTTTATTATAAATTTATAATAAAAATATTGAACAAGTATATTATTATATAGATAAAATTATTTTTATTTTTTCCAATTTTTCATTAGTTAAATTATTTATTATTTTGTCTCTCAAGAGTACAAACTTGTGATCTGGTTCTGTTTAAGTGAAATGAAATTTTTGTATTTACAATTCGGTTCCCCTGATTCTTATGCTTGTTTGTTACTTTTGCAATAACAATCAAAACAAGAATGAAAGCCTGAGAAACTTCAGATATATGATGATTTTTGTAAATATTTTAAGGAGCTTGTTTATATTTCAAGACATTATTTGATTTTCATTGAAAAAAGATATCATCTATTTTCCACAATAATTCTTACATCTAGTCTCTCTCTTACTCTTGCTCTAATATACAGGCTGCAGTAGGTAAATTATCACCATTTTATATTTTTAATTACATGCATAAGCACTGTTTTAGATTTTGTTAACTGCACGGTATAATAGGGTCAGTTGGGCACTGTCTGTTAGAAAAAGAATACCAAGACATGATTCATTCTCCCAGAAATTTGGAAATGGCATGCTGGAAGCTCTAATGTAAGCATTTCAGAGGGTTTGGGTATCAATCTGAGGACAGTGCACAGGATTAGGAAAGAGTTGGATGAACCTATTAGGGATTATGAAAGTAATGTATCTCAGAAAACTTATTCTGATATGAAAAGAACTGCCTTAAGGAGAAAGTTAGTGCTGCTCTGTGTCAAGAGTGGCTTTTGAAGACCCTACATCCAAACAACAGGACTATGCACCATACCACACAAGCAGGAGAACCTAATCATGACTGTTGGACAATTTTTGCAACAACATATCCCTTTATATCTGGCTACTTAACTTCCCAGACTGCAACCCACTTGATTATTATGTGTGGGGTGCATTTGAACAAAAAACTAACAAAACTCCTTGTAATACCAAATATGACCTGAAGGCAACTTAAACAAGAAGACTGTTCACAGAAGTTTCAGGAGAGTCCAAAGTCATCTGGAGACTGTTGTAGAAACTATTGGCAATTTTATTGAATAAATTTAAACTTTTGTATTTCAAGATATTTTTGTGTAATATTGGTGAATATATCTGTTAAAATTAAATGTCAGCGATATTTCCCTTTTTGTGTAATTTAGATGACAATTTATCCATCGCACCCTGTATGTGGATATATATATATATATATATATATATATATATATATATATATAAATTAAAATGTCCTCCTGTATCATTTTTTAATATTAAAATTTTTAATATTAATTAGGATCAGGTTTTAGGAATTTACCTTCCTACTTTTCCGTTTCAGATTAAAGTAATTTGATAATATGTAAATTTTTGCAAGTTTCCTCAATATATTGTAAGAGAGAGTTGTGACAATTTGTTTTATATATATCTGCTTCAGAATTATTATTGTTAAGATATTTTTTATATGGTTGTAATTATTTCGACACTGTTAAGATAAGATAAATTGTTTTGGCAAGTAGATGTCAAAGAGTTTGCAGAAACAATTATATATCTGTTTTTACCTAGCTTATTGCCATTGTTTTTGTTAAAAATAATTACAACCACATCCCAAACTAGTATGGATATGATCAGAACTAAAAGTATCCATAATTATAATCATTTGGAAGTAAGTATATATAAAACATATGCACATACACACACACACACACACACACATATATATATATATACATATATATGTGTGTGTGTGTCTGTGTATATGTATGTGGAAATAGAATCAGAATGAAGATGCAATTGTTTACTCACTACAATAGTTTCATCAATTTGGCTCATCTGGTAGTAAGCACTAAGGAAAAATTATATTTTATACATCAATCAATAAATTGAAACTTCATTTTTAACATTTTTCAGTTATTAGATTCTCAATAAATTTCTCTTTATCAGGTTTTCTTAAAAATTGCTTTGAAAATACAAGATTAAAATAAATTCTTTCTTAAAGAATTGTCTCTCAGATGATATGAAACTCTTCCCACATTGCATAATTTAGAGGACAATTTTCTCCATCATATATATATATATATATATATATATATATATATATATATATTAATATATATAAGAACTAATGGACTTAGTTTTAATCCTACATTCTTCAAATATTATTATAACAAATACCCCATTTTGATTTATTAGACTCTGTGTATTATGTCTACTCCTTTGACCTGTGCATTCATTCTAAAACTTTAGTGAAGAAAATGTATTCTCTATCTGCGAATGCAGGTTTGATTACTGCTAGAGAACATATTCTCTTGCTAAGATTTCTGTAATATATAATACACAGTGTTTAATAAATAAAAATGTGGTATCTTTAGAGGTCAACCTCTTCAGGAAGGTCTGAACACTCCCAGCCAGATCTGACACCAATGCCAAGTCCTGACTCTCTTTTCCTCTTTCTCTTTTCTTTCTTCTTATTTTTATTTTTATATTTTTTATCCTTCTCTTCAGTTAAAGAAAATGCTTATTCTGGCAAATTTTTTGTACCAAATGGAAGGAATATTGTGTGGTCTGATGAAATGAGCTAATTAAGCTCATAGAAATGAATTATAATTTATAACCAATTTAAATGACATGTTGAATTTTCCTTTATAAATATCATATTGCTCTGGAATAACATCCATTGAGCTCTCTATATAGATATAACACTTAATATTTTATATTAAGTTAATCTTGTTGGATTATCCTTACCATTTACGGACTGTACATCTATATCTATATATATTTATATATATATGTGTGTGTGTGTGTGTGTGTGTGTGTGTGTGTGTGTGTGTTTTGTGCATAGTTCAGCAATAAATTAACATTTATACAATTATACAAGCTTGGTTAAAGACTAATGAATGTTCTTTGTTAAGGATTTTTTGTTTATTTTTCATGTTTAAACTTCCATCAAAAAGCAAGAAAATAGTCTGTAATATAGAAAAATAAAAATTCTTAACTCAGAACTGTGTTAGTATTCAAAATACATCTGGGTACTGGTCTAATTTAATTAAGACTGAAAACTAATATATATATATATATATATATATATATATATATATATATATGAGTAACAGGTTTTCCTATTAGCTGGTTTTCACTCCTCCTTACACTTTTTGAACAGTAGAGGTTTATACCTTGTTTCTTATTCCTTCTAAAGTATTCTTATTCTCTTTCATTGCTAATAGCTCCTTGGATCTTAGTGGCATTATCACCTTGATTGGGATGAATTAAATTATATATAATTTTAATACTGTATATATTATATATATATATATATATATACAGTATTAAAAATTTCATGATACTTATTGAAGATTGACTGTATAAATATATATAATATACAATGCTTTGGGACTTCAATCCAAACTGTAGATTTGAGTTTCATGCTAGATATATATATACATAACTGAAAGTGATTCAAAATAGCAGAAAATGGAAGAGATAGTCTAGGTAAATATCATTTGGATACAACTCATGAATATATCTCTATCTTCTTGAATATTGAAGATATAGGTTTAGATTTTAAATAAACATATTTAATTTAAAACAAAATTTATTATCACTTCATTAATTAATTTATTTAGAATTTTTTTCAATAAACAATGGCATGCAAAATAATAATGGGATCTTTTAAGTGAACAGGAAGAAGAACAACTTCTACCCCTACTATTTTAGGGGTCAACTTAGTGCAGTTCAGAAAATAATTAGCCAATCAAATGTAAGTAGAGTGCCATTTCTTAAATGCCCAAATTGTCCCAGAGAAAATGTTTTCTTACTTTGACTCGGTCTTCCTTTTTTTTTTTTCTTTTCTTGTGAAATTTATTCCTGTTTTCATTGTTAGTTAATAATGCTGGAAGACAAGATAACTGCGACCAGATGTTTAAGAAAAGACAAGAAAATATATATGAAGGAAAAGAAAAATGGGAGAAAGAATAGAAAATGTTAAGTTAAAAAAGGAAATATGTTAAGAGGAAATTGAAAAAAGAAAAGGAGAAAGAATAAATTAAGAGTAAGAAGATAAAAAAGAGGAAAAGGTTTTTTTTTTTAAAAAAAATAACCGGATAACGATATGAAAGTGAGAAAGTGGGAAATATGTAGTGTAGAAATAAAGAAAAAGTTGAAAAATGTTTAAGTAAAGAAAAGAATAACATTAAAGAGAAAAAGAAGGGGAAAATTAACAGAAAACATTAAAAAGAAGAAAGGAAAAGATATTAATATGAAGGAGACAAAATAAAGTGAAGAAAGAACAATGAGTAGAAGGAAAAGATATTAAAAAGAAAACAGAAAAAATGATGTTAGGTGAAACAAAACAAGAAAGAGGCAATGAAAAAATATTAAGAAAAAGAAAAGAAAATATTTAGCAAAGAATAACAAATCATTTTGTTCAATGCTTTTGTGAGTTACTATAAAAACAATGTGTACTTCTCTTTCATCTATCATTTAGTCTGATAGTTATTATTAACTTTCACCTTAATTCTTTAAGTTCGTTTTCTTCCTCATGGCTATTATTTTGTCTATTAATTTACCTACTGATATTTTATAAGAATTTGTTTCTTGTTATGATTTTTTGTTATTTATAAGGATCCCAAAAGTAACAAGAAATTAATTATATCATTAAAATCATTATTAAATATTGTTGTAATTATTATTTACTCTGACTGCAGGAATACAGCTGACAATAATAGTTACCTGTAGCCATGTTTTCCCCAAATCCTTTAACATGCAAGCAACTAAAATTGTTGTATATTTCAATCAGTAAACTATTTCCAATAAAGCTGTTCTTATAGAAGCCAAGAATTTAAATTTTATTTTTGTTTAGCTCCACCATAAAAAAAAAAAAAGAAAGAAACTTAAATTTAAATATAATGATTACTTTTTTTACATGCTACTATTTTTATTATTTGTAAAGTGTATATTTTAATCATCTAACATTTGAGTTAAAAGGTCATGACTGCCATTTTAGGTTCTTCTTTCAACTTAATTTTAAATTTCAAAATTGAAGATAAGAATAATTTTTTTGCGATTAATAATATATTTTAGTTTCACTATACTTTAGTAATGTTAGCAAGATCAAATTATTTTAATTTACAACGATGTTATAAGCAAACACACATTTTTATGTGTGGGCAAAATTCGGGTAAAAATGAAAATTTCAGAATAAACCATTCTGAAGTGATTATAATCAATGACAATGATAGGAAATAAATTGTATTGGTAAAAAAACAACAGGCAGAAAATAGTGACTAGATTTTCATAATTTAAGGACTTATTTTATTTACACAGCAAATATATTTTAATATAATGTGCTTTCCATGGTAAGGCACTTAATTCATTACTGAATATTAATCACACAAATGAACATTACATAGTGAAATTTGCAGGTTCAATTTAAGGTGACATTTTTGCAGAGGCTATTTTAATTTGGTGTTTCTCTACCTTGTCACTCAGTAGAGACCCAATTTTTTTTAAATCTTCACTTTTAATTTTACTGGTTTCTTGTTTTCAATAACATTCCTGATTTGCTCTCAGACTTATTGTTTGTTTAAGCCACCATGCAATTTCTTTATATAGTCAAAGAAATAATAAATGTTTAATAATTGATGGGTGTATTCTTATATTTTGAAATGACAGTAGGAATAATCATTATCATATATTGCTTTTGTTTTTAATAAACATGATAAGAATAATAGCAACAGCAATATCTGAATAAAAACTTACATGTTCTTTTCTAAAATGACTGAGAAAGAAACACACACACATATATATACAGGGTGTCCATAAAGTTCGTGTGCACTTTAAAAAATTTATAACTTTATTTGTATTTGGTGATAGAAATAATCTGTAAAAGATGTTATAAAGTTTAGTGTGCCTAGTTTTAAGTATAGTTATTGAATAATTCTTTACTACAAAATTTGCAACAATTTTCAGATAAGTAAAAAAATATGAACTGCAAAATTGTATTACCCTTTGTATTGTTAATGATGGAGGACATGTGGAAACTTAAATAAAATTTCAATAAAACCTTAAAAAATGCAGATTTACTTCTTTCTAATCCTTTTTACAAATTATTGTCAACCCTGTATATATCTCAAGAACAAATTTTAGGGAAAGATATATGACAAATTGGGAAAAAGTTTTGTGTGATTTGTTTCTTTCTTTATGACTTTATTGGGATAACATAAATATGAACATAGTGTGATAAAGTTCTAAAGAACAAAACAAGTCACACAAAAACTTTTTACACTTTCTCATACATCTTTCTTCTCTCTCATATATATATATATATATATATATATATATAATTGTTCAGAAGTAATTCTGGAATTATTCCTATTTTATTCTAATGACTTACATATAACTATTATATAATCTACAATTTTTACAAAATTAAACTTTTCA
This sequence comes from Ascarosepion bandense, assembly GCA_037127315.1. Lineage (NCBI taxonomy): Eukaryota > Metazoa > Mollusca > Cephalopoda > Sepiida > Sepiidae > Ascarosepion > Ascarosepion bandense. The sequence goes on from JBBBDQ010000937.1 coordinate 1,564,707, forward strand.
CTTGTTTATATTAATAAATATTTTTATTTTTTGCATCAGCCAACTAAAACAAAGTTTTAATGTTTTCCTTTTTCACAGTTCTCAATATAACTTTGTTTGTGCTAATATCTATCAAATTTGAAGAGATCACCAAGAAAAATAAAATAGTCTCATTTTAATGTCTTTTCATATTTGGAAAGTTTAACTTGGTTAATGATAAATTTTCTCCTAAATAACCAAATTATAAATAAACATTCTCCAAGGATTTAGCATGTTTTTATTTCCTTCTAATCTAACCTCACTTTGAAAAAAAAAATTTAAATATCTGTTGATGAAATTAGTTTTTTTACAACGATAATGTGGATAACTGCGAAATCTTGGTGCAGATTCTGAAACTTAACAAATTGTTCAAACACATTGGATAACTTTTATTTCACGTTTGATGCTCAACCCTCAAGACACCATTTCCCATTAGATATCATGTATTATTAATTTCTTATAGGATTATGAAATAAAGACTTACATATATAAAAAAGATTGTAATGGATTTGATTCCACTTATATGCTATTGACTATGTCTATTCAGTGTAAATAATGGATGATTAATCAGTTTTTATTTATTTGAAAAAAAAATTAAATGTATACAAAGAATGTATATAGGTAAAACCATCTTGAACTGTTTGAGTTTTTAATAACTTCTTTTTATCATTATGATAGGAATAGAAACTGGATTTCTGTAAAGTATAAAATGTGTAATAAAAAATAGACAGAATATGAGAAAAGTTTTTTTTTTATACAAGTAGGGTCACTTTGGGTTTCTGGTAAATTATGCATTAACTTATTCATCGTGCATTTTAAAGCATTCATTTGTAGAAGGAAGGAAAGAATAAAAAAATTGATTGTTTTGAAATTTCTTTTCTTATCTCTCAGAGGACAGTGAAACTAAATAACCTGCAAGGGAAAAAAAAATAATGCCCAAAAGAATAAGTTCATATTTTAAAACTTTTTTTTATTAACATATTTCTTAGATTTTGATTCCTTATCAAGAAAAAAAAACAAACAAATATAGATTATATATGAGACAGAGAGTGATATATGTACATACATATTGGAAGAATTAGGTCTATTGAATATCTTTTCTAAAATCAGGACAAATGAAGAATTTATAAATGCAGTAGTTAAAAAATCACACAAACCAAGAAAAAGAAGAAAAGAACAGTAGATATAAAGCATGCCTAAAATTCTGTCCAATTAAAGTATTTTTGAGAGGCAAAAAATAATCATCATAAAATGAGAATATATATTTGAGTTTGTATATCAGATTCATATTTTGAAAAATTTTTCTGAGAAGATTGTGGAACAAAAAGAAATGAAAGAAAAAGATGGATTAGAATTTTTCTTTTCACCATGAAAGCTTTTATGTAGACATGGAATATTAAGAATTGTAAAATTATTGTTTGATATGGATCTTATTCAAGATCCTTAGATTAGTGCACAATATACAGGATAATATGGTCAATCACAAACACGGCAAAAATCTTTCTTTACAGAATCAGGTTTTATAGAAACTTGAAAAAAAAAATTATTTTCAAAGTGCAGGAATTTTTTCTTTTTTTTTTTTTTTACTGTGTGCACTTGTGAGTTTGTCTTTCAAAGATTGTTCATCTGTAGAAATACATCAAAAGATGATGATTTTCATAAACTCTGTATCTTATAATACAAAGTCTATAAATTTTTATTATACCTAGAGCAGTGATTGAAAAACAAAATTATATCTGATATACATCAATATATGAGATGTTGCTGAAAATTTCTTGGCCAGACTCACTTTCCAAATCCTGATCACATGACTAAACAATTTTTTTTTCCAATCACTTCTGGCCAAACCGAGAACCTTTCAGCACCCCTATTACACACACACACACACACACACACATATATATATAAATAAATAAATATTTAGTTTGCACTCTCTCTCTCTCTCTCTCTCTCTATATATATATATATATATATATATTTAGCTTGCTCTACCTTTGTATTGAGCGCTTTCTGTTAGATGATTACTCGTGTTGGGTTTTTTCTTTGGGCTCTGTGCTGATTTCAGTCCGAACACTTTTGATTGACTTTCATGCCCTAAGCTCTTTCTTTTTTTTACAACCACTTTTTTCCTTCATTTGATAGTTTTTGAGGAAGGTTTTTGAGACAAGTATGATTATAATCACCTTTATAGATAAATATATATATTTAAAGGATAACTAAATAACTATATATATATATATATGATGAAAACACTTTCATAAATCTCTTAAATTATACAGATTATTTTAGAAAAAGGCATTCAGTTTTAATAAATCTAAATTGAAATGACAAATTATTGATATTATAATACTACCATTTTTAAATTACAGTTTATCTTTACATAATGTTTATGACATTTTTTTCTCTTTTAGTGCTGAATTTGCTTAATTTAGTCCACATAAACATGTGCTATTAAATTTATATATAAATAAAAACTTTCAGAAATTGCATACTACATTTAAATTGAATATAAATAAAACTAGAAATTCTAATGTATTTTTCTTATCATATATTTTTGGGATTAACAATTTGGAAATTAAGTCTTAAAAGATACTTATTAGAATAACTATTTTTGTAAATAACCAACTTTTAACAGAAGGAAATGCTTGAAAGGAAAATTAAAGAATATTATTATAATCCTAAATACATGTAAAAAACACAAAAAAATGAAGTTGTAACAATATAAAACCTGTATAAGCAATTACACAAAAGCTAAACAATGTTTAATTTAGTTATCCTTTTTCTTAAATGGATTTTTATTGTGAAGAATTTCATCAATTTTTGATTAAAAGTTTATAATAAGAAAAAAAAACACTCTAAGAACAAATATATAAGTGCAAATGGACAAAATACCTAAGATGCTTAAATATTATACATTTCTACTTTTGTAGTCTTTTAGTTTTATTTATTTGACTAATGATCTTCTTCAATTCGTTCTTCTATTTGGTCCTTTATTTTTCTTTCCCTTAAAATGGATTCTTTATTTTGACAGACCAAGAGAAATTGATTTGTGATTTTCAATTTTTCCTCCTCCTTAAAAAGAAATTTGTTTTTGAACCAGATAATGATACATTACTGCAAAACAATATCAATTTCTTTGATTTAATTTTTTTTTTTTAGGAATAATAAGAAAGAAATTGGCATTCTTCTTTTACTTGTGCAAGGAGGAGAAAGAAAGGGAAAATGTATTAAGTAAAAATTCAAAGGAAAAATAAAATATATTTAAAAAAAATTCAGATTGAGAAATAAAGATAAAAGAGATAGAGTAAGATTTACTAAAGGGTGTGGAGATAAAAATGAAGAAGAGAAATTTCTATTAGGGGCTGACAGTCCTTTTAACGAATTCAGAATCAGGGATTTAGTTGATTCTAATGAAGTGAAATGGTTTGAAAATTGATTTATGAATGGCTTGCATTGTATGATATCTGCCATTATTTCTTTTTGATAGTCGGACGTGTAATAATTGAGATGAAGAGGAACACACAGCCATAAGATTACAGGTGCACTCGTGGGAGACAAGCAAATGAAAAATCAATGTAAAGAAATTCAACTTTAAAAAACAAATAAAGAATAAGAATTCATCTTGAAAGAAATGCTAAATCTTTGTGAACACATTGTATTATTAAGATTTAAAAAAAGAAGATAAAACCTTGTTATATTTTGTTGAGTTATCTGGAGAAAATAATTCCACTTACAATGGAGAATTGAAACGAAAATGGATTTAATGAAAGTATTAAAGAAATGTGTGTGTGTGTAAAACTAAAAATGGGTTTTCCATACCAAACAAATAGAAAATAGCTAAATTTTATTACAGTACTGACAAATCCACCGGTAGGGGAGGAGGGGAGAAAGAAGTGACATTACAAATCCTATACCATGTCTGGAGAATGTTATCATTCAAACACCTGAAAGAATAAATCTTTTAATAAGTGTATCACTCAATTTATTTAGGCATTTTTTTTTTCATTATAATTGTTCATACCTGTAAAAAAGAATTTCTCTTTTTCTTTTTTTTTTTTAAATGAAAATAGTAATTTAAAACTGTTGAAAGGGTGGTGAAAATTTTTAAATTAATTAAGGAAATAACATAAAATTAAAAAAAAATAATTTAAAAAATTGTTTTCTGTACACTCAAAAGTAACTCTTTTGGTATTTTTATAAGATGAACAAAACTTAAGAATTTATGATTAGATCTTTAGATATAAACTAAAGATAAAAGTGATAAATACTGTATTTAATGCAACTAAGAAAGCTTATTTGTCAATTGCTGAACTATTTTTGGTACATAATACAAAAAATTAAACATGCAATTCATAAATGATATATTCTTGAAACAAAATCTCACATAAGAAAGTTCTTGTGATTTTCAAATATGTACTTAAAGAAACATTTGCCTTCAAAAAATGTTTACAAATTGTTTTCTGCAGGAAAAAAAAACTTCCCATTAGCAGCCAAATTGGTAGAAATGCTTAAATTTGCTTTTATATGAATTTGTTCTTCTCAGATCATGTTTCTTATTGACATTTTGCTAAAAGGAAATAAATCTTTTAAACGAGTTTCATATGTAAGTTGGGATTTGGAATATTCTGCAGCAGCAGTGAACATGACAAAAGATGAGAGAAATATCTACAATATTAATTGAAATAATCTACATTAGATGATAACAATATGGTATGAGGATGAATTTCAGACGACACATTTGAAGACAAAATTTATAATAAATTTGGATGCATTCTTGTATTCACTTAAAATATAAACTTGTCAATGTCAAACTTATATTTACTTGATATTAGAAATATATGTTATGGTAATTTAAATGCAATGAATCTTTATTCATTACAGTATGCATGTATGTATGTATTTATCACAGTTCCAAGCATATAAAGCGCACTTCATAAAAAGAAAAGTAACTCCTTAAAGAAATCATCCTGCATCATATGTCCAAATCATTGAATTACCAATACAACAGTAATACTCGTGTATGGTTCATTACATCCCTGTTGAATTAAGAATGAAATATATAAAGTATTATGAAAGGTTACATCATGACTACAAATCAAAATAATGTTAAGATAATGTGGATAAATTATCTTCTGAATATTATTAATTCCAACTAAAATAGTCATTGCCAAATTATAACTGTATGTTGCATGGTGGGAAATGCCATATATATATATATATATATATATAATTGTTTATTAGGGAAAAAAATTCTTCTTTTATGAAGGTTTCATAGAAGAAATAAAGTGATTGTGTTGACTGTGTTAGGAAATTAAAAGATTTCTACTGGTATAAATAAATTTACATAGACAGACAAAAAACATCCTTAATAATGGCTAATGGAGTAGCTGAAAGTGCTCAGATCCACAAATCATTAAGACAGTTCTTGCATACTCTGTCCAAAAAAGAGACCACTTGTGTGAACTGAAGAAAAATAAAATAAATGCTTAATCATTGTGCCTTGCCAGTTGTGATCAATGAAATATATATATATATATATATATATATATATGCTAACTTTAAAGTTTTTGAGGGTACTGTTATTATGTTCTCACTTCTCAAAACAGGGTTATATATATATATACACACACTCATAAAGTATCATTTCTCTCACTCTCTTTTTCTCTCTCTCTCTCTATATATATATATATAATATAATAAGTTATTTCTTGTTTTTCTTTTTATATATCTATAAATAAAATTGTTGTTTCTGTCTCTCTCTTCATATATATATATATATATATATATATAGTGCTAATAACGCTATATATATATATATAAGACTATCTTTCTCTCACTAGTGTGTAGATGTTTGAGAGTGGATATATGGGTAAAAATATAGGTAAAGAGAAAATGAAAAAGTAGAATAATCCTCAATTTCATAAAGATCAGTTGATGAAATTATTCTATCGTTCTTTTCTATTAGAATTACAAATAAATGCAATGGGAAAAACAATTATAAATGTTTTGCTATAGCCTAGTTTAGTACATAATCAACATTAAATAGAATTCATTCAGTAAATGATTTTCTCTTTTAAAACTCTAATTTCAGTTAGATGAACACAATCAGTCAGAAAAAAAGAAACCCTGATATTCAATCAAACTTTACAGAAATGTTAATTCTGATATACAGTATCTTAATCTACTGCTTCCTGGTTACAACCACAAATTCAATACTTGCTGATATATATATATATATATATATATATATATATATATATATATATATAGAGGTAGGTAGCTAAATCAGTATATGACTAAAACACATTTGAATTTTGATTTAGAAGTTTAACTGTATCATTTTCAATCTATATGATTAATAGAGAAGTGTTGGATCAAGTGCATTGACAAGAAAAAGGAGATGATACTAAAAGGTTAATATTCATTTGTTAGAATAAATGTTGTTCATTATTAAGCTACAAACTTATTGATGTACTAAAACACACACACATATGTATAAATAAATAAGGTAAGAAAATCTAAGGAGAAATTTATTGCCAAAGTTTTAGTTGTTATTTACTAAACTTATCAATGGATAAAAGTGAAAAAGAGAGCAAAAAAAGAAAGAAAAATAAAAGAAATGAAAAGAAAAAGTTTCTTTTCAAAAAGAAAATAGATTTTTTTTTTTTACAATCCATCAGATACTAAAATATTGATGTGACAGAAAATTCCACGGATCCTCTGCTGAACTTCAATGATATTATCAAATCCCCTTCCTACAAAGAGCTTTAGTGAGGAGAGAATTCACATATATGTGTGCTTGCGTGTCTTTATCTGTTCATACGAGAATAAGTTATGAATGATACAAGACTAAAAGAAGAAGAAAAAATAACAAAAAAAATGAAGCCTTTTACGAAGAAGTGATAGGGAGAAGAAAATAAAGATGTCAGCATTTTGAAAGAAAATATTATCAGACATGAAAGATTTGATTTGATATGTTTCTTTCTTCTCCATCTTTTATGATCTACAGACATTTGGTTATTTTTTTATTTGTATGTTGCACACATGCATGTGAAGACAGAAAAATCACAATGTCAATAAACCATGATAGCCAGTGTAAGATATCACCAGTTTGTAAATATTTCAAACTGTCTGTCTACTTCAAATGATTATCAATAAGGAAAAATGTATAAATATACCCACTATATAAATAAATATACGTATATGAACATTACCATTTAATTTATATCGGAATGCAAATAGTGCAATTTTCTGCCTAAAATCTGCTAAATTGTTGTAAGTTAAACAAAGATGACAGCCTAGGTTAAATTCATAATGGATATGATCAGTTCTCATGAGTGGCTGAGAAATTCACTTTCTAATCTAGATTAGTAAAAGAAATCCTCGGGTTTCTTGCCCTAATTGTCCAATTAGCTGAACGTTTTAATACCAACGTTCCTTCTGCACTATCCTTATCATTCTTGGTAGTAAAGATAAAAAATATTTTCTAAAATTAACTGTAATTTTCCCTATTCACAGATTTTTTTCTCTTTTCATTCAGTGAAAGGGAAACTGATAAACCTATACAGAAACATCTAGCAAGAACTTTCTGATGGGATAGAAAGTTTAGGTGACAAAAGGTGAAAGTGATTGGAAATTATCTATTTGCTAAATTTGCTTAATTTCGCCATCTTTTAAACAGGATATTTTAATGACACTTTAGAAAATAAGATAGACTCTGAGGTTATAAACAGTTTTTATTTCCTCCCACTCTCAATCAAGAGGTCCTTTAATCTGTAAGGTTCATTGGTTTGTCATTATTAAGGTGATGACAAAACAGAAATTGGGTGAGAAATAGTTTGTAAATTAACGTCAAGATGAAATTTTTATAGTTTAATTTTCATCATAAATCATGATTATTTCAGCTTTTATCAATTCTATTAATTAAACAATAAAGTCAGTCTTTTACCAATTATATATATATAATCATGGTCCAAGAAGTTTTTTTATTTTATTTAGCTGACATCAGGGAGAACACTAAACATTTTGGAAATTAAAAAATTTCCAAATGAAAACTAACCAAAACAAAAATAAAAATATTGAAAATAATATCTTTGTCATCACCTTTTATGTACTATAAGAAACAAATGTGGATATATACTTTCTCTCATTATATATATATATACCTCCTACTACTCCAAATGTTATCTTGTGGGTACTCATGTTTGAGTAGAAATTCTCTTTATAAACAGTGTAAGCTATGTCTACCAGCTTATGCACTCAAGAGTCTTAATAGAGAAAATGTATTTTGCAGCAAAGTTCCAGAGCAATCTATTAATTCCTTATTAATTACTATATATATTTGGTATTTTTGTATTATTGACAGCTAGTTTATTGTACTATAGAATTAATATAATTAACTTTTTTTTCAAATGAATATTTTAATTTATTCTTGAGGTGTTGAAATATATTTTGTTTTAGAGTTTGTGTTCAACAATTTGATCCAATCCTTTGATAAATAAAAAGTCAGCCAATAATAGGAAAATACACATACATTTTTGTGTTATTTTGTTAATTTGACAATTAAGAATTTCAGAAGTTTGTTTAAAAGATGAGAAAATTATCAAAATAACAATCTATCTAGCACACTAAAAGTACATCAAGAAGAAAATGACACTTGGAATCCATCAAGGTAAGAAAATAAATTTTAAAATAGTATTTATACATTTCTGAATATTAAGTTAGAAATATAAAGTTAGTATAGTTAGTACATACAAACTTCTATGTATGACTTACATAAAAAATCATATTTCTAGGTAATGTATGAGCAACAGAAACCAAATTAAAATACTAAAACTGTTCATTGTGTCTTTTATTAAAAAAATTTTTATTTTTATTTTGAATAAACAGGATATAGAGAATGTATGTTGCCATTTCTTTTATAAGAGGAAAAAAGAAATGTGACTTATTCTATAGCAGCAAACTCAGTGTCTTAAATTAGGATGGACACATTTAGTGCCAAAAAAGTTGAGGGTGAGAGAGATTATATATTTATGCAATTTTCATTTTTCAGCAATCACAAACTAGTATAGGTGATCATTTTACTACATTAGGTGGTGATGATGAGAAAAGAACACTAGTAATATGGTATCACTGGCAACCCAGTCATCATCACCACCATCTGTGAGTCTAACTATTCTTGCTAGTATCAGTAGCGCACCAGTGAGTGAATGCTTGCAGTATTTGGAGAAAGATGGGGAAGTGAGGGCAAGAGTGGGGAGAAAACTCGTAGTACTAGGGAAATTGGATGAGAGTTCCTGAAAGAATCTTTGACATTTCATTCATTATTTCTCTTGGAATGGAGTAAGTCTCCAGGAGAAGACAACCACTATGGCTGTTAAACACAGTGCAGAAGTTTAGTGTTAAGATGAAAATCTAAACTATAATGGACAGAGAAATCAGTGTTCTTAAAAGTAGAACTAAAAACAAAAGTTTCGTTGTTCTTTGGAAGAAGATGGTAAGGGTTTGATTGAAACGGTTCCATATAGTGGCATATAGGTTATCCACAGTTTGTATGGGGTGATTATATAAATGTTATATAATAATGTGTATCTGTAATGCAGCCAGACAAAAACAGTGACTAGCTGTGGTCAAATATAATTAGTGTATTTAATGGTCTATAAGATTTTACAAGGTCAGCATTTGTTAACTGCCAAAGATCTTCCAAATCTATATTGTACAGATTGAATCTTTAGTGCTTGACATCTTATATGTAACACCAGAACACTAGATATAGTATAAGATTTGGATACATTTTAACATTGAAAAATACAATATTTACCAGCCAATAAGATATATATATGTTTGAGACATTTGTAGCATTGAGGTAAATGTATGTAATTTTATTTGTCATAGAGCAGTGATTAATAAGCTAATCTCCCAATCCATAATGACTGAAATGAGTGGGTGTCTCACACTTATGACCTTGTGCCATACTATGATAAGCTTAGTAAATGCCAATAATATAAACAGATGGTGATTTTTATATAAGCATGTATGCGTATTTGAAGCATATGCATAAAAAGCCTTTATTGATAACTTTCATATGATGTTCTAGTTTATCATATATAAAGATGTATTTGTAGACTATTGTATAAAATATTTAAATTGTTCATATATTTTATACACTAATATAGAATATCAAGGATAACGTCTATACATACAAACACATTTTATGTGTGTGTGTGTGTGTATATATATATATATATATATACATATATATATATATATTGTGTGTTTTGCTCTACTATTGTATCTTTTCTTTCGTACTTTGTATTGAGCACTTTTTCTTGTGTTTGGTTCCGTTTGGGGTTTTTTCTTTACTGCGAAGTATTGAATGTTTTGTTCTTGTTCCGCGGGTTTCTTTTTTTTCTCCCCATTTATCCGACGTCTTAGTACACCGGATTTAGGTTCTGTTTGTTAATGGTTTTTTCGGAGGTTTATTTTAGTATAAATTTATGGCCAGCATACTTACAGAGTCTATGTAGTTATTATTATTATACATATATATATATATATATATATATATATATATATGTATATGAAGTGGGATTAGAATGTGACAGAATGATAGGATAAGAAACAAATACTAAATATACATGCACATTATCAACCAAATCTTGATTAGTTCAGTTAGAATTATGATACACAAATACACAAGAATTATACACGTGAATGCTACCAAATGAGACAAATATGTGTAAATTCCACTTAACCAAAAATAAAAGACCTTTGCCTTCTTTCATTTCTTATGAAGATTAAATAAAAACATAATTTATAAATCTTTCCTATTTGTTACTTACCCTATCCTATATATGTGCGTTTGTATAGATGTTTATAATTTATCAGTATATAAGAATTATTTTAAGCACGCACACACACACACACATATATATATATATATATATATATATATATATTTCTTTCATTTTCTTTTATTATTATTTAATATATATGCATACATAAATATGTATCCATTTATATTTTCTTCTCCCTTTTTTCAATGCCTTTATCAACTGAAAATAAAATAAATTTAATAAATAAAAGTTACCCCCCTTATAACATTTGTCAAATATGCCCCCCCCCCCTGCCAATTTTTTTTTTTTAAACTTTTACGATTTTACTTACATTTTTAAATTTTGGTATAAACCAAATTAAAATTCTGCATTTCATAAATGAAGAAATTGACATCCCTGATTTATAATGACTTAAAACAATGTAAATAACAAAAAACAAAATTAAAATCTAAAAACAGTTCTTAATTTGCACCTGATGACTGCATAGTGTATGAAACTCTGAATTGTGCTTCAGGCATAAGATAATATATAGGATAAGGAGTTTATATTCTTTATCCTGAATCTCCTGTAGGCAGAATTCATCAAACAAGTTTGATTAAAAGAACCAACAATTTCTCCCTGTTTAATTTTTAATTGTATTTTTGCAATTTTTGAAAAAGGTTTTGTGCCTTATTATTAAAATTTTATCCATAATTTTAATCACAATACTCAACACCTTATTTGAAAATTGAAAAAATTAAATAAAAAAATAAAACAGACAAACCTTGTTGGCTCTTTTTAATTGAACTTGTATGTGTGTGTGTGTGTGTGTGTGTGTGTGTATATATATATTTGAAACTATTTGAAGCACAAACATGAGGGTTCTGAGTAAACCAAGAAAAGGCGGGTTCCTTCCTTACATGGGGCTTCATGAATGCAACCTAGTGCCAAAATTGACTAACAGATATATATATATATATAGTCATCCACATACAAGCCTGTTTTGCTGTATTAAAAGTCATCAGTGTGACTAGACATCCAATTGCTTTCAGCCAAGATTGAAACTCGACTGATCTGACATCAGTCAAAGATTCTACCCCTAAGTTATCAGCACACACACACACACACACACACACATATATATATATATATATATATATAGTCATCACGGTACAATACACTTATTTATATCTTGATATTTGTGTGTGTCTTAGTGTGCTTATTATGATTATGTGCACTGTACCAAGTCTATTTGCAAGGTGTGGGCTATAGGGAAGGAGGTGACCCACCTTCTTCAGTTTCACAGAGCTGGTAGGATGGGAAGTTCCATAAGATAAGATATACGCCCAAGTGCCACTAGTAACCATGTTTTAGCTTCCACACTCTATATCTCCTTCCTTTCTAACTTCTCAGTCTCTTTCTTTTTTTTTTCTAATAATCTACCTGACAACCCACCCCAAAATTTTGTGAAGATGTCTGACAAATAAGTATTAATGATCAGAAAAATCAAAACTGGGTTGATAGGAATATACTTGGAAAGAAAAATCAATTTCAGAAAAGCTTGAAAATTTGAAAATAAATTTTCTAAACAGTTGAAGAATGGCAGCATGAAAGGAACAGAGAGGAAATTGGAATTAAATGTGACAATAACCAAGAAGTTATTCAAAGTTGGTGGTCTAAAAAAGTTTTAAATTCAGGTTGTTTTCTTTATGATAAAAGAAAAGGCAAAGGATTATTTGAGTGGGTGTATGTTATAGGTATTTGAAGAGTTTACTTATAGTTTACCTTCAGACTTGTTTGACTAAAATAATAAAATACCAAAAAATAGTATCAGATAGTACTAAAAGCTGTTTATTAAAATCAATTTATGCATGCACCTCTTACTCATGTTGACACACATACACACCGTTTATTTTCTCTGTCAGTCTATATATAATTATACTAGTGAAAAGATGTATCCATGATATCCATTGATATTGACTGATATGTGTATACATATATATAAATCTATCATCTCTTTTTACATGCATATATATTTATATACATGTTAGCTTTCTTCAATGGGCCGCTCTTGATCAACAAATGTATTTCTAAAATATAAATATCTCATATATTGATAAATTATAAACTACATCTGCACACACAAATGTGAAAGTAAAGATTTATATTTTCCTCTTTTTTTTTTTTTTAAATTGGAGTAGGTAGACTAAGCTATCGCCCGGTTCACACTCCACCCACGTCTATTGAACGGGTGAAGAGGCTCATCCCTTGTTTCCTGTTTAGGATGTGGTTTCCGGCTTTCCCTTTTCCAATCTTTTCACTATTGCATAGCCCCCTGCACATCAGTGGCGTTACCGCCTTGCTCAGGGTGATATGATTAAAATATATATATATATATATATATATATATATATATATGCACACACATAAATACTTATATCTATGTAAATGAATTGCTCAATTGTTCTTGGCGTATCTCATGCAATGTCTTCATGTTTGCTTAAGGTATGAAACTTCACTGTGCAATCTTCCTCTCTCTCTCTCTCTCTCACTCTATATATATATATATACATATATATGGCTGTTTAGCTTATTTACTTAGGTCCATTTTCAGAACAGGAACTTCATTTATTGTCTCTGATTGTCACATGTCAAAATGCCATTCAGTAATCAACATTTCTTTTTAGTTTTTTACATTTTTTAACATACTCATAGCTTTAAAAAATACTATTGATCACACCCAACAAATTTACATACAAGCAAAAATCTTAAATGCAAATTTAAATCTTGGCATTTAAAAAAATATATATTTCAGTTATAACTTATTTTCATTAAAGTACAACTTCTCAATGATGTTAGAAAGCATGTTAGAATTTATGGAAGTATTTAACTAAAATTTCAGATAACTTTTTTAAATCAATTTCAATGTTTTGTTACCTAAATTGAAGGAGTAAATGAAACAGTTCTTTTTTTTTTTAAATCGAAAGCAAAAGATACAGTCAAACTAAATGCTACTCATATGATATTATCAGCTTTCAGTTTGTAAACCAAGATCTAATCAATGTGACGGAACCAAATTTAAAACACTATAACACATACAAAATAAATAAAAGAAGTAAAAAGAAAAGTGGATTGCATAAAATAAACTCATAACAAGATGGCTAAAAAGAAAACAAAGTTTATATGCTTGCTTGCTTGTTCATAAAACTTTGAAAGAAACTGGTTGGCCTGATGGAAAGAACCACATGACTAAGAAACACCCACCCACTGTCAAATGAATGATGATACATTAGAACGAAGGTTTTCATCTTTTTTTTTCCTCTTCATATACATCAACCCCACCCTTTCAACAAATAAGTAGCTAAATAACAATAAAAAAAAAAAAAAGAGAAGACTTGGAATAAAAAAAACTTACCTTTTTTTTTTTTTTTTTTTTTTGTTAATTTATAAGAATTTTTTGGTTTTTCTCTTTTTTTCTCCCCCTTTCTCCTTCTCTTTTCTAAGTAGAAAGAAATGTCCCCACAATCACAGCCTGATTGAGTTGAGTTGACACATTGGTAATAATACTATTACATAGGCAAAGTCAAAACCATGACTATACAATACATTTCCTTTTGCAGTTAGTCCAACTGTGATATGATGATGCAGTGGGAGCAGCAGATACCAGGGTCTTGAAGAGGTGGGTGAAGAAATTTATTTTCCTTTTACCTCTTTCTTTCAGAAGGATAATTCCTTTTATTTTTAATTTTTTGTTGGTTTTTAGTTGTTGCCTTTTTCTTTTGTTTTTGAGAAGCAACGTTGCTAATTTTTTCCTCTTTTCTTTTTTTTTATTTTGTTTCACTGAAGAGAAAAAAGTGAAGGTGGGAGGGAACCAACTATTCTACCCCTTTTATTTTTGCTGGTATCTTCAGTTGTCAAAGTTGTTCTGTCTGTTTGCCCTGCAAGTAGACATTCATCCCCAAAAGAAGAGGCAACACTGGGAGGAATGGGAAGAGAAGGAGAAAGAAGCAGGCAAGAGAAAGAACAAGAAAAGGAAGAGGGTACGTATAAAATGGTGGAGCGAAAGAATAGACTAAAAAAAAAAGGAAAGAATAGCAAAAGAAGGTGAAAGTGACAGTCTGAGAGGGAATGTGGGTTGTAAACCCCCCAATGTCTGCTAGTATTGCTCCACCTCCTTCCTCTTCATCAAAAGTTTATCCTTATCTTTGTCATCCTTCTTGACTTGGAGCAGCTTTGTCCGGTGGTGCCTCAAAGACTTGCTAACAAATATCTCTCTTTCTCTGTCTACCAAACTTCATAAGTAAATCAGTGGAGATGTTAAACACAACTGTTTCTTTTTTTTTTTTTGTGCAGGGTGGGGTGGAGACTTGTATATTTTTATTTTTTTTTAACCAAAGGTAACTTATTTAATTTTTGTTTGTTTGTGCTGTGTACATATAATCTATTGTCAGCCTGTGTGGGTGAGAGAAAGAGAGTAACAGATGTAAATAATTTCTACTGCTAAATGAATATTAACCTAACTTCTTGCAAATCTCACGGTTATTGGGGAAAGGATTTTCTAAATATTCACTTTTCTTCAAGTTTATAAGGGTATATAGTACCATTAGTAAATAATGGTAAAGCTATCAAGAACTAACTTGTGCTCTGCCTCTTTTTTTCACTCAAGTTAAACAATGAGTGTAAATTTAAGTAAAAGAAAAGAAATTTGATGATTCCTACTAAGGAATTAACAGCTTCAGTTATTTCTGGCAAATTCTTCAAAACCAAGCAACAAGTACGTATCTGGTGGTGGCTGCTTGTTCTGATATGTTAAAAAAATATTTTTCTACTATTATTTCACTTATACTTTTTTTATATTAACGTTCAATGAAAAAACAAAGGCTGATTAGGAGGAAAAGTATAAGAAAAAAAAACACTTATGAGAAAGTAAAGAAAAAGCTAAAAACTAGTGCTGTAATGTTTTTAAATTGCTAAATCAAAAACATACTTTATTTTCCTTGTTTTTATCACTGTTTTTTGTTGTCATTTTTATTAAGTTTTAAATACATATGTGATGGAAGTAAATATTGAGATATTGGTTATAAAAAAAATATGAAAAATAGGCAAATTTCAACACTGGCCTAATTCATTACATCCATTTGTTTATGTGCTTATTAAAGACATTATACTGATTCCAGTTGATGGGCTTGGATAAAAAGCAGATGTCATCAATAACCCAGAAGCATGAATTGTCAAGACTGACAATAAGAGTAACAGCTTTTTATCTGCTCCAACTTGAGCAGGAGCAGATAAAAAGCTGTTACTCATAATGTCAGTCTCCTACTTGAGCAGGGATGTGTGTTGTGGTGCATTGGATATCGACTCTGAGCGAGAAATCGGGGAGCAGAGTTCGAATTCCAGCTGAATTTCTTGCATTCACTTACACACAAATACCCTTGGGAAAGGTATTAATCTGTCTCTTCCCTCCAGTTATGGGTTAAATAACAGGACAGATTGGGTTCTATAGCCTTGGTTGGCAACCAGTCTACTGCAGAAAGCAATGGCAACCTACTACGGGATAATCTTCTGCTCAGTCAGTCATGTCTCTTTTGAGACATGATTGCCCAAGCGTGTATCACGTATGGCACTTAACTGACTGACTTGAGCAGACAAAGCAGTTATTCAAATGAGGCTTGTTTATTTACAATTGTTTAGATAGTTGTTCTCATCTTTATAGTGTAAATCATTACAATACCTCATTTATAGCAATATATATTGTTCAGACTGTTAGCATAATCACAATGTTTCAGCCAGTGTATGCTCTGAGCTTCTTCAGAATGTTCTGGCTGTATTCCAGTGATTGAAATTTCAAACTAAACAGGTAATTGGTTCAAACTGAACCCTTTATTTCATTCACTGGGGTAGGTTGTTCTAGTTCAATGAGTCATACCTCTTCCAGAAAACACACCATCAGTTATCTCCCTTTAATTCAACTCTCTAAGTTTTAGCCAGATATTTAATTCACTACTCTTTAAGTCAAGTCACTGTATCCAACGAATGATTTTTATCCACTGGGCCATATGTTCTTGAGGACATCAATGTATGAATTTTTGGGACTAATCAACATAATGTCTCAGTAAACAATTTTTTTTTTTTATCAAAGCTCATATTACAATCTTGTTATTTGTAATTATCTCTAGCACTTCATATTACTGGTTTTTCGGTTTTCATTTTGTATTCATTTCTATGCTTGCGTAAACTGTATCTTGTGTGTACATCACTGTGTGCAGCTGCAGTAAAAAAATATAAAGCAGAAACAGGCCAGCACCTTAAGACTGCAAGAACATTCAAGTCACAAAAATTTACTAATTCAGCCAAGTATAGAAATGAATACAATATGGGAACCAGTAATACAGAGTGCTAGAGTTAAACAATTACAAACAGCAAGATTGTAATATGAGCTCTGGTAAAAAAAAAAAAGAAGATACATTAGGTTTATAAGTTCCAAAAATTCATACACTGATGTTCTCAAGGACACACAGCCTAAAGGATAAAAGTGTTGGTTGGATCCAGTGACTTGATTCAAAGAGTTGTGAGAGTTCAGTACCAGGTTAACTGTAGTCAGGTGAACAAAAACTTAGCATCAGCTATCTCCTTTTAACTCAACTTTCTAGGATATCAAGAAGAGGCATGATTCATGAAACTAGAACAATCTACCTGGTGAATGATATAAAGGGTTGAGTTCAAGCCAATCACCTGAAGAATATCAGAGCACACAATATTCATTCAGTTCGACATTCTAATCACCTGAAAACATCCAAAACATTGTGCAATCACTTGAAGAAGGTCAGAGCATATATGACAGCACAAATGTTCTTTAAATGCACACTTATCTCTACTGAAGCTACTGGTAACTGGTGTTGAGGATAACTGGTGGCTATTTCAGATAATGATTCATTCAAATTTGACCATATTCACACATATTCATCATCAAAAATATAACAGAAAATTAAATATAAAATATTGTTCTTAGTCAAATAAAAATGTCATGCTGTTTTTATTTTTTTATTTTTTGATATCTCTCCAAAAACCATGTTCTGTCATCATTTATTCAAGCTCGTTAAGTAGTTTATTTACTTCTTTGAATATGTGAGTGTCAAATTCTCCAAGCCGTTTTACCTCACTGTGTGCCCTAGAAATTTCAATTGCTCCTTTTTGCTTCTAAGTGTATCATTTTGTGTCAATTTTCCCCTAAAACTTCACTGTTATTCACATGTTCAGTCCATGGTATTCTCAGCATCCTTCTGTAGAACAACAATTCTGTTGTCTCAAAGTCTCTTCTTCATCTGAGATAAACATTAAAAAATATGCAAATATATATATATATATAGAGATAGATAGATAGATATAGTCATCCACAGAGAGATCTGTTTTGCTGTATCCCAGCTCATCAGTTGAGTTAGACATCCGATTGCTTTTTACCCAGGATTGAAACCCGACCAAATTGGCGTCAGTCAGCGATTCTACCTATGAGCTATGGGCACTCGGTAGAAGGAGGCAGACTTTTAGCATGTGATATATCATGTATACACATGCCAATAGATGAGAGTGTTCTATGTGATCAGAATTCAAATTTTAGTACTAAAAAGAAAATGGTTCTTACTGTGAAACTTATTCACATCTTTTTTGTTTTTAATTTTCTTGACAACAATTTGATTCCTCTCTGATTCTAAAATTAATCCTCATGACTAAAATTCATTGCTTTGGGGGATTATTATCCTTATCTCCCATTATATGTCGAAATTAACTTTTTATGTATAAAATTCAGGAGAATTATCTGTAGTTGCAGAAATGTATATTTTTGCTTTACAAATATAGTATCGGCACCTCGTGTCTAAACATCTTTGTACAGCCTCAGTTAGACCGATTTTAAATTGTCATTCTCCTAGACTAGTCACCAGCCTTAGATAGAGACTAGTTTATCCTACTATTAAGCTAATAATTGGTGGTAGAAGTTATGGATTTGCAGTGAAGTGGTTCTACAGATTTTAAATAGACAATGTTGCTGGTAGTCAATAAAAGTTGCTACTTTTTAACCGATGCAGTAGAAAATTTTCAAAGTAAATGAATTGTGATAAGGAGAATGAAATATTTGAAAAACAAATTCAATGCATAGAGGATTTTTCCTGCATTTATTTTATGTAAAGAACATAAGAGAAAGAAAATATATTTATGTATGTACAGCTAGTGGTAAAATAACATTTTTACTCTTAACCATAGTATGTGTATGATGTTCAAATGATTTGTTTGAAAATTAAAAAGTTGGTTTGCTGGGCTACTGTCTCCCCAAGCTGAAAAACTGAACATATCTGCTATCGATTGCATCATGTTTCTCGGTGATAGTCTTGAATAAGACAACACCTAACTGACATTCAGGTAGACTAGGTTGGGGTAATCCCCACAAACCCATTTTTTTTCCAAGGGTATTAGTGTAAAAGTAAATGTAACAAATTTGATTGGAATTCAAACTCTAAATTTTTCATTCTGAGTTGTACTACCTGCCATTCTGAGTTTAGAGAAGTAGATATGAAACAAAAACAACAACAAAGTACTGATGAAAACTGCTATAGAAAGATTGCCAGAAAGACTGATCTCTCTGACAAAAACTGCTATGAAAAGATTGCCAGAAAGACTGAGCTCTCTGACAAAAACTGCTATGAAAAGATTGTGAGAAAAACTGATCTCTCTGACAAAAACTGCTATGGAAAGATTGCCAGAAAGATTGATCTCTCTGACAAAAACTGCTATGGAAAGATTGCCAGAAAGATTGATCTCTCTGACAAAAACTGCTATGGAAAGATTGCCAGAAAGATTGATATCTCTGACAAAACTGCTATGGAAAGACTGCCAGACAGACTGATCTCTCTGACAAAAACTGCTATCGAAAGATTGCCAGAAAGACTGATCTCTCTGACAAAAACTGCCATGGAAAGACCTCCAGAAAGACTGATCTCTTTGACAAAAACTGCTTTGTAAAGATTGCCAGAAAAACTGATCTCTCTGACAAAAACTGCTATAGAAAGTTCCTGAGAAAAACTGATCACTCTGACAAAAACTGCTGCGGAAAGATTGCCAGAAAGACTGATCTCTCTGCTGTAGAAAGAATGCATTAAAACAGCATAGTGTGACCAGAGACTGGATTATATCAGTAGAACTAACAAACAACTACCTCTCACTGTATGAAATGTCACCTGGAGAAAGTTAAAGATGAATTGGCCAAAGTTATTTGAAGCAGAAATAAATACATCAAAGATGAGAATAATAAAAATTGCTTACCTTCATATATAAGAACTGTTACTTTGTGAAACCAGCTCCCAACCAGATGCTTCCCAAACCTCTACAATCTTAACCACCTTGATTCTTAACTATCCTACATATCCTGATAATATGCACCTCTTATTTCATCCTCATACTCTTACAACA